>CM033476.1:302751383-303269690 GCA_019447015.1 Hymenochirus boettgeri | reverse complement strand
GTCAAGTTAAATTATTTAACCAACCGATTAATATGCAAAACTTACATATTACAATTATAAGTCTCCTGAGGAAGGATGGGAATTGCAATTTGTCATGAGCAAAGGTAGACCGGAACTATAACTAATCTGTAGATAAAAGATAATTACATTTATCCTTTTAGTCAGTTTTAACAACAGAAAATTAAAGAGAATAATGCATTGATTGAAGAACGGGAGATGGTGCCTTACTATCCATTTTCAATCAATTTTGTGGGAACCTGGAACTAAGGGAATATACTGCTGTCTGAACAGTAACAGTTACCGAACTATTCCTGCTTCAATTTAACTATAGTGTGCATGTACTCTTATGAGTACTATTGTTAAAGTGAAACCAGAAGTGACAACCCAACCTATCTGGTGGCTTCATGGATAAACGCAAATTCACCTGTTTACCAGATCCCTCGTGCTCTATTAATCCTGCCACTTGCACAATGACCAGATAATAATGTATTCTACATATAAATAGATTATTTCATATTATATTGTGATTTATTGCACACATTAAATATATATTTAGAATCTCAAACATTAAAACACAACACATGTTCTTATAATAATACATGATTTTACAGCTTCTATATTATATTCCACTTGCTCCCTTATTATAAAATTACATATTGTTATAGATAAATGCAATATTTACTCAAAATCCTGCATTAAGTGTTTAATGTGCACCCATATGATGGGAACTGGACAGTTTGTGGCGTTCCAAGTGTTCCAAATGCATGTAATCATCTTTACTATGCTGTATAAGATAGTAAAGATTATAAAAGATATAAAAATTACGCCCTAAACTCATCCTTGTCTCAGATTTTATGGTGGGGCCCAACATCAGTAAGACACTTTCTACTCAGAATCTCTCCACCCATAAAAGTATGGTTTTGCTGAACGCATTTCTTTAATGAATCTTTTTATCATTGTTCTTAAATTCTAACATTCCACTTTTGACTAGAGATGGACCCCCACGGAACCCTCAGTTTTCCGAAATCGGAATGTTCCATCCAAAACCGGAGTATCGTTCGGATTTCCTGGACTCGCGAGGGCATGTTCTATGATTATCGAACGTTTAGAGGCTGTTTTTGATATTCCCAAATATCCTGAAAATACGGCGGAAATTTGAAGTGGTTTTTCAAGGATTATGACAACGTTCAAGGCTAATTTTGAGGATTATCGAAAATGAGTTGAACATTCGAAATCAAGACCAAAAGTAAGTACCATTTTCGGTTCTTTGGGATTTTCGAGATCCGTAATCTGAAAATGGAAAAAGTTACATCTCTATTTCTGACTATTTGCTGAAATACTACCTCCACAGTCATTCAATCTATAATAATGGTTGTTTGACATGTGATGAAATGGTAATTTATTGACTCATTTGCTATCATGTGTTAACATGGTATCATTGTCATTATACATTTAGATGGAATGTTTTACAATCTCCACATTTTTTGTTACCTTCCAGAGGAACAAGTCATAAACATCCATTATCTATTCCTGTGACTTCTACAAACTCCCATCAAGGCCCATATAACTTTACCTCTGTGATTATTCTTTGTTTAGTTAGGGGTCTCCCATCAAGAAGTACCAGTGTTTATTAAAAAATTCTTTATTAATATCATAGTCTTTGATCGCTGTGTCCTGCAGTCCATTTTTTTAGTTTAATTGTCTCCTCCCTAACTGTATTTGAGTATCCTAAACAGAAAGCTTTCTTTTAGCTTAAACTTAAGTGTTTTTCTCTTGAGCTCTTCCAGTGGATCTTAACAATTGGTACCTCAATTTCTAAGAAAAAGCACTGTTGGATTCCTACTGTTTAGCTGTTTTTTAACCTTCCAACAGCAACCAATATTTTCTAGTGTTAATATTAAGTTAGCAAAATACTTTCTTCCGAGCATAGGTTGGCTCTTCTACTTCCATCAAAAGAGGTGTATGTATACCTCACTGATGCATTTCTGCCTTTTTAGTGCAACCATATTGTGTTTTGCAATGACTTCAGTTTACCATACTGCAGCTTCAGGTATTGTAACTTACCTGCGGATATCTGTTACAATCCTAGAATGCTGGCTATAGGTTCTGAATTCTTTGAAGGGTCATCACAACTAAGCCAATGGCATAATATCTTTATTGCAGTTAAAATTATCACCAATTCCATTTTTTCCTGATAAAATTCTTGTTGTTTCCATTAATGATTTCACGGTTGAAAACAAGAGTCATAAATTACTGAATCCCAGTGTTACATTGGGCAGGAGATCATTAGATTCTGTTAATTTCCATAACTGCGTATACCATTGCCGTAGTAGCGATAAAATCTATATGAAATCTAGAAAAAGGAAATATTTTGCAAGAGATATTGTTTTTTCAAAAAATATTGTAGCCAGGTGTGTAGTAACTAGTTGAAGGAGAAAATAATATAGGAATTATGAAATGTGCACCCTCACATATTAGAGGTTAAATCACAATTGATTTATTTATAGACATTCATGGTTGTCAGGTGGATTTATTTATCTATAAATATGATCGACAATCTAGGTTTAGGTCACAGAACTATGTAATTTAAAAACTTCAGAGGATGTGCAATCATTGCAGGGGGATCTAGATAGATTGTACATTGGGCGGCTAAGTGGCAGATGAGATTCAATGTGTGATAAATGTAAGGCGATGCATTTTGGACTTAAAAATCCTTGTGCTGCTTATACTATAAATGGCTCTGTGTTAAGTGAATCCCTGTTGGAAAGGGATCTTGGTGTTTGGTGGTAACAAACCTAAAGGTAGCAAGCAGTGCCGGCGGAACAGCCAGAGCCAGAAGGTATTGTCTTGAATATAAGAGAGGTATGGGATTCAAGGGAGGAACATGTTTTCTCCTCCTTACAAAGCATTGGTAAGGCCTCATTTGGAATATTGCAGTGCAATTTTGGAATCCGTGGCACAAAAAGGGCATCTTTGGAATGGGAAGGGTTTCGGAGAGGACAACTAAATTAATAAGGGGATTGAGGGAGTTTGAATATGAAGAGAGACTGGAAAAGTTACAATTATGTACGCTGGAGAAAAGGCTCTTGCGTGGCGATATGATTACTGTGTATAAATACATTAACAGGCATACAATAAACTATCTGGGGCATTGTTCACCAATAGAACAGTCAGAGGACACGAGGACATCCCTTAAGAATTGAATAAAAAAGGTTTAGGCTTCAAGTTCGAAAGGGTTTTCATGTGAGAACGGTTAAAGCATGGAACTGTCTTCCAGTGGACGTGTTATGGCAGGTTCATTGCTCAGTTTAAAAAAAATGGATGAGTTTCTGCAAACAAGGAATGTTACAAGTTACTGGTATTGATATAAAGTAGAGTTGATCCAGGGAAATTTCCGATTGCCACTGGGTCAGGAAGGGTTTTTTCCCCCTTCATATTTAGTGGTTTTTTTTTTTTGCCCTCCTCGGATCAACAGTTAGAAGGAAATGAGGATATTGCTAGATGGGTTGGACTGGATGGACGTAGTGCTTTATTACCAACTTCAATACTCCCCTATACTATACTATACTATTCAGGGAGAAACCAAGTAGATTAGAAACTACCATATATCCTACTTTCCTATTTATGGAACAATGTAATTTTGATCAGCAGCAATTTTGATGGTTTTTTGACCAGTCAGGAAAAAATTACCATAACTTAATAGACGTTTTAAAAAACATATTATAGAGAGCCTTCTGTAGTAGTTAGAAGGAATATATACACAGGAATCATAAATTTAACGTCCGTTTTGGGGTTAAATCACATATACGATAAATTTTAATAAATGAAATAAGGCATATATATATATATATAGATTTCAGTAGGTTCAGAGACACTCCAGATTTCTTCAAAATGATTTATAAAACTAGCACATAGCACATAGCATAATGGCCATTATGTGCATTGTTATAAATCATTTGAAGAATCCTGGAGTGCTCTGAACCTTACTGAAATCTATTTCTGATTATAGGAAGCACCAGGTCTATTGTGGATAACACCTGTGGTGTGAGTGCCACTCACACTGGTTGGTATAATATATATAGATTATAATATATATATGTACACACACAGCATGATTTGTCACTTCCTGATTGACAGCCTAATCGAGGGCCAAAGCACATAGACTGGCGTAGTTTGCATATAAAATAGTGATCACCCTGATGCGCTCACATACCTGAGGTACCTTTTACATTACTTTTAGTGGCTAGCAGCACCGGGAGGACGTCAGAGGGAGCGGTGGTTGGGGGATAATACTGTGGCTAATTGCACAACCACGAAGTACTACTAATGTCTTAACGTGAATGTGTTTAACCAAAACACTCCAATAGTCTGCCCATGGGTTACTTCCATACTATGGTGTGGTAGGGAATGTCTATTTGAGTAGGGTGGCTGCACTGAAGTGTCCAGTGAACTTGTTTTAAAATCTTAAAAGTATCTTGCTTGCACTTGGGGGTATGGGAGGGGAAGGGTTAACACAACAAATAAAAATAATATGGTTAAGATCAAGATCTCTGTAATAAATCAATTTAAATACAACTTCCTATATTAAATTTTTAAAACACCACTTGTGCCTATCCACTATTAGGGCATGAAGGGTGGATCTGTGCTGTTTCGATGCTGTGGTCTGTAAGCTCACAAAAACTTCTGGCACACAGGAATAGGGTTGCCAACAAACTTAATATAAAAAGCACTAAAAAACCTTCGGAACAGTCTATTAGCAGTTGTGCATCTCTCTGCTATGGTGCGGCCCCTTTAAATGTGGTGGTCTTGTGGTGAGGTATTAACCCACGTGGTTAATGGCTTGTGAGGTAGTCCTATGCGTTTCACTGTTTTAATCCTTACAGCTTCATCAGGGATCATCCTTCATCCCTGATGAGGGTGAAGGATTAAAACAGACTACAGACTACAATCCTGCAAAAGTCAGATTTAAAAAAATAAAAAATAAAAACCCTACTCAGAAAATAAGAAAAAATTACATTCGTTGCAATATAGCATTTGGGGGGAGGGGAAGCTTATCACGGTAAAAAGTACAGTAAGTTCAATAAAATATTAATTTTTTGAAAGGAGAAAATGTGGAATAAGCAATGACTGTAAGCTCTTTGCCAGGGTTTCTTCTTATTGTATCACGGTATTGTGGAGTAACTCTGTTGTACATATAAATTACCTGTATATGTGATATGTATGACTTTGTATAATATGATTACCCTGTAGTCATGAATGACTATGTAATGTAAGCGCCACTTAAGATGTGGCGCTATATAAATCCAAATAATAAAAAAAAATATCAGAGACAAAGCTGCCATGTGGTCAGTAGCCGTGCTAATGCTTAAAAAAAAACACACATTGAGTGCTATATAAAATTACTGTTTCTACAAAGACTTCACTTAAAAGTTCCTTTACATAACCTATATATCCTGCTTAAAAGGTGTGTGAACTTTTTTTACCTCAAACACAATCATACTACATATAGACTTTAGTTCACCAAGGATATGATGAATATGCATTTTACAGTATTGTTCTATGATCATTATTATGTCAATCCATTGAAAAAAACAGTGAGTCTGAGAAAACGGTCTGAACCTAGCTATTCAAATATGTTTGGCAGACAGACACCCTGAAGGGTATCTCCACCCTAAAAAAAAACTTTTGTTATGCTGTAGGGGGCCCTAGCCACCCCCAACCACCAGGTTTGTTTGTTAAAAAAACACCACTACGGTATTACATCCCTTCATTCCCCCGGTGTTCTGATCTCGCTTGCCGGAACTGCAAGCGGGGCCAGACTGGCAGCCGCATCTGTGATTGGCTGAGAGGCGCCAACTAAGAAGGCTGCCAGAAGTGCCGGACATGCCCTTTAACCCAAACAAAATAATACTTTTCTGGATTGTCAGAACACATGCAAAGTAAACCATCACTTCACACACAATACACATATACATAAACAACTTTCACATATGGAGTTTGACTGGTAGGCATCAAAAATGTGTTTTCACTTGGAGAAAGGTTATGAAAATTCAAATGATACATTCAGGACTATTTCATTTTTGTACTACAAAATAAATAATGAATGCATTTGTAAATTGCCCATAAAACTTCAACTCAAAGAGAATTGTTTTTTATTGGCAATGTGTTTTTTGGAAAAATGTGCAGCAGTCCCTAAAATAAGTTCGAAAAGCCCCGTTAATCTCAACGGTTTTCACAGCAAAAATAAGTTTTTTGATCCAAACATATTAGAAAAACTCGGTTAGAAATCATAAAATCCATTCACACTTATTTATTACTATTTAGCTTTTTGGGGTTTTTTTATGTTTTGTTTACTTTATTTTCTTAAAGTTTCCTTTATTAGCAACATGGCTATAATTGTACAAGCTAAATACATAATGTAGGGTTGATGCAGTGAGACAGATTTCTGTGTGTCAGGAGATACATATTCAAATAATAAAAGTGTCAAATTTTAACATTTATGGACAAAAAATTGTGTGTTGTTTGTCACATTTTTATTGGTGTTTTTTAGAGGCTGTTGTAGGAAAATGCGGCATACATTCTGAAAAACACTGGTAATATACTGTAAACACTAAAACAATTATGTGAATCCAGCCATAATTTAGAAAATAGCAAAGCAAAACCTACCCCTGCATTGTAGAGAGCTTGGGCTTCGGACTTCCCTAAGTGTGTTTCAGGGTGTGTTGTCTCCAATGTGGACAGAAAAGAGTCCTCCACAGTGATGTCTCCAGCCAAGGATAACCAATACCTCTTCACTAGGCAGTCTGCACCCTTCCAATGAGTTTTCACATATCACTCACTATACCATAGCAGTATAAGAATGAAAAGAAATGACATGAGGAGCCAAATATAGCCTTGATTCCATGAGAATTTGAGGTTAAATTGTAAATTGAAGAGAACTAAGAGAGCAAATAATATTAATTTAACCTATTTGAAACTCTACTAAACACCATAATCATACTCATTTACCTACTTTGAAATTCTACTAAACAACTCATTACAGATCTCCTGAAAAATACCTAAATATAGATCACACGTGGTTTTTCCTCACAAGCCCATGTAAGAAAAACATTTTACAGATTTTTACAGGTTTGCATAAGAAAGTATATAGGACTTTTGTAGAGTAAAACATTTTTATCACCACAGTCCTTACGAGATTTTCACACAATTAGAATCATATGAGCTACTGCATCAGTTCACTTACAACTCTTTTTAGAATTATGGGTATAAAATGGAACAACCCCTCGGGTAGACGGTGGGCTAATCTCACAAAACACCCAACAAATAATAAATCCGAAGGCAGTTAACTGACTGCAAAACAGTTTTTCTCTAACACACTACCAGCTTTAACTAGAGGAGTGGCGAACTTTCGAAAGTTCGGTCCGTTTTCAAACTTCCGAACTATATGAAAAGTTCGAAAGTTCGAAAACGGACCCATTAAGTCAATGGAGTGTAAATAGTTCAAAAAGTTGATGAATTCTCTCTGGCATTTGAACATTCGATAAGTATCCCATAATGAAGAAGATTCGATAATTCGATATTTACTCGCTATTGGTATAATAGATATTTTACTCGCACTTCGATTACTCGATATTTTATCGGTATTGTATTAGACATTTTATCGCATATTTACACGCTCGAATGTTCGAAATTCGTAATTATAATATATAATTATCGAATTATAATAATAATTGAGAGTTCTGGAAATATGAAAGTACAAGAAATCACGGGTCCAGAATAATTCTTAGTCCATTCTAGCTTTAACTAGTATAGAAAAAAAATTCCCTCTCTGTGGTTGGGTATTTTACATCAAAAGTTCTCTAGACTCCAACTAGTTGTAGCTTCAGTATTTCCCAAACACAATCAGAATGAGCATTGTGTTGGTATTTTACTAAGACCTCAGACTTTTCCCCTTAAACAGCATCTTAAATAATCAATTTACTACTGGAAGCTACAATAATCTGAAGAGAAGAGATATAGAAACACTTTCTTCAAAACCTAACAGTTAGTTTAAAGCACATAAGTATACATTATATTTCCATTATATGTCCCTGGGCTACAGGAATTGAGAAAATCATATTTTTCTTCCAGTACTTTCCAAAGGCTTTAACACACAAAGATTTGTCACTGTAAATTCAAATCGTCATCATTGGAAGAAGATAACTCAGAAAAGAATGTCCCTTAATGAAATGTTTTTTTTAATCATATCCGTTTACGATCACCCTAAATCATTCTTGTAACTGTGCCTCCGTGTGGTATGTACATAGAACTATCGTTGCTACTGACACCACCACACACATAGAACCTTAAAAAGGGCTCTAAATCCTATACACTATGTGTAGACATTGCAGACGCTGCCCAGTCTTTAACGTGTCGTCTATCTTTATATTTGGAAAGATCTGCTATATAAAGCTTTTATCTGTAAGACATTACTGGAGGGAAAATGACAGTAGTAATTATTAATTGTTGCAAATCATTAATTATAACATTATATATGACCTTAACTTACCAAGTAACACAAAATAATGGATGATAATTATATTAGAATGTGTTTAATGACATGTTAATGATCATTTAATAAATGAAAAATATAAAAGATAAAGTTTATATAATAATTATTTTGAATTAGATTCTTAAGGGTGCTTAGATATGTCATCAATAATTAAAACAGGGATTATAGGTACTGTAAATACTGCATAATGCAACCCCCTATTTTTATAAGATTCTGTGTTAAACCATAATGAATGGTCTGCGTGATTTTTTTTTAAACTGGTTCTGAAATTTAAACTGATGGAAAAAGTCAGTTTTGTGTTAGTGAATTCCTTGCAGTAAAAGGACCTGAACGGCAAGCACTGCAGTATTCCAGTAATTTACACTGATTGCAGTGAACCTTTTGGTTCGCTAACTTCTCAACTGCAAGAAGGATTTCTTTTTGGCCAATGCCCATATAGACACAAGCTGTATAGTGCTGCCTGCAGTTCTGTTAATGTCCTTCGTGCTCGATGTAAGCGACACAGCTCACCAGAAAGTCTAATCAATGCTTTCTAAATAGACAGAGTAACATTTCCCATTCATAATGTATTACATTCCATCATGTAAGTTTCATTGCTGTACAGTACATACAGTATGTGGAAAAACCAGGCAGGTTGATCTACTAACACATCCAAGTAGTCCTGCTTGTCAAGAAATTATCCTGTCTGCTGAAAACCTTTTAGTAATGCTCTTTGCTGGTAAAGAGATAAGGCAGCATGATCACACCGTGATCATTAAAGGTACTTCATCACAGCATTTGTGTCATTAGCTGAAATTTTAAAAAAAACTTTCTACAGTAACTTTAAAACAATAATGGAAAAAAAAAATTGATTTTATATATATATATTATATATATATATTATAATATAATATCTTTGTATATACATAGTATAAAATATATGTTTACTGCCTGTAACTTCTAATTGCCTTATAGTTAAAAAACAGGTTTTGTTTTAAGACATATTGCAGTCTATAAAATTTGTTTGTTATTAATTAAAATCTAGGTACATCTAACATAATGCTTCACTTTATTGAATTCCTTGCAAATAAATTTTACACATACTGTATGCACATAGAACACACACACACACACACACACCACACACACTGTGTAACCTAGTCATGTCTATAACCTTATCAGAGAACTGGCAAAAAAATGGTAATGTCAAATTTAACCTGAACTAGCTGGAGTAAGAAACAGGAGCAAACCTAAGATTATTTAATTAAAAAAAAGTATTCTGAAGTCTCTGTATAAAGAATATTGGTGTCAGTGATGCAAGTGAATTTCCAAATATCATGAATACTGCTGTGAATTGTATGGCCAACTCATAACAAATTGATACAGAGGGAGGCCATGTATGGCTTTAGAGAAATAGATTGTGTCAGACAATGTTACTTGTTGTTTATATCTGTAGGTGGTAAGAAGTTTATATTCTGGATAGCAGTATACCTAGGAGTGCGATGGATTTTTGACTATATATACCCGCTGCAGCACCCGGCGATTGACCAGTAACGGAGTGCTGATCATGGTTGCTGGAAGCAGTAGATAGTATCTTGGGTTTTCAAAGTTTTTGATGCTGTGCCAATAGGCAACTAATAAATAAACTGAGGTCTGTTGGCTAGAAAAAACATTTGTATATGGAAAGAGAATGGTTGTTAGATCACGCAAGAGAGTGGTGATCAACGGAGCTACATTTGTGTGGTTAAGTTCTAAGTGAGTGCCTCAGAGTTCTGTACTGGGGCCACTTTACAATCTGTTTATTAATGACTTAGACTTAGAAGGGGGCATTGAGAGCAAGTTCTCTGTGTTTGTAGATTTACAAAACTATGTAGATTCTGGAAACGTCAAATAAGTGCAATTGCTTCAAGCAGACCTAGATAGATTATCAAAATGGGCAGCAGCAGAGGGCAGATGATATTTAATGTTAATAAATACAAGGTAATGCATTTGGGTTTAACAATCCTTGTGCCACCTACAACCATAAATAACTTTAAGTGAATCAATAATGAAAAATAATTGGGGGTTCTAATAGATAAACAGACTGGCTGCTGGAAGCAATGCCAGCAGACCACTGCTAGAGCTTGCAAGTCTTGTATAAGAGAGGGGATAGATTTAAGGAGAAAAAACTGGTAAGGCATCATTTAAAATATGCAGTATACGTTGGAATCCCATATACAAAAGAGAACATGGAAGGAGGTCAGAAAAGAGCAACTAAAATAATAAGGGAATGGAGGGGGCTTGACTATGCAGCAGAGATTAGAAAGTTAGGGCTGTTTACTTGAAAAAGCGATTATTGTGCTGTGATTTCATACAACAACATTTTTACCCAAGAATCCCTCTCATATCAGTTCATTATAAACTGTTGGGAGTAGGTACCGGAAAGCAGCTCCTGAGATTGAGCCTCAACATAACAAATGTACACACACATAAAAATAAAAAAATCACACCTTCAGCCATTAGACTACTACATTCCTTTTTAGATTAGACTTCAGACCTTCCCTATAACTGACTAAACCTTTCTCCAATTCTATTACTATTGCTTCCGTGGGTATTACAACATCATCATCTGCCCTTGCAACAAAATGTCAACTGTTTCTTTGTTATGATTTTAACAGTAAAATATTTTGTTTAATTTTTGTATTTTTTCTTAGCTTTTATTTTTATACCCACTATTGATATTGTATAACAAGGTATGCAAAAGCTTTAAAATAGAGCCTCTTATTAGTCACACTGGAAGAAAATGAAAGTAGCAATTGTTTAGAGATATGTCATACTATTACAAAGAATATAATTAATTTACTTGCAAATAAATTTCATATGAATAACACTTAGATATGTGATCAGTGACTCACAAAATCTGTTTTATATATATTGTGATATACAGGTATAGGAAACATGACAATAGTCCACCATGGAGTCTCACTGCTTGAATACTCATTGTTACCATCATAAGAGTATAACCTTGAGGTTTGTCTATTCCTCATCTACATTGTTTTTGAGGTTCTTTCTATATACTGCTTATATTCATTTCTGGGTGTAATAAAACTATGTAACATTTTGGAGAAGAAATAAAACAAGAAGCCCAGCGCTTGAAGACAATTATGGCAAGATTTCTACTGCCACCATCGTTTACCTTTGTACTGAGGTAAGCTGGAATAAATGTCACCCAAACACTAGCAATACCAACATACTGATGTAATGAATTTTGTCTCATTAAATGTGTCTGGAGCTTCTAGCTAAAAAAGGCAACTAATGACTAATAGTAGATAAGGACCCATATACCCAAACCAAGCAAATAACATGTAGATCCTTCATTGAATAAAATACAAAATGTGTTCCTATTTCGAGCTGCCATATTGAATTCTACAAATGGAGGGTTTTGTCAACCAAACTAGCACAGAACTATTTGAATATGTACAGGACAGGACCAAATAACAGGGATCCTGAGTCCCAACGTGTTCTTTAATTTACTGTTTGGATTTGTAGCATATTAATCATTATTACAGTTATAGTCTTTGCTAGTATAATTGAAAGACAAAGAAAAATAATACAAATAAGACCTGCCGTATCAACAAGATATCAGGTTGGTCTACCAATGAATAATAAGGAACACAGGAACCGAACATGAGGAGATGAGGGAGTGAGTATTAGCTGGTTCTCTGTTATTGGCCTTACAATGTGTTGGTGCTGCTTTAATTTGAAACAGGAGAATGACAGAGGTGTAACCAGGCAAAACAAGATGAAAAACAAGCCAGAGAGGATCCCAACATATCCGGTAAGAAAGGAATGAATGGGTTTTGGCAGACACTTCTCTTTTCTACTGTCAGGCCATTTTCTTCTGGAAACCCTTGAGGCAATGTGTCATCTGAAACCACAAGATCGTGTTTATGCTACAGTATGTGGAATAGTTTGTGACTATTCAATAAAACAAGGTTATTAACGATAAGTGCACATAAACAGAACTGACACCAGGTTATACTGCACGGATCTGGACCCCCCAAAATCATTACTTACTGGAATGTTCCATTAACATGACTATTTCTTACACCAGCACTATGGTATGTTCCATATTAATGGAACTGGTTTGATAATATGCAGTTTGCTGAGAAATAAGCAATATTAAAAAATGTGTTCTATTAATAAATAGAGAAAATTCGTCTTTTTGAGTTTTACACTATTATCTATCCTATTAATATAGAGAAAATTCGCCTGGAGTTTTACACTATTTATCATATCCTATTAATAAATAGAGAAAATTCGCTGGGTGAGTTTTACACTATTTATCCATATCCTAATGAATAAAATAGAGAAAATGTCGCCTGGGGAGTTTTACACAATTTCATATCCTATTATAAAAAAGAGAAAATTCCCTGGGTGAGTTTTACACTATTTATCATACCTATATAAAAAGAGAAATTCACCGGGGTGAGTTTTACACTATTTATCATATCCTATTAATAAAATAGGAGAAAATTCGCCTGGGTGAGTTTATCCATATTTATCATATCCTATTAATAAAATAGAGAAAAATTCCCTGGGTGAGTTTTACACTATTTATCATATCCTATTAATAAAAATAGAGAAAATCCCTGGGTGAGTTTTACACTATTTATCATATCCTATAATAAAAAGAGAAAATTCGCCGGGTGAGTTTTACACTATTATACATATCCTATTAATAAAAAAGAGAATCACCCTGGGTGAGTTTACACTATTTATCATATCCTATAATAAAATAGAGAAAAAATTCCCTGGGTGAGTTTTACACTATTATCATATCCTATTAATAAATAGAGAAAATCCCTGGTGAGTTTTTACACTATTTATATATCCTATTAATAAAATAGAGAAAATTCACCTTGGTGAGTTTTACACTATTTATAATCCTATTAATAAAATAGAGAAAATTACCTGGGTGAGTTTTACACTATTTATCATATCTTTAATAAAATAGAGAAAATTCGCCTGGGGTGAGTTTTACACTATTTTCATATCCTAATAATAAAATGGAAAATTCGCCTGGGCTGGAGTTTTACAAATATTATCATATCTATAATAAAATAAGAAAATTCACCGGTGAGTTTTACCTATTTTCATACCCTATAATAAAATAAGAGAAAATTCACTGGGGGTGAGTTTTACACTATTTATCATATCCATATAAAAAAGAGAAAATTCCCGGGAGGGTGAGTTGTATCACTATTTTATATCCTATTAATAAAATAGAGAAAATTCGCCTGGTGAGTTTTCACTATTTATATATCCTATTAATAAAATAGAGAAAATTCCCCATGGTGAGTTTTACACTATTTATATTATCCTATAATAAAATGAGAAAATTCCCTGGGGGAGTATACACATTTATCATATCCTATTAATAAAATAGAGAAAATTCCTGGGTGAGTTTTACACTATTATCAGAACCTATAATCAATGAGAAAATTCCCTGGGTGGAGTTTTAAATATTTATCATACCTATTAATAAAATAAGAAAATTCGCCTGGGTGAGTTTACACTTTATCATCACCCTATTATAAATAGAGAAAATTCACCTGGGTGAGTTTTACACTTTTATCAATCCTATTAATAAAATAGAGAAATTCACCTGGGTGAGTTTTACACTATTTATCATATCCTATAATTAAAATAGAGAAAAATTCGCCTGGGGGAGTTTTACAATATTATCATATCTATTAATAAAATAGAGAAAATTCGTGGGGAGTTTTACATTATTATCATATCCTATAATAAATAGAGAAAATTCCCCTGGGTGAGTTTTTACACTATTTATATATCCTATTAATAAAATAGAGAAAATTCACCTGGGTGAGTTTTACACTTATTTATCATATCCTATTAAAAATAGAGAAAATTCGCCTGGGTGAGTTTTACACTATTATCATATCCTATTAATAAATAGAGAAAATTTCCTGGTGAGTTTTAAACTATTTATTATTCCTATTAATAATAAAGAGAAAATTCCTGGGTGAGTTTACACTTTGGTAAATAAGCAAAATCAGATACATGAAAAAAAAACAATCTTTAAAAAGAAAAAAAATTAAAAAAGTGAAATCTCAGATGCGTATACAGTAAATGCTGGAATAAATAGTACACCCCCCTGGGTAATTTATATTGAGAAACCAATTGGCAGCCTAAATTCAAGGGGCACTTTGTATTTCCGCCACCTCAGACTTGGCAATGGAATGGCTAAAACGCAATAAAAACTGTCACCAGTTTTATAAACGGATTGAGTGTTACCACAGCGGAGGTATGGGAAAGCAAAAAGTAGCGGGTAATGGACTTTTCGCCACTGGTTTCAATCACTGCTTATAAATTGTGAAAAGTCCCAAATTTGGCAAAAAGGTGGCGATAACGGAGATGAAAATTTAACAACACCTTTTAAATATGCACTCTTATTTTTTTGGTGTGACAAGCTTGTTGATTTTAAAAAAAAAAAATTATAAAAACCATAGGGATTTAGAATTTCTCCACTTCCGAACACACAGCACACACCAAAACAGCAACCTGTTGCCCAAAAGTGCAACTCTTCTGGGTGACCTCTGAGACATTGATCACCTAGGCAAATTGTAGGACAGGGACCACTGTGAAATTCCATTTTGAATAAAATTTCATTTAGCACAATACATATACCACCATAATAGATCCCTCCCTCCTTATAATAAGTATATTTAAAGGGCATGTCCACCCCCAAAACTATAATCCCCCACTACTGACCCCATGTGTACGTGTAGTTTAATATCCTTACCTTACATCCCAGCTCCCATATGGTTCTCCTGTATCCCCTCAAAGTCCAAAAAAACAGCCCACCGGAGTACTGCAGAGTCCATATAGGACTCATCTGCCACCTGTCTCCCCCCCCCGGAGAAGTTTGGCCTGCGCACAGCAGCCCTCTCCCCCTCCCTTCCCTCCTCTCTCTCCCCCGATTTCGATTCCTCCCCCTAATCGTAAAAACCTTTTTATATAATAGTCTCCCTGTTCCCCAGCCCAACCGCTATAGTTTTAATATCAGAAAGTTGACCCAAACAATCATACTTACCTTCCTCTTTCCTCGCTGGCACTGAACTCGACCGCAGCCGCGTCCTGTGATTGGCTGCTGCCTCAGCCATCACAGACGCGACTGCCATTCCCGCCCTATGCTTGCATTTCGCGCATAGGGCTTGGCAGTGCGGTGGAGGAAAGAGGGAAGGTAAGCTAATATTAGGGGCCACTTTCTGATATTAACAACTATAGCGGTGGGGCCTGGGGGAGCAGGGAGACGATTATATGAAAAAAAAGAGAAGGGTGGACCTAGCCTTAATTTTACAGAGATGGCATTAAGTTTTTAGGAGCTACCAATGAGGTGTGGTGTGGTCGGTAGGGGGTTTAATAATCTTCAAAGGGTAAAGAGAAGTCCATGCACACTAACCCCTAGGTGGGTGCAAAAAAGTCCAATTTCCCAAGGTGAAGGGGGTGTTAACCCTTGAAACGTTGATGATTGTTGATATTTGGCTACAATAAACCGTTCACTTTGTTTGGAGTGCACCAGTCTACCTTGGGTGTATAATATTACATATAGAAAAAGGTGATATGGTAGTGTGGTACTTTCTAACTTGACCCATCTAATTACCCAATCATTAAATGCCATGGTAAATAGGTGGTAAATCACTTATATGGTACATGTCAATATATATATAAGTTTATTAAATGTATTTACATTGATGGCACCCCGATTTTAATAGAAACCATATCACAATTACCGCAGTGAAGACATTCATGGCTGGTGCAACAGTAAGCGTGGCAGCATAAGTACAGTACACAAAGAGAGCTGTGCTTCTATACATGCAAAGGTGGTCATTTAAAATTGGTTAACACAAGTTAGGGTATTCAATAAAAGTTCTATCAGTTAAAAATGGTGCTAATTTGTCCCAAACCAATCGATCGTTAGCTTTCAAATGTTAAATAGATTCAGATTGGTTGGGGACAAAATAGCATATGTTTAACGATAAGAACTTTATTGAATCTTGCCTTGTGTGTTTTCCAGAAGGTGCCCAGTTCAATCCTCTGACTTGAATCCAATTAAAATCTATGAAAAAACTGAATATACCCAAGATGGTCACATTTTCTGTCGATCAAGAACATGTCAACCCATTCAAAATTTTTCCAGCTTGGTTTTTTTTTACAGTTTTCAGCTTGAGATTGCAGCATGGCGAACTGGAACTGGGGTTCATGGACATTTTTTTAGTTTTTTATGAACAAATTTGCGGATCAGTTGAAATATTAATGATGTGTTGGCCATTTAAAGACTTTCACTACTTGTAGGCTGTCAAGATTGTTGGGGCCTTGGACTGCCATGGGAAACAAAATCTTTTTCCCCTTATTTTTTTTATTTTTTAAATTAATTACATAAATGTGTTTAATTGATAAATTTAAAACAACCTATTATGTATAAAATTCACATTATACCTATTACATCTGTAAATGAATTTATATAATACCATTAAAGTTTTGGGAAAGGTTGGTATACGGCTTAGGGCCACTGCTAAACACTGAAAGCATAAAACAGCCTGAACATTGTACTTGAGGGCTTACCCGCAAAGATTTCAAATTTACCTGAACTTTTTACATATTGCTCGTCTCCTTACTTCCCCCAACAAGATTTTTGCAACTGATGACTATAGAGGACGGCAGAGACAGTCAGGGCTCTGCTTAAGAGCCCAAAGTAAAATGATTACCCCTGAGAAAAGACTGCAAGGGCAAAAACTAAATCCCAGTTCTCATCCACAAAAGCAACAAGTGCTCTTCAGCTCCCAATTAACTTTAATATGGAACCTAATCGGGGCCTCTGCCCACTGCAGAAATGTCAGGATGTCTGTAGGGCTTTTAAGAACTATCATTATAATCTGACTGTCACTGGTATAAATCTTTATTGTGTTTACTCATCTAAAACCAGGGTACACAGGATGATATTTCAGCTGGGATCACCAGCCAATCAATTTTTGACTGAAATTAACCAGCGGCGTTAGGTAAATTTCTAATGATAATCCTGTCTTAATCCCTGTACTGTAGTAGAAAAAGTGCCCCCCCTCCCAATTGATTTTCTTATAAAGAGTATAGGAGATCAAAATGTTTCAGTAGATTTGTAGTAGATGACGGCCAGATTCCATATATCTGTCACCTGCTCATAATCTTCTAATTTTTTTACTAAGCTTAAAGCAGGCCATATAGGGACAAATTTGTCCAGACTGAAAGTGAATTGGAACAGCCGGTCACAATGTACCACCTTGCCAGTCACTTTTTATTAGCAAATTGCAGTTTGAAATCTGTGTAAAATTAGAGATCTGTGTAAGATTAGAGATGTAGCAAAGGTACGAAAAGAATCGGATCTGAAAGTTTTGCAAAGTTCTGACAAAATTTTGGAACTTTCAAAATTTTCAACATTAACATTTTTCAGATTTTTCGATTTTTTTCTGAAAATTCAAATTGTCAAGAGCAAAATCGAAATTAGCAAATTTCTACAGACCAAAAACCAAATGTGTGTTATTCCTTTAGAGAGCTAGCAATGCAATGCACTACAGTGGACACTGCTCCTGCTCTGGCGTTTAAGTCATGCTAGCTATGTTACTTCTTCCTTCATACAATCATATTAATATACCAATAATGGCACTCTCTATTTTACCCCTAATGGCTATTAGCTGTTGTTAAAAGTACCAAAATGTAAAAACATTGACGGCACGATTGTTCTGGGGAGTGGGCATGGCTCTCGTGCATCACCCTGTAGGTGCGTCAGTGTACAGATAATGCAGATTGGTGTTTGTGTGGTTGGCAGTGCAGTGTAACACCAATCAGCAGCTTCTTCTGTTTGCTCTAAGCTGTGCTGTTTTGTTTTTTTTGCTTTTGTTGCTTTTTCATTTCAGTCAGGTATCTGTGTGTGTCGTGTAGTTTATTTTGTTTTTTGTGTACGTTTTATTGTGGGTAAACTGGAACAGTAACTAAAAAACGAATCCGATTTAAATTAATAAAGAATTTGTGAACCCTCGAATACGCTTTTAACGTACCTCAAATCCGGAAAGTCGGTTTCCCGTAACCCTCAAACTCGCAAGTCAATTGAAACTCTTAAATATATAACTCGAAGTTCGAAAAAAAGTCACATCTTGAAGATAGTTAATTTTTAAAACAAGTTTTGTTTGATTGTACATATTCCTCAGACCATTTCCAGGTCCTATATCATTTTCCTATTAACTTCATAGGGTTTGTTGGAATTTTTCAAACTTTTTAAGAAATCAAAAATCTAAAATACAGAAGGAAACTGTGGTTTCATCTCAAGATGAAGTTCACAGAAATTATCAGCATGACCTGATCGGCTTTTAAATCGACTGCTTGAATCATAAGAAGTTGAAAAACAGTCATTGGTTTTACGTGCACATGGTTGAATTGGCTGACAATGTACACATGTATGGCACGCTTTATAGCTAGGTACATAGTGGTTAATTTTTCAACCTTTCTGATTATATGTAGAGATAGGGTAATATTCAAACTCGAGTTGTACCCAAACTTCATAGTGGGATTGTAAACTTTTTAGAAAACTTCCTGAAGCATGAACTTTTGGGTTTTCTGAACTCTAGGAAAAATTTTCGATAATTTTTAAAATTTGATAATTCTCGAATTCTCCAAATCGATAACTCTTGAATGTAGTTTCACTAACCCTTGATCTAGGCCATAAACCTCGAATGTAGCGTTTCGGCAAAACTTTTGAATGTAGTGTTTTGCAGATAACCCTCAAATGTAGCATTTCGGTGATAAACCCTTGATGTAAGGTTTCGGCGAAAACCCGTTGAATGTGGCCATAACCCTTAATGTATTGTTCGGTAAGCCTTGAATGTATCGTTCGGTAAATGCTAGCGTTGTGGTGAAACCGTTGGATGTGGCAAATAACCTTTCACTGTATCATTTCGTCATAACCCTCAATTTATTGCCGAAAACACCTCAAATTTATCATAGTGTAAACCTCAAATTCAGCAATAACCGCAAATGTGCAAAAACTCAATGTCGGAAACCACGATAATTGCCAGATCGTGGGGAAAATTATTGTTCAAACAAGTTTTTGGGATAGATGGGTTCCCCATTCCTAGGTTCCAAGAGCCATTTACTGGTAAGTTTACCATTGCTATTTTAACTGTATTTAATTGAACTTCCCCACCATTGACTTTAATGAGTCATTTTCGAATTTAATGGGTTCGTTTTTGAACTATAGAACTATAGAGCTTTTACTAAAGTTCTATAATTCGGAAACAAAATGAACTTGAAAATCTCAATTATAGGGTACATTTCATCCACCAGGCCAAAATATCAATCATAATTATTGACAGAACTACATTTTTTGCAGATTTTTCGCTAAAATCATGAAGAATTAATCAGGCATGAATTTTTTTTGTACCCGTATTTTAGTTAATTGAAAATTTTTGGCTCTAAAAAACATAAAAATACCTCTATTCTTACTGCAGAGTCACCAGTGACCTGTTAATGTGGGGGTTAAGTGCAGTGCACTGCTAACTGCCTTCCATATAGCTGTCAGTTTGTAGCATGGTCACCATCACATCTAACAGGTAACAGAACTTCCAACAGTACTGGATGCTGCAACTGTCTCCACCTGGGCAATATACCGTATATACTCGATATAAACCAAATTTTTTTACCTTTAAAATCCTCGAAAGTCTCCCCTCGGTTTATAGTCGGGTCTGTGCAGATCTGGATGCTGCTGGACAAAATCACATAGCCCGGGAAAACAAAAGCTGTACCCTGTAACACAGAGAATTCCTCTTGATTTCAGTGGGTTAGGCAATTGTTGTCCTGCTCACTCAGATCAGCCCAGACTGCAAGGCCAATGGAAAAAAAACGATGTTTAGTGTTCAGGCGGCACAGAAGCTCTGTAGGGCACATCTGTGTATGGGCTTTCTACGGGCTGTGTATGGGACTTTTCTATGGGACTGTGATGGGACTTTCTATGGGGCTGTCTAGGGACTTTCTATGGGTCTGTGTATGGGACTTCTATTGGGGCTGTGTATGGGACTTTCTATGGGACTGTATATGGATTTCTATGGGCTGTGTATGGGGCTTTCTATGGGACTGGTATATGGGGACTTTCTATGGGGCTGTGTATGGGGCTTTCTATGGGGCTGTGTGGGACTTTCTATGGGTCTGTGTATTGGACTTTCTATGGGGCTGTGTATGGGACTTTCTATGGACTGTGTATGGGACTTTTCTATGGAGCTGTGTATGGGAATTTCTATGGGACTGTGTAGGGACTTTTCTATGGGGCTTGTATTGGGACTTTCTATGTGGCTGTGTATGGGAATTTCTATAGGGCTGTGTATGGGACTTTCTATGGGACTGTGTTTGGGACTTTCTATGGGGCGTGTAATTGGACGTTCTATGGGGCTAGTATTGGGCGTCTATGGGCTGGTATTGGACTTTTATTGGGGCTGTGTATTGGACTTTTATTGGGGCTGGTATTGGACTTTCTATTGGGGCTGTGTAGGTGGGAATTTCGATGGGGCTATTTATGGGACTTTCTATGGGGCGTGTGTATGGGATTTCTACGGGTTGTTGTATTGGACTTCGAATTAGAAGGGCTGTGTATGGGATCTTCTATGGGGCTGTGTATGGGAATTTCTATGGGACTTCTATGGGACTGTGTATGGGACTTTCTATGGGCTGTGTATTGGACGTTCTTGGGGCTGTGTATTGGACTTTCTATGGGGCTGTGTATTGGACTTTCTATGAAGTGTGTATGGGACTTTCTATGGGCTTTTTGTGGGACTTTCTATGGGGCTGTGCAGGGACTTTCTATGGGGTGTGTATGGGAACTTTCTTCGGGGCGTGTATTTGACTTTCTAGGGGCTGTGCATTGGACTTTCTACGGGGCTGTGTATGGGACTTTTTGGGGGCTGTGTATGGACTTTCTATGGGACTGTGTATATTGGACTTTCTTGGGACTGGATATTGGACTTTTATGTGCTTTGATTAGACTTTCTATGGGACTGGTAGGGACTTTTCTATGGGCGTGTGTATGGAACTTTCTATGGGGATGTATATGGGAGCTTTGGGCTAGGGTTTCTGTATGGGACTGTGTATTGGGACTTTCTATGGGAATGTGTATGGGACTTTCTATGGGGCGATGTATGGGAGTCTCTATGGGGCTGTGTATGGGAATTTCTATGGGGCTGGGGTGTGTATGGGGACTATCTATGGGGCTGTGTAGGGACTTTCTATGGGCTGGTGTATCAGGCTTTTTCTTAGGCAATTGTTGTCCTGCTCACTCAGATCAGCCAGACTGCAAAGTCAAGACGAAAATGATCTTTAAGTGTTCAGAGCACAGAAAGGTATGTAGGGCACATTTGTGTATGGGGATTTCTATTAGGCTGTGTATGGGACTTTCTATAGGACTGTGTATGGGCTTTCTATGGGCTGTGTATGGGACTTTCTATGGGACTGTATATGGGACTTTCTAGGGGCGTGTATGGGGTTCTATGGGGCTGTGTATGGGTACTTTCTAGGGACTGCTGTATTGAGAGACTTTCTATGGGGCTGTGTATGGGACTTTCTATGAGACTGTGTATGGGACTTTCTATGGGACTGTGTATGAGACTTTCTATGGGACTGTTATGGGACTTTCTATGGAGCTGTGTATGGGACTTTCATATGGCGCTGTGTATGGGGACTTTCTATGGGACTGTATATTGGACTTTCTATGGGACTGTGTATGGGACTTCTATGGAGCTGTGTATGGGAATTCTATGGGAATGTGTTATGGACTGTCTATGGGACTGTGTATGGGACTTTGCTATTGAGTGGTTATGGGACTTTCTATGGAGCGTGTATGGACTATTCTATGTGGCTGGGTTGGCTTCTATGGGGCTGTGTTGCGTTTTCGATGGGGTGGATAGGGACTATCTATGAGCTGTGTATGGGACTTTCTATGGGGCTGTGTATGGACTATCTATGGGGGTTTATGGGACTTTCTATGGGGCTGTGTATTGGTACTTTCTATGGGGTGTGTATGGGACTTTCTCATGGGGCTGTGTATGGGACTTTCTATGGGGCTGTGTATAGAACTTTCTATGGGGCTTGTATGGGACTCGTATGGGTCTGTGTATTGGACTTTCTATGGGGCTGTGTATGGGACTTTCTATGGGCTGTGCATGGGACTTTCTTTTGGGCTGTGTATGGAATTTCTATGGGGCTGTGTAGGGACTTTCTTTGGGGCTGGTATGGGACTTTCAATTGGTGTGTAGTGATCGTTCTAGGGCTGTGTATTGGACTCTGTATGGGTCTGTTTATGGGACTTTCTATGGGACTGTGTATGGGACTTGTAATGGGGCTGTGCATGGGACTTTCTTTGGGGCTGTGTATGTGAATTTCTATGGGGCTGTGCTATGTGACTTTCTAGGGGCTGTGTATTGGACTTTCTATAGACTGTCGTGGAACTAATCTATGGGGCTGTCTATGGTAGAAAAGTTACCACCCCTGGTTTATTCGAGTCAAGCAGTTTTCCTAGTGTTTATCAGTTTGAAAGTTAAGAACTCGGTTTATAGCGGGGGTTTATACGCAAGTATATAGGTATCTTAAGGCACATAAGATGCTGTCTGGCCTAGAAAGCATTAAAAACTCAGCCAAGGGACCCTTTTTATCTTGATCAGAGGAATAGCTATTGTTGTTTCTTTGGAACAATGTCCACTTTTGCTCTGTATTTCAAGAAAAGTGTTTTGATCAGCATTGATATCCCCATTTTAATGCAAACCATAAGAAAAAATGCAAGCAACACACACTTTTGGTCTGTTTCCTTATCACATTGTAATATGTCTATTGTAAAGCCCATTACTTGTAAGATGTTTGTTGGGTTCTCCTGTACATGTAGGGGTTGCACTGTTCACTAATATGCCAGGAATGAGATCACAAATGGGAGTCACATGTGAGAGTATTGGCCAGAGTTTTGAGGTCTCCTCACAATACACTACTAATGAGCTTTTTTAGTTTTTGGTATTTCCCATGAGGTCACTTAAGTTCCACGGGAGGGAAAATTAAATACATAAAATATGAAATGTTTTTAAAATGCAACAATTCATGGGGAATCCATTGATGGACAGTAATTGAAAACACAATGATCATTCTCAAACACTACAATTCAATGGCTAAATTAAACAATTAGAATTTTGGTAATATCACAACGCCCATCGTGAACTTTTCAATGAGCTGCACTCTGTAAAGATACGTTTTAATTCCCACTGATTTTTAATTGGAATCTATTGCTAGGATTGTCAGTGAGGATATGTCTGTAAGTCTTGTTGTTGTTTTCTGTATATAGTGCAGTTGAGATTAAGGAAATATAGTCAATGAGTCTTTTCACTTGGTGACCACTACTGATATAACCCACACAGGGGCCTGTCACAGATACAGCAGCCCTCATCTACCACAGAGATTCCATTTGACCTCTAGACCTCTAAAATTTAACCCACGCTGGCCCCAGTGTATAGTGTTAAAAAATCCTTACCTTACATCTCTGCAGTAAATGGTTTCCTCTGCAGTGCTGTGTCCAAAGTCCAGATAGTGAAGAGTAGGAGCCTGTCTCGGCATGCACGTGGAGCCCTGTACCCTCCCCTCCCTCTATCCAGATCCTCGCGCTGTTTGTTTTACTTTTATATTTAATCCTTAGCTATGTGTAGTTCCCCCCCCTCTGCTAGGGTTTTAAAAAAAGTCAGCAGAAAACTTACTTACTGGTGCCTTCGGCTACATAATAGCCGACACCGTTCTGTCGTGATTACAGACGTGGTGCCGGCCAAGCCCCCAATGCCACTTCGTTAAATGCATTGGAGGCTAAAGTAAGTTTCTGGGGACATTTTTTAGAAACAACATGTGTTTGGGTGGACATACCCTTTAAAGGACCTGTCACTCTAATGTGTGTCTGATATGTGTAAAAAAAACAAAAACAACTACTGCACTGAAAAGATTAAAGAATTAGAAGTTTTGAGATTTCTAAGGTAAATCATTTTAAGGACATGTATACGCCTTTTTTTTACTCACTTGTATCTTTCTTCTACCTTTAAAGTTGTCCTTTTCCCTGTTTTTTAAAAATTGTAGATTTCATCTACCTTTCAGTCTTTAAGCGGGTACAAACATCAGCAATATAGGGCAATCCCATCTGTACCGATAGATTGGTCCTACTGTATATTTCTAATGTGTGTGTAGTCACATATTTTAAAGATGACACAGAGAATCTTGCAGATTGGTACATGGTTTATCCAGCTTTAATCCTCATCAAGGAATGAGTCTCATCGCATTTCTATTGTCAGAAATATTTTGTTATCTCACAACTCAAACTTAACCTATCTGTAATGGGTTAGCGATGATTTTAACATGGATTTTTTGCCCCTGTGCCCCACTGAACATCCTCCAATAAACTTTCCAAAGATAATGTACATAACAAGTGATGTTGTATAAAAGGAATTAATAGGTGTTGATGAAAGCAGTTTTGTATACATATTCAGGAAAGAATGAGACATCATATTCCTTTAAAATAAGGAATTACTTACATTAAGTGATTTTTTTCCGTCATTCCATAAAATCTTGTCCTGTTCTATAACAATTCTCGACTTTAAGAGATCCTGAATTATATCACCAACAACGGATATACTGATTACTTCCTTAGGGAACAGCTGCCAGTTCAACAAGTCGAAACTTAGAGGAGCATCTCCATTCCTCAGAAATATATTCTCTCTCCTCCAGTGTTTGGTAAAGTTAACTCCTCTGATATAATGTAAAGCTGGGGAAAGTTTGTACAAAGAGACAGAACAGATGAAAAGCTTACACTTCAATATTCAATGTGTTATATGCTGAGCGTAAATGAATGAATTTCTTACATTTGATACAGTCCCCCATAGGCGACTAATGATAATCTAGGTCTGTTGGTCTGGGGAGTCACATTTGTACATGGATAAAAATTGGTTAAGAATAGGATGCAGAGAGTAGTTGTAAATGGGCTTCATCATTATGGACTAAAGTGCTAAGTGGGGTGCCACAGGGTTCTGTGTTGGGGACGCTTCTATTTAATCTATTTATTAATGATTTGGAAGTGGGTATTGTCAGCAAGGTTTCTGTGTTTGCCGACGACACAAAACTTTGTCGACCATTAAAAACTTCAGAGGATGTGCAATCGTTGCAGGGGATCTAGATAGATTGTCACATTGGGCTGCTAAGTGAGATGAAAGTTCAATGTTGATAAATGTAAGGTGATGCATTTTGGACTTAAAATATGTGCTCCTTATACTATAAATGGCTCTGTGTTAAGTGAATCCCTGTTGGAAAGGGATCTTGGAGTTTTGGTGGATACAAAACTTAAAGGTAGCAAGCAGTGCCAGGCGGCAACAGCCAGACCAGCATGTATGTCTTGTATAAAGGAGGTAGGATCAAGGGAGGAAATGTAATTCTCCCTCTTTACAAAGCATTGTAAGGCCTCATTTGGAATATGCAGTGCAATTTTGGAATCCTGTGTACAAAAAGGACATCTTTGAAATGAAAGGTTCAGAGAAGGGCAACTAAATTAATAAGGGGATTGGGGGAGCTTGAATATGAAGAGAGACTGAAAAAGTTACAATTATGTACGCTGGAGAAAAGGCGCTTGCTGTGGGATATGATTACTGGATAAATACATTAAGGGCCATACAATAAACTATCTGGGGCATTGTTCACCAATAGAAACATGTCAAAGGACACGAGGACATCCCTTAAGACTTGAAGAAAAAGGTTTAGGCTTCAAGCTCGGAAAGGGTTTTCATCTGTGAGAACGGTAAAAGCTATGGAACGGTTTCCGTGGACTGTGTTATGGCAGGTTCATTGGTCATTTTCAAAAAAAGCTGGATGAGTTTCTGCAAACAAGAATGTTACAAGTTACTGGTATTGATACATAAAGTAGAGTTGAGTCCAGGGAAATTTCCGATTGCCACTTGAGTCAGGAAGGATTTTCTTGACCTCCCAAGTGGGGTTTTGTTCCTACTGGATCAACAGTTAGGAGGAAATGAGGTATTGCAGATGGGTGGACTGGTGGACGTATGTCTTTATTACAACTCAAGTACTATACTATACAACTAGGTTGCAGCTGTTATATGCAATTATAGGTTAAATTACTTGTTGGGACTTGAGCTAAGTTATTTTTAGGACTTGCCTTTGAGGTTAATTCAAATTTTTTGCCTTTAGTTCATTAATGCAATGTCATATTTGAGAATTACATAATATATTACCTGCAAGGCTGTGATTATAATAATTGGCAATGATCATTTTTGAATGGTCCTTTTCCTGTAACAAGGTGTTCATCTGGTGCAAGCATAAGCTATGGCAAAAACTGCATTATGGACTTTGTATGTAAATTTAAAGTTGTAAACATCATAAATATTTGGGATCATAGTGTCCAGTCTTCCTGTTCTGTGCACCAAGCATGTCTTTTAGTTAAGAACAGGTGAAGATGTCTTCTTGTATAGATCCTGTCCGGCCAAACACATGTGAAAAGCATTCTCCCAAATGTCTCCTACCTGAGACAGGTACACATACCTATTGACCTACCCTTCCATTTCTGTGGCAGCCATACTTAAAGGGTAACGATTATCAAAAATAAATTTTGATCAATAATCAAAAAAGTTTGTTTTTTTTAACTTCCCACCTGACACAGGTACATACACCAACTGAGGTATCCATTCATTCATAGTAAAAAAAAAAAATTTTGACCAATCATCAAAAATGTTAGTCTGTTATCCCCAATATGACATGAGTACACACACCAACTGACCTAACTTTAATTCATGTGACAGCCATATTTAAAGGGTAAGCAAAAAAAAAATATCCTCGTCATTATGAGTTTTAAAATCTGCAGCACAAACACACACATTCCCTTCCAAAATGTGGCCTTTTAAGCCAAATTCAAAGTTTATACTTTTCCTTTGTAGTTAGAAAATGGTATACATATTGCAATAAATATGTCTGTGCAGTGAAGTGTTTTCTGTCTTAGCTGCAATAAACATGCATGTGGTGTGTGTGTATATGTAGGAGAGGTGTAGGGAGGCAAAGGGGCATATCTATAAATGATCACTGTTTTCGCCATTTCGCTATCGTAGGATATCGCAATGACAAATAGCTATATTTTGGCCTTATTTATAAAAACGTTCACTTTCGCCTTTGCGGAAAAGTATCGCTGCGGCGATGCGGGGCGATAGTTTTCGCCTTATTCATTGTATTAAGTGTGTTATCACTGCGAAAAGAGAAATTGCTTTCTAGTGTAATTTGTATTTTTGTCTTTTTTTTTTATTTAAAGCTATTTATTAATAGGTGAAATTTCACCTTTTTGCCCCTTTTCTGCGTTTTGTTGCATTTTTTGCAGTTTTACCAGAATTTTTGCCAAACATCATTACTTACTGGAATGTTCCATTAACATGACTATTTCTTACACAGCACTATGGTATGTTCCCATATTAATGGAACTGGTTTGATAATTAGATGTAGTTTGCTGAAAATGAGCAATACTAAAAAATGTGTCCTATTAATAAAATAGAGAAAATTTGCCTTTTGAGTTTTACACTATTTACCATATCCTATTAATAAAATAGAGAAAATTGCGCCTTTAGAGTTTTACAGTATTTACCATATCCTATTAATGAAATAAAGAAAATTTCGCACTTTGAGTTTTACAGTACCGTATATACTCGAGTATAAACCGACCCAAGTATAAACCGAGGTACCCAATTTCACCTAAAAAATCTAATAAAAGTTGTTGACTCGAGTATAAACTGGGGGTAGAAACTTGGCATTCAAGATGTTTGGAAACTACAACTCCCAGCTAATAAAGCATGCTGGGAGTTGTAGTTTCCAAACATCTTGAATGCCACCCTCACTTGGCATATAAATATGCCCCGTAGTCTGTAGGGGTAAGGTTTTGCTTGACTTTTAGGTTAGTGATGTTGGGGGTAAATGGAAAGGATGAACATTATGGAAAATTGTCTTTTTTGACTCAAAATAATTGCTCAGCTCTATTGATTTAAGTTATCATTTACAGGCAATCCAAGATTCACAAAATGGTCTCAAATAAACGAATATAATTGAATTAAATTAAATAAAACTAAGAAATAACTAATAAGGAACCGTGAATGACATATTTACAATGGCCATACAGACTGGTTTTATATGTGGAGGGAAGGATTGAGTGGGAGAAGCCCAGCTGGAATAAAAACAATAGCCATTGTTATTTATTTAAGTGAATTGCTAAGGACTGTCAGTAAGAGGGGATAGCTATTTTATTCTGACCATATGATCCCACATATGAAAAAAATTCTACTTGAAAAAACTAATACTACCAATTATCCAGTGTTTGTATGGGCCTTAAGAAAGAGAGGACATTGGGTATTCACTGTCATTCAGGTTTTACAGACTGTTATCAGCTGACCCACAATTGACATCAAATGAATCTCCATCTGCTTTTACTATCTTTAAATATTATATATTTATTTGACATCCATGGCTCAACAAGCAAATAATTAGGGAAACCACAATGTGCAGCATTTTCACAAAATATTCTAAACTTAAAAAAGTGTCCACATCTCTCTCAGAGGGTTTAGGAGATGAAATAAAATCTAATTAATCACCAAGGATCATCCCTTTCCTTTATTTTGTAATCTCAGTTACAGTATACCCTGCAATAAATGTTAAAAAGAGAAAATAAGAAAATGTTTTGTTTAGAGTACATTTTAGCCATGGAATCTCTAGTCTGAATCCCCACCTACTACAAAAACTATAACCCTTTAGTTTTATTTTTATACCCCAGGTTACACATAAAACCCAAGAAATGTACAGCACTTGAATACAAAAATTATTTAAAATGTATTTACAAAATATAATGAATACCATTATAACATGAGACTCATTATAGGTTCACCAACAGATAAATTATGTAAGAAGGGAACACAACACAGCTTTAATGTCTGCAAAACATCTTTACATGTTTCGAACCACAATAGATCCTTTCTTGTGGTTTGTAACATGAAGCAATTAAAGGGCATGTCCACCCCCAAAACTGAAATGTAACCCCATGCTTGCCCCACTGTGTAGTGTTAAAAAATCTTTACCTTACATCTTTGCTCCAAATGGTTTTCCTGCAGTGCTTGTCCAAAGTTCAGGAAACTGAAGAGTAGGCACTGTTTTCCTGTGTTAAGGTTTCTGCCTCTTCTATTGCCTCCCGGACAGGGTCGTGTGGGGGGATTACTGGTGCCCCCCTTTCTGGCTGCTTAGTGCTGTCTGCTCTTCTGCTTCTCCTGGTGCCAATAGATTGTTACATAGACCCTGTAGCCCAGCAGCTTTCTGAGGTGATTGCCGAGACTGGGTTTATATACAGTATTATATATACGGCACCTACCCAGTGTGATCGAGCCTAGTTAGCAGTAAGAGGGACATAAAGAAATCCTGGAGGTGGCTGTATATCTGACTGTCTACTAGAGATGGCCGAACTTTCGAAAGTTTGGTCCGTTTTCGAACTTTCGAACTATATGGAAAGTTTGACATTTTGAAAACGGACCCATTAATTGATTGGGAGTCAAATAGTTCGAAAAGTTCTAATGAAATACAATTAAAATATCAATGGTAACTTAATGTAAATGGCTGTGGGACCTGGGAAATGGTCTGGGGAACATGTTCAAATATCTAGGACTTTCGAAAAATCAATTTTACTCTCACTACTTTCGAGCTCTCGCGTTCGAACATTCGATAATTATCCCATAAACGACTAGCAGATTCGCTAATTCGATATTTACTCGCGTATAGGTATAATAGACATTTTACTTGTGGATTCGACATTTACTCGCGAATATGTATAATTGATATTTTACTCGCATATTCGCGCACCTCAAACGTTCGAACATTCGATAATTATCGAAAGTCCAGAAAATATTGAAAGTCCAAGAAATCCGTGTCCGCGGTAGTTCGAGAAGTCCGAGTCCATTCAAACTCAAATAGTTTGGCTCAAACTCGGGTTCGAGTTTGACTTCTACTCCATCTCTACTGTCAACATTGCCTTATATTCCATGAATTATATATACACATGAGTGATGGTTACCTATATTCTTTATATACTGTAGAACAATCAATCAATGCACCCATACATGGTCCGATGTTATCGGCTGCCTCTACTGTACTAAAAGGAACCAGTAATGGAAATTTTCCTTCTTGCCCGATACTGAAAATATACAGAAAATTCTGTCAGATCCCTCGTCAGTGTCACAGCTCTGACTTTGAAAGACACTAATCATGTAGAAGAAATGTGGATTTCTCAGTAAAACAGTGTTTTAGTGATCTGACTAAATATGTTGTATTTAAACTTTAGAGACTTTAGTGGACCCTTTTGACAAAGTATTTTTACAGTAAATGTACACAAAACCCTTTTTTCTTACAGCATATTGCTATAATAATACACATTGTCAATGTAGTTCCCCTGAAATAAATGAATGTCATAAAGCTGCAGTTTTCATGTTGTTCAAACTCAGGTGATTTCTGCTACATTATTGAATGCAGTTCATCCAGTGTTGATAATAGTGATGATACATGGTCAACAACAACTACAATGAAACTAGCAATGTCCTATGAGCTGCTGGACAAGAACTTTTACAGCAATATATACTAAAATACTTTTTGTTCCATTCTGCTATACCTGTACAAGATAATTTAAGCTGCCAAGCAATAATTAATTATCCATACTGTCTTTTTATACCACATAGGTATTTGATCACAAAATGTAATTCCATTTCTATAGGAGGAACATTTCCTGGGCTGCTTTGTCAGTGTATTCCATGTCCAGGGTCTTTTTTCATTTTCTATTAAAATCTCTCCAAATATTTCATTACACTAAACACAATGCCCTCTGTTGTCTCTTTTATTATGACAACCACATGTTTGTCAGTGTCAGTGTATAGGGATGGATTAGCATGCAAAAATGAAATTAGTACGAATGGATGATCTTCATGTAATTAAACTGGGTAGTTTTACTAACATAATAACAATAATACATGGGAATATTTTAAACATTAATCCAAGTGGGATGAGTGTGATAGTGATGGAACATTCCACCTACAGTATTTTTATGAAAATTTCAATTAACAGAACAATAAACTTCTGCATTTTTCAAGCTGAAAAATCCCACAAAATAGGACATATTACTTTAATTCAGTTGTTACTAAATTAAACTTTTAATGCAGAGACCTTTCTAATTGCTGTGCAAGTGATCTTGTTCCAACCTCCTCCAACTGCTTTATGGGCTGTGACTGAATGTGTATGCAAATATCGCACTTTGATTTTTACAGTACCGTATATACTCGAGTATAAACCGACCCAAGTATAAACCGAGGTACCCAATTTCACTAAAAAATCTAATAAAAGTTGTTGACTCGAGTATAAACTGGGGGGAGAAACTTGGCATTCAAGATGTTTGGAAACTACAACTCCCAGCTAATAAAGCATGCTGGGAGTGTGTGTTTCCAAACATCTTGAATGCCACCCTCACTTGGCATATAAATATGCCCGTAGTCTGTAGGGGTAAGGTTTTGCTTGACTTTTAGGTTAGTGATGTTGGGGGTAAATGAGGATGAACATGGAAAATTGTCTTTTTTGACTCAAATAATTGCTCAGCTCTATTGATTTAAGTTATCATTTACAGGCAATCCAGATTCACAAAATGGTCTCAAATAAACGAATATAATTGAATTAAATTAAATAAAACTAAGAAATAACTAATAAGGAACCGTGAATGACATATTTACAATGGCCATACAGACTGGTTTTATATGTGGGGAAGGATTGAGTGGAGAAGCCCAGCTGGAATAAAAACAATAGCCATTGTATTTTATTTAAGTGAATTGCTAAGGACTGTCAGTAAGAGGGGTAGCTATTTTTATTCTGACCATATGATCCCACATATGAAAAAAATTCTACTTGAAAAAACTAATCCTACCAATTATCCAGTGTTTGTATGGGCCTTAAGAAAGAGAGGACATGTTGGTTATTCACTGTCACAGGTTTTACGACTGTTATCAGCTGACCCACAATTGACATCATGAATCTCCATCTGCTTTTAACTTCTTTAAATATTATATATTTATTTGACATCCAGGGCTCAACAGCAAATAATTAGGAAACCACAATGTGTGCATGTTTTCACAAAATATCTAAACTTAAAAAAGTGTCCACATCTCTCTCAGAGTTTAGGAGATGAAATAAAATCTAATTATCACCAAGGATCATCCCTTCCTTTATTTTGTAATCTCAGTTACAGTATACCCTGCAATAAATGTTTAAAAAGAGAAAATAAGAAAATGTTTTGTTTATACATTTTAGCCATGGAATCTCTAGTCTGAATCCCCACCTACACAAAAACTATAACCCTTTATTTTTATTTTATACCCAGGTACACTACTTAATAAAATAGAGAAAATTCGCCTGGGTGAGTTTTACACTATTTATCATATCCTATTAATAAAATAGAGAAAATTTGCCTGGGTGAGTTTTACACTATTTATTATTTCCTATTAATAATAAAGAGAAAATTCGTCTGGGTGAGTTTAACTTGGTAAATAAAGAAAATCAGTACATGAAAAAAAAAAACAATCTTAAAAAAGAAAAAAAAATTATAAAAAAGTGAAATCTCAGATCGTATTACAGTAAATGCTGGAAAATAGTACACCCCTGGGTACTTTAGTATTGAGAAACACATTGGCAGCCTAAATAAATGGGCACTTATGTATTTTCGCCACCTCAGACTTGGCAAATTGGAATGGCTAAACGCAATAAAAACTTGTCACCATTTTATAAACAGGATTGAGTGGTTACCACAGCGATGTATGGCGAAAGCAAAAAGTAGCGGTAATGACTTTTCGCCACTGGTTATCACTGCTTTATAAATTGTGAAAAGTCCAAATTTGGCAAAAAGGTGGCGATAACGGAGATGAAAATTTTAACAAACCTTTATAAATATGCCTCTATGTGTTTGTGTGTGAAAGCTTGTTTGATTTAAAAAAAAAATTATTACAAACCATAGGGATTTAGAATTTCTCCTTCCGAACACAGCACACAGCCAAAACAGCAAACCTTTTGCCCTAAAAGTGCAACTCTTCTGTGGCCTCTGAGACATGGATCACTGCAAATTGAGACAGGGACCTGTAGGAAATTCCATTTGAATAAAATTCTCATTTAGCAAAATACATATACACACATATATATCCCTCCCTCCTATATAAAAGTATATTTAAAGGGCATGTCCACCCCCAAAACTATAATCCCCACACTACTGACCCCATTGTGTAGTGTAGTTTAATCCTTACCTTACATCCCAGCTCCATATGGTTCTCTGTATCCCTCAAAGTCCAAAAAAACACCCACCAGGAGTACTGCAGAGTCCATATAGGACTCTGCCTCCTGTCTTCCCCCCCCCCCAGGAGAAGTTTGGCCGTGCGCACTGCAGCCCTTCTCCCCCTCCCTCTCCCTCCCGATTTAGGTTCCTTCCCCCTAACGTAAAAACCTTTTTATATAATAGTCTCCCTGTTCCCCCAGCCCCAACCGCTATAGTTTTAATATCAGAAAGTGACCCAAACATTACTTACCTTCCCTCTTTCCTCCGCTGCACTGAACTCCCGACAGCCGCGTCTGTGATTGGCTGCTGCTCAGCCAATCACAGACGCGACTGCCATTCCCGCCCCTCTGCTTGCATTTTCGCGCAGAGGGCTTGGCAGTGCGGTGGAGGAAAGAGGGAAGGTAAGTAATATTTGGGGCACTTTCTGATATTAAATCTATAGCGGTTGGGGCTGGGGGAGCAGGGAGACTATTATATGAAAAAAAGAAGGGTGGACATGCCTTTAAATTTTTACAAAGATGCATTAAGTTTTTAGGAGCTACCAATGAGGTGTGTGTGTGGCGGAGGGGGGTTTATAATATTCAAATGGGTAAAGAGAAGTCCATATGCACACTAACCCCAGGTGGGTGCAAAAAGTCCAATTTCCCAAGGTGAAGGGGGTGTTACCCTTGAAACGTTGTATGATTTGTTGATATTTGGCTTACAATAAACCGTTCACTTTTTGGAGTGCAAGTCTACCTTGGGTTTATAATATTACATATAGAAAAGGTGTATATGTATGTGTGGTATTTCTCACTATAACCATCTAAATTACCATCATTAAATGCATGGTAAATATGGTAATCACTTATATTAGGTACATGTCAATATATATATAAAGTTTATAAATGTATTTACATTGATGGCACCCCTATTTTAATATGAAACAATACTCACAATTACCGCAGTGAAGACATCAGTGCTGGATGCAACAGTAGCGTGGCAAGCATAATACAGTACACAAAGAGAAGCTGTGCTTCTATACATGCAAAGGTGGTCATTTAAACATTGGTTAAACACAATTAGGGTTATTCAATAAAAGTTCTTATCATTAAAAATGGTGCTAATTTTGTCCCAACCAATCAGATGTTAGCTTTCAAATGTTAAATAAGATCAGATTGGTTGGGGCAAAATTAGCATAATTTTTAACGATAAGAACTTTTATTGAATCTTGCCTTGTGTGTTTCCAGAATGGCCCAGTCAATCCTCTGACTTGAATCCAATTGAAAAATCTATGAAAATAACTGAACACCAGAGTTCACATTTTCTGTCGATCAGAACATTCAACCATTCAAAATTTTCCAGCTTGTTTTTCTACAGATTTCAGCTTGAGATCTGCAGATGGCGACTGGAAATTGGGGTTCATGGACATTTTTTAGTTTTTTTGAACAAATTTGCGGATCAGTTGAAATATTAATGATGTGTATGGCCAGCTTAAAGACTTCACTACTTGTAGGCTGGTCAAGATTTGTTGGGGCCTTGGACCTGCCATGGGAAACAAAATCTTTTTTCCCCTTATTTTTTTTTATTTTTTTTAAATTAATTACATAAATGTGTTTATTGATGAAATTAAAACAAACTATTATGGTAAAATTCACATTATACTATTACATACTTAATGAATTTATATAAACCATTAAATAGTTTTGGGAAGGTTGGTATACTGCTTAAGGGCACTGCTAAACACTGAAGCAATAAAGCAGCCTGAACATTTTACTTGAGGGCTTACCCAGCAAAGATTAAAATTTTACTCTGAACGTTTACATATTGCTCGTTCCTTACTTTCCCCTAACAAGAATTTTTGCAAGCTGATGACTATTAGAGGAGCGCAGAGACATGTGCAGGGGCGCTGCTCTAATGAGGCAAAGTAAAAATGATTACCCTGAGAAAACTGTAAGGGCAAAAACTGCATATCCCATTTCTCATCCACAAGCAAAAGTGCTCTTTGCTCCCAATACTTTAATATAGGGAACTAATAGGGGCCTCTGCCCACTCAAGAAACGTCAGGACTGTCTGTAGGGCTTTTAAGAACTATCATTATAATCTGACTGTCAACTGGTATAAATCTTTATTGTGTTTACTCATCTTAAAACCAGGGGTACACAGGATGATATTTCAGCTGGGATCACCAGCCAATCTAATTTTTGACTGAAATTTAACCAGGCAGTTAGGTACATTTCTAATGATAATCCTGTCTTTAATCCCTGTACTGTAGTAGAAAAAGTGCCACCCCCTCCCCCAATGATTTTCTTATAAAGAGTATAGGGAGATCAAAATGTTTCAGTAGATTTGTAGTAGATGACGGCCAGATTCCAATATATTCTGTCACCTGCTACAAATCTGCTAATTTTTTTACTAAGCTTAAGCAGGCCATATAGGGAACAAATTTGTCCAGACTGAAAGTGCAATTGGAACAGCAGGTCACAATGTACCACCTTGCACAGTCACTTTTTAGCAAATTGCAGTTTGAAATCTGTGTAAAATTAGAGATCTGTGTAAGATTAGAGATGTAGCAAAGGTACGAAAAGAATCGGATCTGAAAGTTTTCAAAGTTCTGACAAAAACTTTGGAACTTTCAAAAATTTTCAACATTAACATTTTTCAGATTTTTCGATTTTTTTCTGAAAATTCAATAATTGTCAAGAGCAAAAATCGAAAATTAGCAAATTTCTACAGACCAAAAACTCAAATGTGTGTTATTCCTTTTAGAGAGCTAGCAATGCAATGCATCAAGTGGCACACTGCTCCTGCTCTGGCGTTTAAGTCATGCTAGCTGATGTTACTTCTTCCTTCATAGCAATCTATATTATATACCAATAATGGCACTCTATTTTACCCCTAATGGCTATTAGCTGTTGTTTAAAGTACCAAAATGTAAAAACATTGACGGCACGATTGTTCTGGGGAGTTGGCATTGGCTCTCGGTGCATCACCCTGTAGGTCTGCGTCAGTGTACAGTATAAGCATTTGTGTGTCTGTGTGGTTGGCAGTGCAGTGTTAACACCAATCAGCAGCTTTTTCTGTTTGCTCTATAGCTGTGCTGTTTTGTTTTTTTTGCTTTTGTTTGCTTTTTCATTTCAGTCAGTGTATCTGTGTGTGTCTGTGTAAGTTTATTTTGTTTTTTGTGTGTTACTGTTTATTGTGGGGTAAAACAGGGAACAGTAACTAAAAAACGAAATCCGATTTAAATTAATAAAGAATTTGTGAACCCTCGAATACGCTTTTCAGTAACCCTCAAATCCGGAAGTCGGTTTCCGTAACCCTCAAACTCGCAAGTCAAATTGAAACTCTTAAATATATAACTCGAAGTTCGAAAACAGCACAATCTTGAAGATAGTTAATTTTTAAACAAGTTTTGGTTTGATGTACATATTCCTCAGACCATTTCCCAGGTCCTATATCATTTTCCTATTAACTTCATAGGGTTTGTTTGGAATTTTCAAACTTTTTAGGAAATCCAAAAATCTAAAATACAGAAGGAAACTGTGGTTTCATCTCAAGATGAAGTTCACAGAAAATTATCAGCATGACCTGATCGGCTTTTATAAATCTACTGCTTGACATCATCAAGAAGTTGAAAAACAGTCATTGGTTTTACGTGCACATGGTTGAATTGGCTGACAATGTACCACATGTATGGCACGCTTTATAGCTAGGTACATAGTGGTTAATTTTTCAACCTTTCTGATTATATGTAGAGATAGGGTAATATTCAAACTCGAGTTGTACCCAAACTTCAATAGTTTGGATAAACTTTTTAGAACTTCCTGAAGCATGAACTTTTGGGTTTTCTGAACTCTAGGAAAAATTTTCGATAATTTTTAAAAATTTGATAATTCTCGAATTCTCAAATCGATAACTCTTGAATGTACTGTTCACTAACCCTTGATCTAGGCCATAAACCTCGAATGTAGCGTTTCGGCAAAAACTTTTGAATGTAGTGTTTTGCAGATAACCCTCAAATGTAGCATTTCGGTGATAACCCTTGAATGTAAGGTTTCGGCGAAAACCCTTGAATGTGGCCATAACCCTTAAATGTATTGTTCGGTAAGCCTTGAATGTATCGTTCGGTAAATGCAGCGTTTTGGTGAAACCTTTGGATGTGGCAATAACCTTTCAATGTACCATTTCGTCATAACCCTCAAATGTATTGCCGAAAACCCTCAAATTTATCATTTAGTAAACCTCAAATTCAGCAATAACCCTCAAATGTAGCAAAAACTCAATGCGGAAACACGATAATTGCCAGATCGTGGGGAAAATTATTGTTCAAACAAGTTTTGGTGATATGTATGTGTTCCCCATTCCTAGGTCCAAGAGCCATTTACTGTAAGTTACCATTGCTATTTTAACTGTATTTAATTAGAACTTCCCACCATTGACTTTAATGAGTTCATTTTCGAACTTTAATGGGTTCGTTTTTGAACTATAGAACTATAGAGCTTTTACTAAAGTTCTATAATTCGGAAACAAAATGAACTTCGAAAATCTCTAATTATATGGTACATTTCATCCTACCAGGCCAAAATATCAATCAGAATTATTGACAGAACTAACATTTTTTGCAGATTTTTCGCTAAAATCATTGAAGAATTAATCAGGCATGAATTTTTTTGTACCCGGTATTTTAGTTAATTGAAAATATTTTTGGCTTAAAACATAAAAATACCTGCTATTCATTACTAGCAGAGTCACCAGTGACCTGTTTAATGTGGGGTTAAGTGCAGTGCACTGCTAACTGCCTTTCCATATAGCTGTCAGTTTGTAGCATGGTCACCATCACATCTAACAGGTCAACAGAACTTCCAACAGTACTGGATGCTGCAACTGTCTTCCACCTGGGCAATATACCGTATATACTCGAGTATAAACCAAATTTTTTTACCTTTAAAATCATCCTGAAAGTCTCCCCTCGGTTTATAGTCGGGTCTGTGCAGATCTGGATGCTGCTGGACAAAATCACATAGCCCTGGGAAAACAAAAGCTGTACCCTGTAACACAGAGAATCCTCTTGATTTCAGTGGGTTAGGCAATTGTTGTCCTGCTCACTCAGATCAGCCCAGACTGCAAGGCCAATGGAAAAAAAACGATGTTTAAGTGTTCAGGCTGCACAGAAAGCTATGTAGGGCACATCTGTGTATGGGGCTTTCTACGGGGCTGTGTATGGGACTTTCTATGGGACTGTGTATGGGACTTTCTATGGGGCTGTCTATGGGACTTTCTATGGGTCTGTGTATGGGACTTTCTATGGGGCTGTGTATGGGACTTTCTATGGGACTGTATATGGGACTTTCTATGGGGCTGTGTATGGGGCTTTTCTAAATGTGGCTGTGTATGGGACTTCTGATGGGGCTGTGTATTGGACTTTCTATGGGGCTGTGTATGGGACTTTCTATGGGACTGTGTTGGGACTTTCTATGGAGCTGTGTATGGGAATTTTCTATGGGACTGTGTATGGACTTTCTATGGGGCTGTGTATGGGACTTTCTATGTGGCTGTGTATGGAATTTCTATAGGGCTGTGTATGACTTTCATGGGACTGTGTTTGGGACTTTCTATGGGGCTGTTGTATTGGCGTTCATGGGGCTGTGTATTGGCGTCTATGGGGCTGTGTATTGGACTTTATTGGGGCTGTATTGGACTTTTATTGGGGCTGTGTATTGGACTTTCTTGGGCTGTGTATGGGAATTTCTATGGGGCTATTTATGGGACTTTCTATGGGGCTGTGTATGGGACTTTCTCTACGGGGCTGTGTATTGGACTTTCGAAGGGGTGTGTATGGGACTTTCTATGGGCTGTGTATGGGACTTTCTATGGGACTTTCTATGGGACTGTGTATGGGACTTTCTATGGGCTGTGTATTGGACTGTCTATGGGGCTGTGTATTGGGCTTTCTATGGGACTTTCTATGGGGCTGTGTATTGGACTTTCTATGAAGCTGTGTATGGGACTTTCTATGGGGCTTTTGTGGGACTTTCTATGGGGCTGTGCATGGGACTTTCTATGGGGCTGTGTATGGGACTTTCTACGGGGCTGTGTGTATGGGACTTTCTACGGGGCTGTGCATGTGGGACTTTCTACGGGGCTGTGTATGGGACTTTCTTGGGGCGTGTATGGGACTTTCTATGGGACTGTGTATTGGACTTTCTATGGGACTGTATATTGGACTTTCTATGGTGCTTTGTATTAGACTTTCTATGGACGTGGTATGGGACTTTCTATGGGCTGTGTATGGAACTTTCTATGGGGATGTATATGGGAGTTTCTATGGGGCTGTGTATGGGACTTTCTATGGGACTGTGTATGGGACTTTCTATGGGACTGTGTATGGGACTTTCTATGGGGCTGTGTATGGGAGTCTCTATGGGCTGTGTATGGGAATTTCTATGGGGCTGTATGGGATACTATGGGGCGTGTATGGGACTTTCTATGGGGCTGTGTATCAGGCTTTTTTCTTAGGCAATTGTTTCCTGCTCACTCAGATCAGCCCAGACTGCAAAGTCAATGGACAAAATGATCTTTGTGTTCAGGCTGCACAGAAGGTATGTAGGGCACATTTGTGTATGCTTTCTATTAGGCTGTGTATGGGACTTTCTATGGACTGTGTAGTGGGGCTTTCTATGGGGCTGTGTATGGATTTCTATGGGACTGTATATGGGACTTTCTATGGGGCTGTTTATGGGCTTTCTATGGGGCTGTATGGACTTTCTTGGGACTGTGTATTGACTTTCTATGGGGCTGTTATGGGACTTTCTATGAGACTGTGTATGGGACTTTCTATGGGACTGTGTATGAGACTTTCTATGGGACTGTGTATGGGACTTTCTTCATGGTGTGTATGGACTTTCTATGGAGCTGGTATGGGACTTTCTATGGGACTGTATATTGGACTTTCTATGGGACTGTGTATGGGACTTTCTATGGACTGTTATGGAATTTCTATGGGACTGTGTATGAGACTTTCTATGGGACTGTGTATGGGACTTTCTATGGAGCTGTGTATGGACTTTCTATGGAGCTGTGTATTGGACTTTCTATGGGGCTGTGTATGGGACTTTCTATGGGGCTGTGTATGGTACTTTCTATGGGGCTGTGTATGGGACTATCTATGGAGCTGTGTATGGGACTTTCTATGGGGCTGTGTATGGGACTATCTATGGGGCTGTTTATGGGACTTTCTATGGGGCTGTGTATGGTACTTTCTATGGGGCTGTGTATGGGACTTTCTATGGGGCTTGTATGGGCTTTCTATGGGGCGTGTATGACTTTCTATGGGGCTGTATGGGACTCTGTATGGGTCTGTGTATTGACTTTCTATGGGGCTGTGTATGGGACTTTCTATGGGCTGTGCTGGGACTTTCTTTGGGGCTGGTGTATGTGAATTTCTATGGGGCTGTGTATGGGACTTTCTGGGGGCTGTGTATGGGACTTTCTATTGGCGTGGTATTGGACTTTCTATGGGCTGTGTATTGGACTCTGTATGGGTCTGTTTATGGGACTTTCTATGGGACTGTGTATGGGACTTCTATGGGGCTGTGCATGGGACTTTCTTTGGGGCTGTGTATGTGAATTTCTATGGCGGTGTATGTGACTTTCTATGGGGCTGTGTATTGGACTTTCTATAGGACTGTCTGTGGAACTATCTATGGGCTGTCTATGGTAGAAAGTTAACCCCTGGTTTATATTCGAGTCAAGCAGTTTTCCTAGTTATCAGTTGAAAGTAAGAACCTCGGTTTATATTCGGGTGGTTTATACTCAAGTATACGGTATCTTTAAGGCAACATAAGATGCTGTCTATGGCCTAGAAAGCATTAAAAACTCAGCCAAGGACCCTTTTTATCTTGATCAGAGGAATAGCTATTGTTTTTTCTTTGGAACAATGTCCAGCTTTTGCTCTGTATTTCAAGAAAAGTGTTTTGATCAGCATTGATATCCCCTTTTAATGCAACCATAGAAAAAATGCAAGCTACACACATTTGTCTGTTTCCTTATCACATTGTAATATGTCTATTGTAAAGCCCATTAACTTGTAAATGTTTGTTGGGTTCTCCTGTACATATGGGGTTGCACTGTTCACTAATCTGCCAGGATGGATCACAAATGGGAGTCACTGTGAGAGTATTGGCCAGAGTTTTTGAGCGTTCCTCACCAATACACTACTAATGAGCTTTTTTAGTTCTTTGGTATTTCCCATGAGGTCACTTAAGTTCCACGGAGAGGGAAAATTAAAATACTAAATATGAAATGTTTTAAAATGCAAAATTCATGGGGAATCCATTGATGGACAGTAATTGAAAACACAATGACATTCTCAAACACTACAATTCAATTGGCTAAATTAAACAAAGATATTTTGGTAATCACACGCCCATCGTGACTTTTCAATGAGCTGCACTGCTGAAAGATACGTTTTAATTCCCTACTGATTTTTAATTGGATTATCTTGCTAGGTTGGTCAGTGAGGATATTGGTCTGTAATGTCTGTGTTGTTTTCTGTATATTAGTGACAGTTGAGATTAAAGGAAAAATCAGTCAATGAGTCTTTTCACTTGGTGACCACTACTGATATACACACACAGGGGCCTGTCACAGATACGCAGCCCTCATCTACCACAGAGATTCATTTGACCTCTAGACCTCTAAATTAACCCCACCGCTGGCCCATGTATAGTGTTAAAAATCCTTACCTTACATCTCTGCATTAATGGTTCCTCTGCAGTGCTTGTCCAAAGTCCAGAATAGTGAAGAGTAGGAGCCTGTCTCGGCATGCACTGTGGAGCCCGTTCCCTCCCCTCCCTCTATCCTACCATCGCGCTGTTTGTTTACTTTTATATTTAATCCTTTAGCTATAGTGTAGTTCCCCCCCTCTCATGGTTTTAAAAAAAGTCAGCAGAAACTACTTACTATGGTGCCTTCGGCTACATCAATAGCCGACAGCCGTGTCTGTGATTACAGACGTGGCTGCCGGCCAAGCCCCCAATGCAACTTCGTTCAATGCATTGGAGGCTAAAGTAAGTTTCTGGGGACATTTTTTTAGAAACAAACCATGTGTTTAGGGTGGACATACCCTTTAAAGGACCTGTCACTCTAATGTGTGTCTGATTGTGTAAAAAAACAAAACAACAAAACTACCTGCCACTGAAAGATTAAAGAATTAAATTTTGAGATTTCTAAGGTAAATCATTTTAAGGACATGTTAGCCTTTTTTTTTACTCACTTTGTACTTTCTTCTACCTTAAAGTTGTCCTTTTCCCCTGTTTTTTAAAAATTGTAGATTTCATCTACCTTTCATGTCTTAAGCTGGGTACAAACATCAGCAATATAGGGCCAATCCCATCTGTACCGATAGAATTGGTCCTACTGTATATTTCTAATGTGTGTGTAGTCACATCTTTTAAAGATGACACAGAGAATCTTGCAGATTGGTACAGGGTTTATCCAGCTTTACTCTCCTCATCAAGGAATGAGTCTCATCGCATTTCTATTGTCAGAAATATTTTGTTATCTCACAACTCAAACTTAACCTATCTGTATATGGGTTAGCATGATTTAAAACATGATTTTTCTGCCCTGTGCCCCACTGAACACTCCTCCAATAAACTTTCCAAAATAATGTACTAACAAGTGATGTGTATAAAGAGGAATTAATAGGGTGTTGTGAAAGAGTTTTGTATACAATATATCAGGAAAGAATGAGACCATCTATTCTTCTTTAAAATATAGGAATTAATTACATTTAAGTGATTTTTTTCCTTCATTCCATAAAATCTTGTCCTGTTCTATAACAAGTTCTCGACCTTTAAGAGATCCTGAATATATTCACCAACACGGCCATACTGATTACTTCCATTAGGGAACAGCTGCCAGTTCCACAATGTCGAACTTAGAGGAGCATCTCCATTCTCATCGAAATATATTCTCTCTCCTCCAGTGTTGGTAAAGTAACTCCTCCTCTGATATAATGTAAAAGCTGGGGGAAAGTTTGTACAAAGAACAGAACAGATGAAAAGCTACCTTCAATATTCAATGTTTATATGCTGACGATAAATGAATGAATTCTTACATTGATACAGTCCCCCATAGGCGACTAATGAATAAGCTAGGTCTGTTGGTCTGGGGAGTCCCATTTGTACATGGATAGAAATTGGTTAAGGAATAGGATGCAGAGTAGTTTGTTATGGGGCTTCATCATTATGGACTAAAGTGCTAATGTGGGTGCCACGGTTCTGTGTTGGGGCCGCTTCTATTTAATCTATTTATTAATGATTTGGAAGTGGGTATTGTCAGCAAGGTTTCTGTGTTTGCCGACACACAAAACTTGTCGACCATTAAAAACTTCAGAGGATGTGCAATCGTTGCAAGGATCTAGATAGATTATCACATTGGGCTGCTAAGTGGCATGAAATTCAATGTTGATAAATGTAAGGTGATGCATTTGGACTTAAAAATACTTGTGCTACTTATACTATAATGGCTCTGTGTTAAGTGAATCCCTGTTGGAAAGGGATCTTGGAGTTTTGGTGGATACACACTAAGGTAGCAAGCAGTGCCAGGCGCAACAGCCAGAGCCAGCATGTATTGTCTTGTATAAAGCGAGGTATGGATTCAAGGGAGGAAAATGTAATTTTCCCTCTTTACAAAGCATTGTAAGGCCTCATTTGGAATATGCAGTGCAATTTTGGAATCCTGTGTACAAAAAGGACATCTTTGAAATGGAAGGGTTCAGAGAAGGGCAATAAATTAATAGGGGATTGGGGGAGCTTGAATATGAAGAGAGACTGGAAAAGTTACAATTATGTACGCTGAGAAAAGGCGCTTGCGTGGGGATATGATTACTGGTATAAATACATTAACGGCCATACATAAACTATCTGGGGCATTGTTCACCAATAGAACATGTCAAAGGACACGAGGACATCCCTTAAGACTTGAAGAAAAAAGGTTTAGGCTTCAAGCTCGGAAAGGGTTTTTCACTGTGAGAACGTAACCTATGGAACGGTCTTCCAGTGGACATTGTTATGGCAGGTTCATTGGTCTTTTCAAAAAAAAGCTGGATGAGTTTCTGCAAACAAGGAATGTTACAAGTTACTGGTATTGATACATAAAGTAGAGTTGATCCAGGGAAATTTCCGATTGCCACTTGGAGTCAGGAAGGAATTTTTTCTTGACTCCAAGTGGGGGTTTTTTCCTTCCTCTGGATCAACAGTTAGGCAGGAAATGAGGATATTGCTAGATGGGTTGGACTGGTTGGACGTATGTCTTTATTCAACCTCAAGTACATACTATACAACTATAGTTGCATGGTTACTATGCAATTATGGTTAAATTACTTGGTTGAGGACATTTATAGCTAAAGTTATTTTTTGACTGGACATGCCCTTTGAGGTTAATTCAAGATTTTTTTGCCCTTTATTTCATTAATGCAATGTTCATATTTGAGAATTACATATATATTACCTGCCAAGGCTGGTGATTATAAATATTGGCACATGATCCATTTTTGAATGGTCCTTTCCGTAACAACAGGTGTTCATCTGGTGCAAAGCATGAGCTATGGCAAAAACTGCATTATGGACTTTGTATGTAAATTTAAAGTTGTAAACATCATAAATATTGGGATCAATAGTGTCCAGTCCTCCTTTCCTGTGCACAAAGCAATGTCTTTGTTAAGAACAGGTGAAGATGTATTATTGTATAGATCCTGTCCGGCCAAACACAGTGAAAAGCATTCTCCCAAAATTTCTTCATGAAATATCATCTGGATATATGGAAGGATGGATGCTGTAAAGAAATTCCTTTAATCCGGGATTTTACCACTGGTATTGATAGTGCAAGGCTTCCATTAATGTTATTAGAATTTCTTTCCTGGAAGTCAAGTAATGGACCAGCCAGTAGTACTTATCCAACTTTTTTATGATATTGCGAAAAACGCCTCTTCCATTAAAGAACAAGGTTTTCTATAGTACAATATACATGATCACTCTTGCACTAGATTTCTTGATGCATCTATTATACGGAATACAGCCTCTATGGAGCTGACTACAGGAAGTATCTCTTGAAATGAATGCATCCACCACTGGTTTCATTTCTTTTATAATTCTCGAGTTCCAGCCCTGCTAAAGTCATTGTCAGAAATATAATACCCACCCATGCCAGTTAAAGTATTTAACCAACCGATTATAGCAAAACCTTCAATTTACCATTACTAATCGTCCTGAGGAAGGATGGGAATTGCAATTTGTCACTGAGCAAAGGTAGACCGGAACTATAACTAATCTGTAAGATAAAAGATAATACAATTTTATCATTTAGTCAGTTTTAACAACAAGAAAAATTAAAAGGAATAATGCATTGATTGAAGAACGGGAGATAGGTGCCTTACTATCCATTTTTCAATCAATTTGTGGGAACCTGGAACTAGGTGAATATACTGCTGTCTGAGTAACAGTTACCGACTACTTCCTGCTTCAATTTAACTATAGTGTGCATGACTCTTATGAGTACTATTGTAAAGTGAAACCAGAAGTGACTAACCCAACCTATCTGGTGTGCTTATGGATAAACGCAAATTCTACGCTTTCAGATCCCTCTGCACTTATTAAATCCTGCACATTGCAAAATGACCAGATAATAATGTAATTCTACATATAAATGATGATATTCATTTATATGTGATTTATTGCACACATTAAATATATTTAAGAATCTACAACATTAAACACACCACACATTGTTATAAATACATGAATTATTCAGCTTCTATATTTATATTTCCACTGCTCTCCTTTTAAACATTAAATATTGTATAGATAAATGCAATATTTACTCAAATACCCTGCATTTAAGTGTTAATGTGCACCCATATGATGGGAACTGTGACAGTTGTGGCGTTCCTAGTGTTTCCAAATGAATGTATCATCTTTACTATTGCTGTAATGAAGTAAAGTATATAAAAGATATAAAATATTACGCCCCTAAACTCATCCTTGTCTCAGATTTTATGGTGGGGCCCAACTCCAGTAAGACACTTCTACTCAGAATCTCTCCACCATAAAAATGTATGTGTTTTGCTGAAGCATTTCTTAATGAATCTTTATTATCAGTGTTCTTAAATTCTAACATTCACTTTCTGACTAGAGATGGGACCCCCACACGGAACCCCTCAGTTCCGAAATCGGAATGTTCCATCCAAAACCGGACGTATCGTTCGATTTCTGGACTCCGGAGGGCATGTTCTATGATTATCGAACGTTAGAGGCTGTTTTTGATATTCCTCAAATATCCTTGAAATACGAGCGGAAATTTGAAGTGGTTTTTCAAGGATTATCGAACGTTCAAGGCTAATTTTGAGGATTATCGAAAATGAGTTGAACATTCGATAATCATAGAACGAAAAGTAAGTACCATTTTCGGTTCTTTGGGATTTTCTAGAGATCCGTAATCTGAAAATGGAAAAAGTTTTTACATACTCTCTATTTCTGACTTATTTTGCTGAAATACATACCTCCACGTCATTCAATATAATAATGGTTGTTTGGACATGTGATAATGAGTATTTTTAATTGACTCATCTTGTCCTATCATGTGTCTAAATGTATTATGGTCATTTACATTTAGATGGAATGTTTTACAATCTCCACATTTTTTGTTACCTTCCAGAGGAATCAGTCATAACCATCTCCTCTTATTCCCTGTGACTTCTACAAACTCCCTCAAGGCCCATATAACTTTAACCTCTGTGATTATTCTTCTGTTTGTTAGGGGTCTCCATCAAGAAGTACCAGTGTTTATTAAAAAAATTCTTTATTAAATATCATAGTCGATTTGATCTGCTGTGTCCTGCAGTTCCATTTTTTGTTTTAACTTGTCTCCTCCTAACTGTATTTGAGTATCCTAATCCAGAAAGCTTTTCTTTTAGCTTAAACTTTAATGTTTTCTTCTCTTGAGCTCTTCCAGGATTCTTAACAATTGGATTACCTCAATTTCTAAGAAAAATGCACTGTTGGATTCCTATGTTTAGCTGTTTTTAACCTTCCAACCATCAACCTATTTTCTCTAGTGTTAATATTAAGTCTAGAAAATACTTTCTTCGAGCAGTAGGTAATGGTCTTTCTCTACTTCCATCAAAAGAGGTGTATACCTCACTGATGCTTCTTTCTGCCTTTTTAAGTGCAACCATATTGTGTTTTGCAATGACATTCATGTTACATACTGCAGCTTAGGTATTTAATTACTGCGGATATCTGTACAATCCTAGAATTCTGGCTATAGGTTCTGAATTCTTTGAAGGGTCATCACCAACTATAGCCAATGGCATAATATCTTTATTGCAGTTAAAATTCATCACCAATTCCATTTTTCCTATAAAATTCTTGTTGTTCCCATTAATGATTTCACACGGTTGAAACAAGAGTCATAAATTCTGAATCCCAGTGTTCATTGGGCAGGAGATCATTAGATCTTTAATTTCCATAACTGCGTATACCATTGCCAGTAATAGCGATAAAATCTAATATGAAATCTAGAAAAAGGAAAATATTTTGCAAGAGATATGATTTTTTCAAAAATATTGTAGCCAGGTGTTGTAGTAACTAGTTAAGGAGAAAATATATATAGGAATTATGAAATTGTGCACCCTCACTATTAGAGGTTAAATCACAATTATTTATTTATTAGACATTTCATGGTTGTCAGGTGGATTTATTTATCTATAAATAGATTGACAATCTAGGTTTAGGTCACAGAACTATGCTAATTTATAAAAACTTCAGAGGATGTGCAATCATTGCAGGGGATCGATAGATTGTCACATTGGGCTGCTAAGTGGCAGATGAGATTCAATGTTGATAAATGTAAGGTGCATTTTGACTTAAAAATCCTTGTGCTGCTTATACTATAAATGGCTCGTGTTAATTGATCCCTGTTGGAAAGGATCTTGGTGTTTTGGTGTATAAACACGCCCCCCCTTCCACTCTTCCCTTACTACTCGTCTGCGGACGGCTGGGAATTGAATTTGTCACTGCGCCCGGTCGCGGCCTTACCTCCTCTGCCGCTCCCCCGCTCCTTCCCCTCTCTTTTAGTCCGTTTTCCCCCCTGGCCACATTCCCCGGCATCTTTGCTTGCTTGCCGGCCGCGGGCGGGCGCCCAGCGGCCTCGGTGCCCCCACCTTCTCTCCCTCCTTTCCTTCCTTTGTGGGCCCCCGCGCCCGCAGGAGGACCATCCACCCTCTCCCGCCCAGTCCCGTATCGACAGCCAAACACAACACAACACCCCCAGTCCCACCCGTTATCCGGCCCTCATTCCCTGCCCCAATCCTTCTCCACCCCGCCTCCGTGTGCACTCGTCATCTTACCCCCTCCGACGTCCGCAATTGTTAACACGCACGGCCCACACTGAGTGCCCCACAAACAGTCCACCCCCCCCCCACCTTGGTGGCTTCTTGCTCTGGCTCCCCACCGACCACACATTCTGGTTTCCCCGTCCCTTGACACACTTATTTCACTCCCTGCCCCCATTGCAACATGGACCACACGATCCCTAACATGCCTCTCTTTACCCATCTTGCTACCCGACCCCTCTCACCCACTTCCCCTTCCAATGTGCTACTACTGCCCCATTACCCATCACCTCTATGTCGCACACTTCCTCCAACTTCTGTCCACCCCCCCCCCCCCACCTTGTAGCTCACCCTCCCAACCTGCACACCCGCCTCGACTTCCACCCCGTCTCCTACTACTTATACAGCCCATGACCCCCCCCCACCCCCCCCCACAAGTGACCCTCCTCACACACCCTCTCCCCCCCACTTCCTAACACCGCTCCTCCGCATCCCCGCCCCCCAACTACTCTCTGAGACCTACACACCCTACCCCAAATGCTGACTTCAGTCGTTACTGTGCCCCCTCTGACGCGGCCACTCGACCGCGTTTGGCGTTCCTACGTGTTTCCCTGCCACGTCAGCCTCCCTTTCCTTTGCGTAGAACTCGCACTAGCCGCACTCCACACCAAAACCCACCCCCTCCCAACACCCCCCCAACCCCCCACCCCCCCCCCACCCCACCCCACACCCCCACACACACCCCCCACACCCACACCCCCCAACCCACCCCCCACCCCCCCCTCCCCCCCCTCCACGCCTCTCCAACCCGCTCTACCCCTCTCTTCCGCCCCATATATCACCTCTGGCCTCCTAGCACTTCCTCTCACGGCACCTCCGCACGGGCCCCCACCGCTTCAACCCGACTACAGCCCCCTTCTCCCCCAGTCGACTACATTCCCCCTCACCCCACCTGCTCCTGTGCTTCAGTGCACAAAGCATTTCTTCACAGCATTTTCTTCCTCCGCTGACCCTTTTAAACTTCCTCCACCCCATTCCCTTTCTGCTACGAGCACCTAGCGGCACCCCCGGCCCCCCCACCCCCCGTTCCCACCCTCGCGCTGGGTTCACCCTCCCCCCGGATCCGTCTCGCTTCTGATTCTGGCTACCCAGTCCGCCACCCAAGGGCCATCGTTGCTGACTTCTCGCACCCCCCCAGTTAGCCGGCTCGCTTATTGCTTCTTGACCTCCCCACACCCACCATACACTTGCCCTCCGCTTGCCGGCAATTGGCCGTCGCCGATTGACTCCGGCTCGCGCAACGTTCCAGGCCCTACTTTTGCGGACTGTTCTCGCCACCACATGCGTTCGCCCCTTCGCTCCACTCTCGACATCGCCACACGCAAAGAATCCACTTATCGGTTCCTTTGGCGCTTTCAGACGCGCTACGCGCCCACTCTGACCCTGGCCCAACACACACGCAGTACTCCTCTTTCCCTCTCTTTGCCGTATTTTGGCCCACTCCCTCACCCTCCCCCGTCATTCCACTCTACTCAGCTGGTGCTTTACCTGCCTGCCATTGCCAAGGAGTAAACTTTTAATTGAGGTCCCCATCCTTGACCCTAGACTCCCGTGACTCTCACCTGTCGCTCTGCGTAGTTCCATTTAGCTGGCCGTTTTCCCCTCTCCCCTTTTTTCCTATCAGTCCAGCGGCCCTCCGTCTCCACAACCACCCCCTCCCCCATACCTAGTCTTCCTCACCCGACCCTCCGCTTCTACCCAATCTCCCACACACGCCCTCTTCGCCAGCAATCCCCTGAACACAACACCCGCAAGACCCCCACTGTGCTTCTTCTTTGTTAGTTAGGGCTCGCTCCCAATCAAGAAGTACCAGTGTTTATTAAAAAAATTCTTTATTAAATTTATAGTCGATTTGATATGACTGTGCTCCTGCAGTTACTTTGAGTTTTAACTGTCTCCTCCTAAACTGTATTGAGTATCCTATCCAGAATAAAGCTTTTCTTTTAGCATTAAACTTTAATTGTTTTCTTCTCTTGAGCTTTTCCAGTGATATTAACAAATGGATTACCTCAATTTCTACCGAAACCTGCACTGTTGGCTCCTATGTTTGCTGTTTTTCACTTCCACACAACCATCTTTTTCGTGTTCCATTCAGCTGCCCCCTACTTTCTTCGAGCAGTAGGTCCTGGCTCTTTCCTCTTCCCTCCCCACGAGGTGTATATCCTGCTGATTTCTGCCTTTTTCGTGCCCCCATCTGGTGTGTTTTGCCCCCCTGACATTCAGGTTCCACTACTGCAGCTTAGGTTTACTACTGCGGCATTGTCACTCTAGCCTTTGGCTCTCCGGTTCCCTGCCTATCCGCACAGGGTCCACCCCCCACCCACCAACTCTCGCAACCTTGGCCCATACCCTGACTTGACAGCAAACGCCACATGCCCGTTCCCCTCGCACTCCCCACACCTTCCCCCTCGTTTCCTGCTAACAGTCCTTGTCCACCTGTGACACCCTTCCACCCGCTTTCCCACGCCCCGCTTGCCCCCCCCACAAGAGTCCCTCCCCACCTTCTCCCCGAACTCCCCCGTCTCCCAGAGCTCCTTGGGCCGCGCAGCTCATTAGATTCCTTCCACACAACGTTCCCCTCCTGGCCCTCTCTCTCCCCCACACCCCAGTGCCAGTCCGTCGCGTCCCCTTCTATGCACTCTCGCAGAAAGGCACACAGTCTTTTGCACTATAGCCTGTTTCAGTCTACCCCCCCACCTAGTCCTGTAGCCAGGGTGTGTCTCGTAACTCACCCTCGCCCAGCGGCACCCCCGCACCTACTATCTAGGGACTTCTGCACCCCCCTGCTTAGCCCCCCCCCCCTCCCATACTTTAGAGGTTATAACTCACCCGACTGCTTCTTCTTATTATGCCCTTTCCCCCCATGGATGGCCGAGTGGCCTTTAGCATCCCTCAGAGGTCCCCTTACAACCACTCCCTGCCCGACCTCGACAATCTCCGCGCTTTCGGCTCCCAGCCCTCTGTCACTTTCTCCCTCAACCCCCTACCTTTCACTCGCACAGCGCTGCTGCCCTCATTCCGCCGGGGGATCTAGATACGATGTTCAATTGGGCTGCTACGTGGCAGATGCAGATTCAATGTTAGTACTCCAGGCTCAGGCGATGCCATTTGGCCTTCCACTCATCCTCGTGTGCTCCCTACCCTCACCCGCTACCCTGCCGCGCTGCGCGTCCGAAGGCATCCTGTTGGACCGGGATTTGTGGTTTTGGTCGGATAAACACCACCACCCCCCACACACTATACACTGTAGCCACCCCACGCACCCCAGTGCACCCGGAACCACGCATCAGCCAGACCGCCCTCCCACCACGCATCCCCGGTAATGTCTGAATAAAGCGAGGTATGCGCATTACCCCAAGGCCCAGGCAAACCCGACCTGGCGCCCCCATCAAACTCCACATCCTCTCCATTACACCGCATTGGTCAGGCACCACCTAATCCTTGCATGAATAGGCATAGTGCAACTTTGTGACGAATCCTGTGCACAAAAAGCGGCATCTTTGAAATGGAAGGGTCGGAGAAGGCAACTAAATTAATAGGGGATTGAGGGAGTTTGAATATGAAGAGAGACGTAAAGTTACAATTATGTAAGCTGGAGAAAGGCTCTTGCGTGGCGATATATACGTGGTATTAATACATTAACAGGCCATACAATAACTATTCTGGGGCATTGGTTCACCAATAGAAACATGTCAGAGGACACGAGGACATCCCTTACGACTTGAATAAAAAAGGTTTAGGCTTCAAGTTCGGAAAGGGTTTTTCACTGTGAGAACGCGTTAAAGCTATGGAACTGTCTTCCAGTGGACGTTGTATGGCAGGTTCACTTGCTCAGTTTAAAAAAAAGCTGGATGAGTTCTGCAAAAAAGGAATGTTACAAGTTATGGTATGTATATAAAGTAGAGTGATGATCCAGGGAAATTCCGATGCCATGGAGTCGGAAGGTTTTTTCCCCCTATCAATTTAGTGGTTTTTTTTTTTTGCCCCTCTCTGGATGCAACAGTTAGAAAAGGAAACTGAGGATGAGGGATATGGCTAGATGGGTTGGACTGGATGGAGTATGTCTTCCATTCAACTTCAATACTACCCTATACTATCTATACATTCAAGGGAGCCAAAGGTAGAGTTAGACACTCCATATATCCCTTCTTCCCCCTATTAGGAACATCCGATATTTGCTATGCCGAATTTTGATGTTTATCCGGGTCCAGAACCCCCTTACCATCCCCCCTTCTCGCCGTTTCCACCACCTTCTCGCCCGCTTCTGGCGTCGTTTCCCGCCGCCATATCTCCCCGGCATCCTCCCCTTGCCGTCGTTTTGGCGGTTAACTCCATCTCCGCTCCCCCTTCATCTTCCCGGCCCTCCGGCCTCTCTCTATCTCTAGCTTCGCCGGTTCGGCGCCTCCCGGTTCCCCCCTCCCCCCCCCCCCTGCTGCTTCCCCCATCGCCACCACATCCCGCCCTAGCACCCCCCTACCATGGCCCTCTGTGATCTGTCCTTCCCATCCCTCCTTTTGAAGACACTCTGCCGTGCGCCGGACCGCGACGGACCTCCCCACGCACCCCTCCTCCCCCCCTGCCGCACCGCCCAATCCCCCCGCGCGCCCCCCCCCCCCCCCGCTCCTCGCCCTCCCCACCCCCACCTATCCGCACCCCCTCTCCCCCCAAACCCCTCCCACCCTCAACACCCACCACAAATCCCCCCACCTCTCCTCACCACAACTGAACCCCCCCCCACACAAACCCTATACTCCAACGCCCTCCCAACAAACACCCCCAACACCAACCACACACCCCCGCTACCCCCCCAACCACACCAAACCACTCTCCCACCCTACCCCCACCACCCAACCCTCACCACATCTCCCCACCCCAGACTAAACCCCCACCCCCCTCCCCCCCCCCCCCCCCCCCCCCCCCCACCCCCCCCCCCCCCACCCCCCCACCCCCCCCCCCCACCAACCCCCCCCCCCCCACCCCCACCCCCCCCTCCCCCCCCCACCCCCCCCCACCCCCCCCCCTCCCCCCCCCCCCCCCCCCCCCCCCCCCCCCCCCCACCACCCCCCCCCCCCCCCACCCCCCCCCACCCCCCCCCCCCTCCCTCCCCAAATCTCTTTCTGAATTTCCCACCTAGGCCACCCACGACCCAAGTCTCATTGTGGATACCCCCCCGCGCGGTTTTGGTGCCACTCCCCCTGGTTGGTCTCTCACTCAATACCTCACCCCATAATACCTATATATACACACACACAAATGATGTCACTTCTGATGACAGCTAATCGCGGGCCAAAGCACATGAGACTGGCGTGATGTTTGCATAATAAAATAGTGATACCTGAGTGCCCACATACGCTGCTCTACCTTTCTACATTACCTTCTTAGCTAGTTGGCTAGCAGCAACCACCCCACACGGCGGGCCCACCCACGATCAGAGGGAGCGGTGGGCCGTTATCACTAAAGTGCTCTCACATTGGCCCAACCCCGCGTCTTAATAAGTTTACCGGCCGCGTGTTCACCCCCCCCACTCATAGTCGCCGGGGTATTCCATCCTCACTGGTCCCCCGGTGGTAGGGCCTTCACCCTCGCGGGAAGGCCCGTCGGCCCTGCCTGCACAGTTGTCCCCAGGCCCTGCGCGACTATACCACCTCCTGTTAACCAGTTCTTGCACTAGCTGGTGGATGGGTCGGGGCTCGGGACGGGTTCCCCCCCCACCTCCCCCCCCCTCCATCGGTTCAGCCTCCCCGCTTCCTGTCCTCCTCCCCAATTTCCCATCCCCTTCCCCCTCTCTTCCAACCTTTTTCCCCCCCTCCTTGTGCCTCACCCCTCTCCACTCTTCGGGGCCCCCTGTGCCACCGTCCCCCCGAGCACGCCGACGCCTGACTCGTGCTGTTTCGATGCTTCCTTGCTTTGGTCCCCCCCCCCGTCTCGCCTCCTCCCACAACCTACCACACAACAGCCCACCCACGCGCCCCCCCCCTCCGGCCTTGCCACCCCCACCCTTATTCTCCCCGCCCTCCCCACACACTAGCTCACAGGCCCAGTCTTTCGCAGTTGTCCACCCCCCCCAGATCGCCCATCTCGCCCTGCCACTACTGGTGCCCTGAGCCAACCAAAACCGAACAAAGGTCCCCCCACCCGGGGCACAACTTCGTGGTGAGGTATAATCCACTTGGTAATGGCTGTGAGGTAGTTCCTATGCGTTTCACTGTTTTAAATCTACAGCTCATCAGGGATCATCCCTTCATCCCTGATGAGGCTGTAAGGATTAAAACAGCACTACAGACTACAATCCTGCAAAAGTCAGATTTAATAAAAAAAAAAAAAATAAAAACCCTACTCAGAAATAAGAAAATACATTCAGTGCAATATAGCATTTGGGGGGAGGGGAAGCTTATCACGTGTAAAAAGTACAGTAAAGTTCAATAAAAATATTAATTCTTTTAAAGGAGAAAATGTGGGAATAAAGCAATGACTGTAAGCTCTTTGGCAGGGTTTTCTTTCTTATTGTATCACGGTTTGTGGTAAGTAACTCTTGTGTACATTAAAGTACCTGTATATGTGATGTATGGCTTTGTATCATATGTTTACCCTGTTGTATGAATACTAGTTTGTGCGCCCCTTGATGTTGGCGCTTTCCTATAATAATGCGGACAAACTGCCATAGGAGACATGTTCGCTGCTACTGCTTAAAATCACCTGAGTTGCCTTTAATTCACTGTTACAAAACTTCACTCAAAGACGTTACATACCTATTATACCTGCTTAAAGTGTGTAACTTTTTTTTACCTCCACAAATCTAACATACATAGACTTTTCAGTTCCAAGGATATTGTGATATTTGACAGTTGTACAGTAGTTCTCTGATCATTTTGTCAATCCATTGAAAAAACATGTTAGTTCTGGAAAAACAGGTCACTCTTCAAATAGATAGATTCAACACTATTTTGGCAGACAGACACCCTGAAGGGTATCTCCACCCTAAAAAAAACTTTTGTTATGCTGTAGGGGGCCCTAGCCCACCCCCAACCACCAGGTTGTTTGTTAAAAAAAACACCACTACGGTACTTACATCCCTTCATTCCCCCGGTGTTCTGATCTCGCTTGCCGGACTGCAGCGGGGCCCCAGACTGGCGCCGCCTCTGTGTGCTGAGAGGCAGCCAATCACAGAACGGCTGCCAGAAGTGCAGGACATGCCCTTATACACCTAACCCTACAAACATACTACTTTCTGATTGTCAGAACCACTGCACAAGATACACTACTTCCACATACACATATACATAAACAACTTCCATTGAGTTTGACTTGGTAGGCATCACAAAATGTGTTTTCACTTGAGAAGAGTTCTTGAAAATCAATGATATCATTCAGGACTATTTCACTTTTTGCTAAATACAAAATAAAATAATGAATGCATTTGTATATATTGCCCCATAAAACTTAAACTCAAGAGAATTGTTTATTTGGAAATGTGTTTTTGGAAATGTTGCCGTCCCTAAATAAGTCTAAAAACAGCCCCGTTAATCTCAACGGTTTCACAGAAAAATAAGTATTTTTTATCCAAAACAATATTAAGACACAAAACTACGGTTAGAAATCATAAAATCCATTACAACTACTTATATTACTATTTAGCTTTTTTGGGTTTGTTTTTTTAGTTTTTTACCTTTATTTTCTTAAAGTTTCCTTATTAGCAACATGGCTATAATAGTACAAGCTAAATACATAATGTAGGGTTGATGCAGTGAGACAGATTTTGGTGTGTCAGGATACAATATTCAATAATAAAGTGTTCAAATTTTTAAACATTTATGGACAAAATTGTGTGTTTGTTTTGTCAATATTTATTGGTGTTTTTTAGAGGCTGTTGCTGGAAAATGCTGCATACATTCTGAAAACACTGGTAATATACTGTAAAACTAAAACAATTATGTGAATCCAGCCATAATTTAGAAATAGCAAAGCAAAACCTACCCACTGCATTGTAGAGGCTTCGGACTTTCCCTAAAGTGTGTTTCAGGGTGTGTTGTTCTCCAATGTGGACAGAAAAGAGTCTCCCCAAGGTGATGTCTCCAGCCAAGGAAACCATAACCAATACTTCCTTCACTAGGCACCAGTCTGCACCACCCTCCAATGAAGTTTCACATATGCACTCCACTATACCATAGCAGTATAAGAATGAAAAGCAATGACATGAGGAGCCAAATATTAGCCTTGATTCCATGAGATTTGAGTAAATTGTAAATTGAAATGAGTGAACTAAGAGAGCAAAATAAATATTAATTTAACCTATTTTGAAACTCTACTAAACAACCATAAACCATACTCAATTTAACCTACTTTGAAATTCTACTACTAACAACTCATTACAGAATATCTCCCGAAAAAATACCTAAATATAGATCAGCACAGTGGTTTTTCTCACAAGCCCATGTAAGAAATAACATTTACAGATTTTTACAGGTTGCAACAAAAAGTAATAGGACTTTTGTATGAGTAAAACACATTTTATCACCACAGTCCGTGTAAGAGATTTTCCACACATTAGAATCATCATGAGTAATGCATCAGTTCACTTACAACTCTTTTTTAGGAATTATGGGTAACACTGGAACAACCTCCTGGGTTAGACTGTGGCTATCTAAACACAAAACACCCAAAAAATACATAACCAGTAAGGCCGTTAACTGACTGCAAACAGTTTTTCTCTAACCACACACTAATCAGCTTTAACTAGAGATGGCCGAACTTTCGAAAGTTCGGTCGTTCAACTTCCGAACTATATGAAAAGTTCGAAGTTCGAAAACGACCATTAAAGTCAATGGGAGTAAAATAGTTACAAAAAGTTTGATAATCTTCCTGCCGCCATTTGAACATTCGATAATTATCCCATAAATGAAGAAGATTCGATATAATTCGATATTTACTCGCGTATTGGTATAATAGATATTTTACTCGCATATTCGTAACCATCGATTGTACTCGCGTCTATTGGATAATGCACCATTTTACGCCGCATATCTACCACGCTCAAGCACCCCCCCAACACACCCCCCTGCATAACCCTCGCCACCCCTTCGATGAGCATTCTCTACTCTCCTTCTCGCCTTATCTAATCATTGAGCGTCTGCCAATCTGGCCCGTCCACCAGCAACTCGCAGGTCCACCGGTCCGGAATCTTCTAGTCCCATTTGCTTTCCCCTAGTCTACGCCACCCCTGGTCCCTCACTGCCTGGATCATGGGCTACACCTAAATTCCCCTCACCACCACCGCCTCCTTTCGACCCTTCCACCACCTCCAGATCCAGTCACGTCGCCATTATAAAGCTCTTTCCCCCCCACCCAACTCCGACCTAGAGCCTCCCCTGTCAGTTGGTCTTTCCTCGCCTCAGCCCACCACATTTCCCCCTTTAGACCCCCAACCAGCCTTCTTCACACAAACACCCCTCCTTCCCGCCAGATCAGCTACCATATCTGCAAAAGACCGACGAGACCCCCCGAGACACAGACAACCCCCCCCAACTAAGACACTTCCCACCAACACCCCACCCACAATAACAGGTCCACCGGTGACCACCCACCCTTACAAGCACCCCCCCAACCACAATAAGCCAACTCTCATCTCCATATATTCCCTTATCATTTCCACTGAGCTACAGGCACCACATATCCCCCCCGAGAAACTCCCATTATTTTCTTACCAGGTACTAATTACCCAAAGGCTTTTAACACACCGATTCTGACCACCACACTCCCCATGGATAATTAAAATCGTCATCTTGGGAAGAAGAGAACCAGAAAATAGAATGTCCCTTAAATAAAGTTTTTTTCTAATAAATATCCTGTTACCCCCTAATCAGCATTCTTGTACGTGCCCACTCCTGGTGGTATGTACCATACAAGCACTTATCTGGCCGTGCTACTTAACCCACCAAAACACATTCGAACCTCTACCCAAAGGGCTCTAAATCTATACACTATAGTGTAGTCCCAAAGCAACCAACTTGCCGACCACCACGTGCCCGTTCTTCTAACAGTGTCCCTTCCTAATCTTATATTTGGAAAGATCTGCCTATGAAATAAAACGCACCACCACCACACTGATTTACTGTAAGGACATTACTGGCACCGGGGAAAATGACAGTAGTAAACCCCCCATTATTTAATTGTGCAAATCATTTTTTATTATAACAATTATTATATTTACCTAACTTCAAAGTCCCACCAACTCAAGGGCTGCCTACTCTCTCTTAGACCCTGTGTTCCTGCCCTGTTCCTGATCCCTCTTTCACACTCCTCACCCTGAACCATCTTCTCCACGTCCCGTTTCCTCCCCTTTCTTTTGCCCTTCGTTCTTGTCCGCGGTGCCTTAGCTCTGTATCCCTCCTTCCCCCACGCCGGATTCTCGGTACTGTGCTCCTGTACTCACCCTCCTGCCCCCCCCTTTCTATCCGTATTCTGTGTTACCCCCTACTGCCTGTCTGCCCGTGCTTTTTTTTCCCCCTGGCATTCCTGCAATGCGCACTTCCCCACCAGACGATGGCCCCCACGTCCAGTTTTAGTTTCTGCCATCCTTGCCGTATCCCCAGGCCCCAACCCCCTGCACCGCAGCCCTGACCCGGCTTTCCGTCATTTCCCATTGCTGCCCCCCCCCCCTGTGCCCCACTCAGCCTGGTGCTCCACAGAGAGATACCCAGCTGACACAAACTACACCCCTGCCGACACCGGATTCCTTTTTGCCGCCACACCTGCCCCAATAGACGACACCCACAACCGCTTGTCTTCAGTGCTGCCTGCCGTTCTGTTAATGTCTCTTGTCGCTTGTGTCAGCCCGCCCAGTCTCCCCGCCGTACACCCCACACCTCCCAGCTTTCTACCATAGCCGCGTACCCTTTCCCCTGGCCATCATGTTTCCACCCTTTTTCCCCCTCTGTCCCGGTTCCTGGCGCACCCCACACAAGACACCACCCCCACCCCGTCCCTGTCCCGTCTGTGGTCCCCCCCAGCCGGTTGCCTCCTACACATCCAATGTCGTCTGCTTGTCCAGCCATTACTGGCTGCTGCCCACTTTCTCGTTATGCTCTTTGCTGGTCCGGGCATCCGGCCCCGCCTGCCGCCACGGGTGCTCCTCCCGTCCCTTCCATTGCCCTTTGTGTCCTTGTGCCCTTTCCCCCCCCTTTCCGTCCTTTTTTCCCCGCTCCTGGCCCCCCCCTCTTTTTTTTCTCTCTCTCTTCTTCTCTCTTCTCTCCCCTCCCTCCTCTTTCTCACCTCTATAGCCTGCCTACCTCCACGCAACACCACCCACCCCTCCCTCCCCCCTGCACGCTCACACCATCCCTGTAGACTCTGCCCTGTCCCCCCTTTTCTGCTTCTCGTTCACCCCCCTGGTTTTGTTTTCCGACCCTCTTGCCGTTCTTCCACCCGAGCTAGTTTTTTATCTCCTTCTTCTTTCCAGGTCACCACTCCCCTCCATGCGTCCACATTTTCCCTGCCTTTTGCTCCACACATTCCAATATATCAAGCTCCAACCCTTGTCTCCAGCGACCTCACTCGCCACCCTTGACCCTCACTTCTACACAATACACACCCCATCACCCAACCACAACCACACCGTTTGTCCCCACGCCCACCTGTTCTCCCCTCTCGCCGGCCCACTGGACCCCCCACCACCACTCACACCCACACACACCCCACCCCACCCACACAACACCACAACACACTCCAGTCAACACAAACGAATCCCCCACCCCTGCCCCTATCGGCGATTGCCCCCCCTCCCCGGCGCGCCACCAACCCAACCCAACACCCCGACACTACTCCACCAACGACAACCCTCCCCCCCACCCACCTGTCCCTTTCCTGCACACGCCTCTCCCTGTCCATCAAGAAGTACCCGACCACTCTCTCCCAACCCACCCCACCCCCGGTGTTCAAGTGCCACTGCCCACGTGACCACACACAACACCCAGAATCCACCCCACCCCCATCCCTCACCCCACCCAACAGACTCGCCACTCCCACGACTGCCAGACTTGTCTGGCCCCCCACGCCACCCCTATCCCAAGGAAAGACCCCGTACCCCCCAGCAAGAACGCCAACCACAGGGCCATGTCTGGCCTTTCTCTACCCCGATCCCCGACCCTCGCAACAAGTCCACAAGATGTCAGCCCCACTGTCCTTGTTGTTTATATTCTGTAGGTGATAAGAAGTTTATCATCTGGCAGGCTAGCAGTATACCTAGGAGTGCGCGGATTTTTGACTATTACATTACCGCGTGGCACGCCACCCAGGCGATTGACAACGAACGGAGTGCATCGGATACTGGTTTTGCCGGCATAGCAGTAGATAGTATTCTTGGGTTTTCCTAAAGTTTTTGATGCTGTGCACATCGGCAACTAATAAATAAACTGAGGTCTGTTGGCCTAGAAAAAACATTTGTATATGGAAAGAGAATTGGTTGTTGATCACGCACAGAGAGTGGTGATCAACGAGGCTACATTTGTGTGGGCTTAAGTTCTAAGTGGAGTGCCTCAGAGTTCTGTACTGGGGCCACTTTTTTACAATGTTTATAAATGACTTAGAAAGGGGCATTGAGAGCAAGTCTCTGTGTTTGTAGATTTTCAAAACTATGTAGAGTTCTGGAAACGTCAAATGAAGTGCAATTGCTTCAAGCAGACCTAGATAGATTATCAAATGGGCAGCAGAGTGCAGATGAGATTTAATGTTAATAAATACAAGGTAATGCATTGGGGTTTTAACAATCCTTGTGCCACCTACACCATAAAAACTTTAAGTGAATCAATAATGAAAAAATAATTGGGTTTCTAATAGATAACAGACTGGCTGTCTGGTAAGCAATGCCCAGACAGCCACTGCTAGAGCTTGCAAGTCTTGTATAAGAGGGGGATAGATTTAAGGGAGAAAAAAACTGGTAAGGCATCATTTAAAATATGCAGTACAGTTGGGAATCCCATATACAAAAGGAACATGGAAGGAGGTCAGAAAAGAGCAACTAAAATAATAAGGGAATGGAGGGGCTTGACTATGCAGGCAGAAGAAAAAGTTAGGGCTGTTACTTGAAAAAGCGATTATTGTGCTGTGATTTCATACAACAACATTTTACCCAAGAATCCTCTCTATCATCATATAAACTGTTGTGGAGTTGGTACCGGAAACACCCTGAGATTAGCTCAAATACCAAAGTCACACCATAAAAGTAAATCAACTTCAGCCAACTCGACAACTAACATTTCCCTCTTTCTAGATTAGACTTCAGACCTTCCCCTTATAACTGAACTAAACCTTTCTCAATTTCTATTACTGTGCTTCCTGTGGTATGTTACAACATCATCATCTGCCCTTGCAACAAAAATGTCAATGGTTTCTTTGTTATGATTTTTAAACAGTCAAAATATTTTGTTAATTTTTGTATTTTCTTCTTAGCTTTTATTTTTAAGACCCACTATTGATATTGCTATAACAAGTGTATGCAAAGCTTTAAATAGAGCCTCTTATTAAGTCACAACTGGAAGGAAAATGAAAGTAGCAATTGTTTAATGAGATATGTCATTACTATTACAAAGAATATAATTAATTTATCTTGCAAATTAAATTTCATATGAATAACACTTAGATATGTGATCAGTGACTCACTAAAATCTGTTATTATATTGTGATATTACAGGTATAGGAAACATGACATAGTCCACATGGAGTCTCACTGCTTGTAAACTCATTGTTACATCATTAAGAGTCATACCTTGAGGTTTGTCTATTCCTCATCTACCATTGTTTTTGAGGTTTCTTTCTTTATATACTGCTTAGTATTCATTTCTGGGTGTAATAAAACTATGTAACATTTTGGGAAGAAAATACAAACAAGAAGCCCAGCGCTTGAAGACAATATGGCAAAGATTTCTACTGCCACCATCTGTTTACCTTTGGTACTGAGGTAAGCTGGAATAAATGTCACCCAAACACTAGCAAATACCAACATACTGAATGTAATGAATTTTGTCTCATTAAATGTGTCTGGGAGTTCCTAGCTAAAAAGGCAACTAATAGACTAATAGTAGATAAGAGACCCATATACCCCATACACAAGCAAATAACACTGTAGATCCTTCATTACATAAAATAACAATGGTTCCTATTTCAGCTGCCCCTATTGAATTTTACAAATGGAGGTGCTTTGTACCAAACTAGGCACAGAACTATTTGAATTATTGTACAGACAGGAACAATATAGACAGGGATCCTGAGTCCACCACGTTTCTTTAATTTACTGTTTGGATTTGTAGCATAATATCATTATTACAGTTATAGTCTTTGCTAGTATAATTGAAAGACAAACTGAAAAAATAATAGCAAATAAGACCTGCCGTATCATACAAGATATCAGGTTGGTTACCAATGAATAATAAGGGACACAGGAAGACCGAACATGAGGGAGATGAGGAGTAGATAGCTGAGTTCTCTGTTATTGGCCTTTACAATTGGTGTCTGGTGCTTTATTATGAACAGGGGAAACAGAGAGTGTAACCAGGCAAAACAAGATTAAACACAAGCCAAGAGGATCCCAACATCTCCTGGTAAGAAAGGAACTGAATGGGTTTTGGCAGACACTTCTCTTTTCTACTGTCAGGCCATTTGTTCTGGACACTTGAGGCAATCTGTGTCATCTGAAAACAACGAATCTGTTATAAGTATCAGTATGTGGAATAGTTTGTGATATTCAATAATAACAAGGTTATTAACGATAAGGCACAAATAAACAGAAGACCACCATGGTATACTGACACTGTATATGTCCACATATTCATTCTCATAGAGAGTTATAAAGTAGCATAACACGAAATCCTGTTAAGGGCCCTATATCTACAGTAGATTTTACCCTATCATTAATCTATTGCTATTGTTACAGATGGTTAAGAACTCTTATGTTAAAGAGCTTATGGGGTTAAGACATGACATCAGTGTGGTTGGAGTGGCTTATATTGTCCCATGCATTTAAAGGATGTGATGTAATGTGTTATAACATGGCTGTCTGTCTTAGCTTAAAAGGAACTAACATCTGAAACATACCAAAACGTCGCTGGCTGGATTGGCCTGATGTATTGTCAATAAAATATTAGCAAATATTCAATATATAAAATATAGGGTATGCTGCTCAAAACTTAATTCAAAAATACTTTCAGGTGCGTGCTTGCAACGAGGACGGCAATTTTAAATTACTCACAAAAGCTCCAGCACTCAAACTACCTACTATTATAAAGAATGGTAAGTAAAAGAATAGACATGTAAGCAAGCAATGAAGGGTAATCTCGCACTGTAGTAAATGGATCCTATGTACATGGTTTGTACAAACTGCGGCAGGCTGTGCGCCCTTAAGAACAGTTATCCCCAGCATCGTCCTAACTAGTTGAAAAAAATATATGTTCCTGGGGGCAACAAGACCATACCTGCTGCTTCTTTATTTAGTAAAGAGGGATAAGAAGGGAATACCTTGAAGATGTAAGTTAGAATATGGCAAGGAATGTTGACTGGTTCAAGAGAGGTGTTTAAGGAGGCCATTATCTATGTGAAAATAAGAAACCAAGCCTATAGGGTGGGGGGGTTGACAACCCAACGTCTATGCATGTACAATTGCTGTTTTGAACTACTTACTTGGGGGTCTAGACACCCTAGCACTATCCAATCACGCCCTAACCTGGCAATGATAATTGCTAATGACGAGATTTTCCATGGTACATAATTGCCACACAGGATTCTTGTTACAAGGCATTCGACATGAGAAAGCCAGTCGGATGGACTAGCGAAACTTCTTCAAGCTAAACTCAAGTACCATTGATCTTAATTGAATACAAAGATATATATATATGTCAGTTTTTAAAATCATTAATAATCTGGTGCTAAGAAACGAAAATTATGGCTGGGGTCAACATAGCACTTGCAGCAAGTTTTGACTAGAGTTTAGCCAGGGAACTGGCTATTGGGATTCCACGAACACATAGTTCTTGGCACATCTATATCAATCAATATCTTTCTTTCTCTTACAGATATATTACTATACACTAACAAATGGCTGGTAGGAAAGGTAAAGTAATGTTATAGTCAGGGGTCTGGCACTTTGAAAAAAATAGCTGCAGCCTCCTGACTTAAAGATGGCTGAAATAGTAAGATCCATTCCATTTTTGGATTTATGGATCTCAGAAAATCACGAATATTCGAAAATCCCAAGAAACATACTTTCAGGGCTTGTCTTGAGGACATTTTTGATAATCCTTGAAAATAGCTTGAAGTTCATAATCTAAAAAAATATGTTTTGAGTTTCCGATCGTACGGAATATCCGAATTTTAAGGCTATTTTCGAAGATTATGCGCTCCAAAGTCCTGAAATTCGAACAATTACGGACAGTTTTTCAGGGGAACATATGGATTTCGGAATGTGGGGTTCCGTGTCGGATCCCAGTCCCATTTCTATCTAGCTGACCGGCATATAAATGTTGTGTAGGGTATCACAAATATATAAAAAAATTGTGAAACTAACATTTTGCACTACAAACATGTTCATAATCTCTGAGTCTGTTGTATTAAATATTCACATGGGCCTGGATCAGTGCAGATTGAGAGACAGACCTGTAGACAATTTCATTTGAACAAAAACTAGACTAGGGTTATGAATGAGGATATTTTTTAGGTTCAAAACAACACTTTTGCATTCAAGTGGAACTGCAGGTTTCACAAGAATTTTCAGAATTTTAAAAAACGTGAAAAAGATTTGAAGTTTTATATCGTATTTTCAGATAGCCAATTTAAATTTACATTTTTCATTGTATTTCGAGATCAGAATTTTGAGTTTTCATTGAATTTCTGATAAATATCAAAAAATAGTTGCGAACATCCAAAAAAAGGTTGCGAGGAAATGTACAGATTTTTTTTTTAATGGTTGTGGAATTTATAGTTCTCCAGACCATTTCCCTGCTCTCTTGCCTTTAAGCTAGTTTTGCTATAAGATAAAAAATATAACCATTTCAATTTAAAAAAACTTGAATTCCTATGAATTTATTGGGTTCATTTTCGAATTTTCAAATTTTAACTTGGTGGTTTAGTTCATCTCTAGTCTAGTCCAAACCAAGAAAAAGTCCCAGACCATTATTCCTCTCACTACCAAACAAATATTTATATGACACTATACATATTTCCACATGCAGACTAATGTATGTTGTGTAACAAGAATGTGTGATTTTACAAAACAAAATTACAAAACCATAGGGATTTAGAATCTCTCTTCCGAACACAGCACACAGTCAAACACAGCAAACCTTTTGCCCAAAAGGCAACTCTTCTGTGGCCCTCTGGGACTGGATCAGTGCAAGATAGAGAGAGGGACCTGTAGAAATTCCATTGGATGAATTCTATTATAAACACACAATATATATATATCTCCTAGATTGTAAGCTCTAGGGGCAGGGACCTCCTTTCCTCTGTGGCAAGGATCTAGCAATTATATAGTTTATTTATATTATATATTTATGTACTGATCTATTAATGTATTTTGCCCCCCTTGTGGACTGTATATTTTGATTCTTAGCACTGCCTCCCCTAAGTGCTTAATAAATAAACTATACATGCTTACTATACATTGTATAGATATATGTATTATTATTTTTATGGAGATTGGCTTGAGTTTTTAGAGAGCTGCTAATGAGGTGGGGGATATAATTACAGTGTATATGTACGTGTGGCATTTTCTCACTATTACCATCTAAATGACCATAATATATATGCCATATAAAGTATAGTACTCCACATATATTAGGTACATGACAAATGTATAAAGTTTCTAAATGTACTTACATAGCTGGGCGCCCCTATTTTAATATGGAATATCAAAATGGAAGATTTACCACACCTCGTCACTGGTGAAACCACTACATGTGTTTAAAACTGAAAGGAAGTATAGGAAGAGTTCATGTTTACACAATTATGTGCTGTTTGTAAAACATTTTGCAGAAGGTCTATTTACAGACAGGAAATCAGTGTCTCTTAATTAGAAACTGCTAATTAAAAGGCCATACCAGCATGTGTGTAACTATGAGGAAACCTTTCATGCCTGTCTGACCAACTACCACAGTAACATAAAATTATATTACATTCACTGTGGGCAACTTGTATGTACCAGTCATCACTTGGGGCAACTTTCATTACTAGTCACTAACTGTGGGCAATTGTATGTACCAGTCACTTCTGTGGGCAACTGCATACACAGTCCACTACCAGGCAGGTGGAACAGTGGCCATTGCATTTACATTCACTACGTGGGCACCATCATGTCCCAGTTACTACTGTGGGCAACTTGCATTTACCAGTCACGTACCGTTGGGCGTTTGCATATACCAGTCACTACTGGTAAAACTGCATGTACCAGTCACTATGTGGAAAACTGCATGTCAGTTACTATGTGGGTGGCTTTGATGTACCAGTAATACTGGCACTGTTTAAGTACATGTGGCAACTTTATGTACCAGTCTACTTGTGAACTTCTAACTTCAATATGGAAACTTGCATGTACCAGTTACTATTGTGGTGGTTGCATGTACCAGTCACTACTGTGGGCACTGATGTACCAGTCACTACTGTGGTGTAAGTTAGAACATAAACAAATGATATTACTAAATGCAGGCTTTTGCATAGCAGTTTTGTTTGTTTGATACACTTGCTTTTTATAAGTAGTGTGTGGGTTATTTTTCTATTGTTTTGTGTGTTAATATATATTTCTATACATACTAGCTAAAGTGTGACTAAACAATCATATATATTTCAGGGTGGAGGTCGAGTTGCATTTTTAAGCAGGTTTTCATGGCTAGCAACCCTGGCCATGTTCCCCTTTTTCTGTCTGGGCCCCTAACATAGTGTGTTTGCTATGTTGATCCCTAGAACACGATCTTGATCAATCTCTGCTTCCATCACACCTAGTTTCCACTTGTGCCCGTACATATAAGAAATGCCACTTGGAATTAAAAAAAGAGTAAGTAATACGCAGTCAGATCATCCTCAATAATACTTGGATCAGGTCAAAATAGAAATAGAAATTTTTCAAAACTGGGAAGTGGAAAAGTTTGATCAGACATTGTTAAATTTCACCATTCATGCAGTCTTTATTGGCTGCACAGTCATTCAGATAAATGTAAAAAAACTGTACAGTGCGTACCAGTCTTTTTTTTAAAAAAAAAAATACATTATTGTGAAATGATTGGGCTGTAACTCCATCATCCACTAAATAAAAAATCCATGAACGAATTCAACAATATAATGTACTTGTACCTTGCGTCAGCAATGAAAACGGTTGTTCTAACTGGAAAATTCCCTGACATATGTGGAGAGAGAAATAACCATAATGAATCGCTCACTTACATAGGTAATCAAAGGGCATTAAAAAACTTTTTTAATCATACATAGAAGGGTAAAGAGTACACAAAATGAAGTTTAAAAAAACATATTTTAAAAGGTGATTATACACCCTGTCCCAGTATTCCTCCCTAAGTAAGCATAATAAACATCGATTCAAAATAAAGCAAGTACAGAATAGAATCAATAATCTCCTATATTAGCCTCTCTACAGTCACAGAGGATCAGACCCATGTAGGTCTCCCAACAGCCAGGCAGAGTATACATTGTAGATACATCATGAACGAGTGCACATAAAATGGTAAAGGAGAATAAAGGGGGTGTCCATGTGAAACTTGGTAGCAAAATGCGTCTGGTCGGTTCGATTCTGGAAACTCCCGGCTGTTCTCCCTCACCATTTTATGACACTCATACATCATTTGATCACCTGTGTGAGCAAGGCATTATGGGTTTTCTACATATGTCATAATTTTTTACTCACCATTATATATTAGGGTTTAATGAACATTAATTGTGTTGTTGTTGGAAAAATCCCTGGTTGTGGTTGGACCCTATAGTAAAGTGTAGGGAGTCGGATGCAGTTAGGGAGTATGGCAGTGTTGCAATTTTTCCCTTGCTTTATATATGAGACTGCTCGTGAGTCAATCTTGCAAAGAGACAGACAGAATCTTGCAGAATGGAACAAGGTTTACCCCCGTTTTATTCCCTCTTCAAGGATGGAGTGTTATCGCATTTCTATGTCATAATCTGTTTTTTCACAATCCATATAACTTACCTGTAATGAGTTAGCATGATTTTAACATTTCTCTGCCTGTGTCTCTCCGGACATTACCCCCCTAACTTTACAAAGATACATGGATGAGGGATGTGTTCAAAAAGAATTCATAGAGTGCTGATTCAAGAGTTGTGTATAAGATATATCAGGAAAGGAATCAGACATACATTCTTTAAAATATAAGAATAATACATTTAAGTGATTGTTCCTTCATTTCATAAAATCTTTCTTTCAATTACAAGTTTCGAAGGTAGGAGATGCTGAATTATATTCACCAACTGAGACATTCACTGATTACTTCCATTAGGATACTTGCCAGTTCACAATGTCCACATCTGATTGGAGCATCTCATTCTCATCAAAAAAATATTCTCTCTCCTCCAGTGTTGGTTGAAGTTAACTCTTCTGATATAAGCAAAAGCTGGGGGGGAGGAGGGGGGTTAGAAAGAAAAAGAACAGATGATGGCTTTAAACTTACAGGAGATTCAATAAAAGTTCTTATCGTTTACAAATGGTGCTAATTTGCCCCAACCAATCAGATCTTATTTAACATTTGAAAGCTAACATCTGATTGGTTGGGGCAAATTAGCACCATTTTAAACGATAAGAACTTTTATTGATAACCTGATAAGCTTAAAATAAAGTTAATATACTACGGGGTTATTCAATAAAATTTATCGTTTAAAATGGTGCTAATTTTGCCCTTACCATCAGATCTTATTAACATTTGAAAGCTAACAATCTGATTGGTTGGCGGCAAATTAACACCATTTTAATGATAAGAACTTTTATTAAATAACCCTGTTATGATCAATGAATGAATTGTGTTAGTGCTTCATTTTTATTGACGTTCATAGGGGAAAATATCACAAGCCTTGTCGCTGTTTAGCTCAACTGTGTATTAAAAATAGCGTAAAACAATTCATTAAGAATATTTAACTTTAAAAATTTGCATAAATACACACCATTGAAAGCAGTGGGCAGTGGTCAATATCGGCTCCTTACACTAAAGTGTGGGGGCCAAAGGAAAATTTTGCTCATGCCAGAAGTTTGAAGTTAGCAAGTTTGGAATGGTTTTACGGCTTATACACAACTATAGCTTTTTACTACTTTTATGGGTTGCTTTAAAACCTACTCATGCTGTCGTTTTAAAGCCTTTACCTATTGTTATGAAAATAATAATGCTTTGGGCGATTTCAGATGTTGTATGTGATCTGCAGTATTAGGTTAAGATTAAGTCAGTCTTTTTAGGCCTTTATTCATTACTGCAATGTTATAATATGAATTACATATTATTACCTTGCCATGGCTGTGATTAAATATTGCACATGATCCATTTTTGAATGGTCCTTTTCTGAACAACAGGTGTTCATCTGTGCAAAGCATGAGCTATGGCAAAACTGCATATTTGGACTTTGTATGTAATATAAAGTTGTAAACATCATAAATTTGGGATCAATAGTGCGTCTCTCCTTTCCTGTGCACCAAGCAATGTCTTTGTTAAGAACAGGTGAAGATGTATTTTGTATAGATCCTGTCCGGGCCCAAACACAGTGAAAAGCATTCTCCCAAATGTCTTCATGAAATATCATCTGGATATATGGAAGGATGGATGCTGTAAAGAAATTCCTTTAATCCGGGATTTACCACTTGTATTGATAGTGCAAGCTTCCATTTAATGTATTAGAATTTCTTTTCCTAGGAAGTCAGAAGTAATGGACCAGCCGTAGTACATCCACACTTTGTTAGTGATTATTGCGAAAAGACGCCTCCTTCCATTAAAGAACAAGGTTTTCTATAGTACAATTACATATGACTCTTGCACTAGATTCTGTGACATCTATTATACGGAATACAGCCTCTATGGAGCTGACTTAGGAAGTATCTCTTGAAATGCAATGCATCCACCACTGTTTTCAATTTCTTATTATTCTCGAGTTCCAGCCCTGCTAAAGTCATTTGTAGAAATATAATACCCACCCATGCCCAGTTAAAGTTTTAACCACGACCAATAACAAAACCTTCAACATTACATTACATGTCCTGAAAGGATGGGAATTGTTCAATTTGTCACTGAGCAAAGGTAGCCGGAACTATAACTAATCTGAAGATAGCAAATAAAAAGTCATAAATATTTTATAATTTGTATTATTTAGTTATAGTTATATTATATTTATACATTAGTTTATTAAACAACAGAAATTTTTTAAGCAAATTACAAGTTGATGTAAACAGGTAATTGTCTTTTCATATACCAGATAGGTAGAATGTGGGCTGGTTATTGGTTTTAAGTCCTCTCTTGTCCTATATCTGTAAATATTTGTATGCTCTCCCTATGCTTATTATAATAACATATAAAAGAGTACTTTATGTGCCCAGTTTTTAGAAACAGCCTTAAAGTCATGGGGGATAATAGTTTTTTGAAAATTTCGGTATAACATAAGTGGTTAAAATCAATGGTAACTTACTGGTTTATGGCTCTGGGGCCTGAAAATGGCCTGGGAACGCGGAGATACTGTATAACCCAAAATGTATTTAAATACTATCGTTTTACAATCGACTATTTTCAGCTTCCACATTAAAATTTGTTGGAGGGTTACCAGATCAAACGCCACATATCATTTTATCGGAACGCTGTATTCGAGAGGCTACAAAATTTATAATTCTATATCTCCTCCCATATTGGGAAATTGAGGGTTAACAAATTTAGCACCTGATTATTAGCCACATTTTCACATTCACTGTACACCTACAATCTAAGTTCGTATAATTGAGCCTAAAAAGGGGGGGTTCATTATTACACAAGAGGAATCATGCTCTAGTGGCAAGTCACACTTCCGTACTGGCATACTTTACAAAAGAGGTATATGACTTTGCACCCTCAGGCAAAGAATAAGGAGCGCAAAAGGGCATGAAATGCTAGGGGCAGCAGTTGTTAGTTTGAACGAACGCTATGATCGCAACAAAAAACATCTAAAAAAAAATGGCGTTGGAATTAGTAGACAAGCTTATATCCGTGTAACAACCTGTTAGAATGGTGACTGCACTTTTGTTCTTTTTGTATTAACCACATATAATGATTGTGATGATGGTAGTTTTCCTTGTATAAGATAATAGGTTGTGTTTTTAAAGTGCTTCGATTCCTCAATAGATGTTTTCAGGGCCTTTAGCACCAGCAATTTACATTTTTATGGTAGTTTAGTGTTAGTTAATGTTAGTAAAAGTCCTCCCACCCAAAATTACATTATTTATTATTTTTATTATTATTATTTAATAATTTTATTTTGTATATTAAACTTCCAGGTAAGGAGAGATATCTGGATTCTAGGAGTCAGGGTCAACTCTGCACCACGGGAGACACGACATCCACCCAACTGCCGTTGCAGAGGTTAGCATCTCACCACCCCCCCTCCTCCAGCAGCCCAAGCCTCACCATCCTTGATGACATAGGAGGAGATGAGGCAGATGTTGGCCTCATTGAACCGGTGCCCAATGTCAACCAGGTACGCCAGGCTGAATCGCCATATACAGCAGGACATCTTTTCTAAATTATTTTTTCTAATAATGTTCTGTTTAAAAAATAGTAGTATTTAATTTTATTAGGTATCTTTTCCTATCTTTAAAATTAATGCACACATAATTAATAAGACCAATCTGCATGATTTTTTTTAGAGCAGGGAAGTCTTTTCCCACACCACATTGGCTTCTCTCCTCCGAGTATTCATGTGTAAGGGAAAGTGGGAAATGCTTCCCGTTAACTGCAATACGGCAATGCAAATAGTTGTGAGGAGCACACTACTTACTTCATTTCAGTGGTTTCATTGAGGCAAAACAACAGACAACTCGTTTCGGGAATATGACCTTCCCCTTTCTCAAGTTCTCAGTAACTCAGTTAGTAGGCACACAGTGTTTCATATTGTTGAGGCTTAGCCAGGCAGGCCTAATACCATAATGGACAGACCCTACACCCCATGGCTAGTGCCCCTCATGGTATGATTTTCATGAAGGGAAAGTGATGGCGAGTAGGCCCACTGCGTTTGCCTAATTGTGCTGAGGAGCGGCAGGCTGGCCCCTCTGGACGAACCCTTATACCACTTGGTTTCTTCCCCTGCACGTATGCTCATAAGGAGGAAACGGGCGAGAGGGTTTACACTTCACCAAACAGCAGGACCATTGAGTTGAGTGGCGCACTGCATGGGCCTCATTTCCCATTCCCACAGACAGCAGTATCCAACCCCCTATTTTTAGCAGATAGTAGTCAACGCGTGCCTTGTGATTGTGATGTGTAACCCTTCCTTTTCAATTGCATTGTGCATACTCCCAGGGAACAGAAGCCCAACATGGTGTTGGGTAGTCCAGAGGGGGCATGGTTGCCTGGCTCCTTATAATGAAGGCAAACAGCATTGGAGTCTACTTAACTCAGTGGTTTGCCTGTTGTGAAATTTAACCCTTTTGCCTGCTTTCCCCTATATGATGCAAACTGTGGGTTAAAAGAACTCTTCGGTCCTCCCTGAATGGCGAGAAAGCCCTTCTTAAAAGAAATAAAACAGAAAAAAACAATGTCCTCAAATTTAAATACAGGCAAAAGGTACAGTAAACACTCCTCCCGCCTCCTCAGACTCTCAACATTAAACGTTTCCAAACAACACGTACTGTGTGTAGGGTTCTCTCTTATCATCATCATTTTTATGTGTGTTGCAAAAGCATCGGCTTAATGGCATATCTTTAATTTCAGTGTGCCTTCCAGTGGATTCAGTCCAGTGCTTCCATTCTCTCATTCCCTGTGCTTCTACAAACCCTCATAAATACGCCATAAAACCAAAACCAAAAACAATTAACATATCAAATAAATATAACAACATAGCAATCCAAGATACACATTGTAAGAGGTCTTTTGTGCTTATCTTCGCATTTTAATTATAGGTCTCCCATCAAAGAGGTGCCATTGTTCATTTTAAAAATACTGAATTGCATCTAACCAACAATCTTTTTTTAATATCATGGTCTCTCTGTTCGCTGTCGTCTTGACTGTTTCCATTTTACTGGCATTGGAAAACCTCCCAAAATACTACATTTTTTATGGCATGTCCTACATCCTATAATCTCCATTAAAGGGCATTGTTCCAACAAACAAAACCGTAAAAAAGTTACCTTGCCTAAATCTGATGCTACTACGCTGACATTACATTACTTTTACCTCAGTCAGATCCTCACTGGCACGTCCCTCCTCCACTTTTTTGTTTCAAGGCAAATTTACAAGCATGCAGGAGCAGTAGTCATGCGTGTAACTGGCATTCCAGGAGGTATGGACTGTCAGTCTTGCTGCATAACAGCACGTATTCCTTCACTTATCCTAATCTGGAAAGTTTCCTTTCACGCGTTACAACTGTAAAATTCCTTGCTGTCCTTGAGCTTTACTCAATTTCAGCAGATACTTAAAAATAGAGACTACCAGAATTTCTCATACAATTAGCAAGCAGAAGAGGAATTGTATTGTTGTAATCAATTAGATCAATGGACTTGAAATGTAGTCTTTTTTTTGAAGACCCCCCGTTTCTTTCTGCCCTTCCATGGTACCTTACCGACCTGGCTTTCTATACAACTCTTGACACCGAACTCTCGTACAACATCGGAATCTGTGGTTCACCCCTTATCCCGCACCTGGCAAAACTGTTTTTACACCTACTCCATTTTTTAGCCATACTCACAGACACTTAGAGTTTGGTTAAAGCCGGTGTTGCATTGGATCAGCTGCTTCGCTTTCTACAGACCCCCGGTGTCAATACGGACCGCCCATACGTTCCCGCAGTATTTAAGCGTGTTATAAACCCACAGCCACTCCAGCTACATGCCCGCTAGACCGTCCTTTGGCTCCTCTGTAGCTTCACACTTATCTTACCAACCACCCCCCCCGAGCACTGCCCCCCCCTTCCTTTTGGAATTGTGCGTGCTTCTGCTTTTTCACATAAATGGCTCTTCTTCCTACAACACATCTCCTACTCTTGAACTCCCAGTTTTTGTGAACGTCTCACTCTCTACACAAGTCATCGCCTTCACACACTTTAACATTTAGGAGTTTAAAAGGCTATGTCCTCCTTATCCTTAGATGAAGATAAACTTAACCACTGGTATCGAGTATGGCACCTGTTTACGCGAATTTGGCTCCCTTTTTGTGATGCGGCTTCCTACCAATATGGATGCAGCTGCAACAACGACCTGTTCCTGAGTGTGATGGGGGTGAGCCCTCCAAACAGCCCAACCTGATATCCAAGTTATGCGAATCCCTTGTCACAGAAGACGCCAATCCTCCGGGTCCGGACCCTCATAGCCGTGTACCTCTGCCATTCTTAAGGATCTTACTTTTTTAATCGGCACCTCCCAACTACCCTATCCTTCCCTATCGACCAGATCTGTACCTCGGCTCACAAATATGCCCGTCGACTTTAGGCCACGGCTGACGGGTTAAATGAGATCCCCAGTTAAAGTATTTAACCAACCGATTAATAGCAAAACCTTCAATATTACCATTACTAATCGTCCTGAGGAAGGATGGGAATTGCAATTTGTCACTGAGCAAAGGTAGACCGGAACTATAACTAATCTGTAAGATAAAAGATAATTACAATTTTATCATTTTAGTCAGTTTTAACAACAAGGAAAAATTAAAAGGAATAATGCATTGATTGAAGAACGGGAGATAGGTGCCTTACTATCCATTTTTCAATCAATTTTGTGGGAACCTGGAACTAAGGTGAATATACTGCTGTCTGAAGTAACAGTTACCGACTACTTCCTGCTTCAATTTAACTATAGTGTGCATGTACTCTTATGAGTACTATTGTTAAAGTGAAACCAGAAGTGACTAACCCAACCTATCTGGTGTTGCTTATGGATAAACGCAAATTCTACCTGTTTACAGATCCCTCTGCACTTATTAAATCCTGCACATTGCAAAATGACCAGATAATAATGTAATTCTACATATAAATAGATTATTTCATATTATATTGTGATTTATTGCACACATTAAATATATATTTAGAATCTCAAACATTAAAACACCAACACATTGTTATAAATACATGAATTATTACAGCTTCTATATTTATATTCCACTGCTCCTTATTAAACATTACATATTGTATAGATAAATGCAATATTTACTCAAATACCCTGCATTTAAGTGTTAATGTGCACCCATATGATGGGAACTGTGACAGTTGTGGCGTTCCTAAGTGTTTCCAAATGAATGTATCATCTTTACTATTGCTGTAATGATAGTAAAGTATATAAAAGATATAAAATATTACGCCCCTAAACTCATCCTTGTCTCAGATTTTATGGTGGGGCCCAACAGTCCAGTAAGACACTTCTACTCAGAATCTCTCCACCATAAAAATGTATGTGTTTTGCTGAAGCATTTCTTAATGAATCTTTATTATCAGTGTTCTTAAATTCTAACATTCACTTTCTGACTAGAGATGGGACCCCCCACGGAACCCCTCAGTTCCGAAATCGGAATGTTCCATCCAAAACCGGACGTATCGTTCGGATTTCTGGACTCCGGAGGGCATGTTCTATGATTATCGAACGTTAGAGGCTGTTTTTGATATTCCTCAAATATCCTTGAAAATACGAGCGGAAATTTGAAGTGGTTTTTCAAGGATTATCGAACGTTCAAGGCTAATTTTGAGGATTATCGAAAATGAGTTGAACATTCGATAATCATAGAACGAAAAGTAAGTACCATTTTCGGTTCTTTGGGATTTTCTAGAGATCCGTAAATCTGAAAATGGAAAAAGGTTTTTACATCTCTATTTCTGACTTATTTTGCTGAAATACATACCTCCACAGTCATTCAATATAATAATGGTTGTTTGACATGTGATGAAATGAGTAATTTTAATTGACTCATCTTGTCCTATCATGTGTCTAAATGTATATATGGTCATTTATACATTTAGATGGAATGTTTTACAATCTCCACATTTTTTGTTACCTTCCAGAGGAATCAGTCATAACCATCCTCTTATTCCCTGTGACTTCTACAAACTCCCTCAAGGCCCATATAACTTTAACCTCTTGTGATTATTCTTCTGTTTAGTTAGGGGTCTCCCATCAAGAAGTACCAGTGTTTATTAAAAAAATTCTTTATTAAATATCATAGTCGATTTGATCTGCTGTGTCCTGCAGTTCCATTTTTTAGTTTTAACTTGTCTCCTCCTAACTGTATTTGAGTATCCTAAATCCAGAAAGCTTTTCTTTTAGCTTAAACTTTAATGTTTTCTTCTCTTGAGCTCTTCCAGTGGATTCTTAACAATTGGATTACCTCAATTTCTAAGAAAAATGCACTGTTGGATTCCTATGTTTAGCTGTTTTTAACCTTCCAACCATCAACCATATTTTCTAGTGTTAATATTAAGTCTAGCAAAATACTTTCTTCGAGCAGTAGGTAATGGCTCTTTCTACTTCCATCAAAAGAGGTGTATACCTCACTGATGCATTTCTGCCTTTTTAAGTGCAACCATATTGTGTTTTGCAATGACATTCATGTTACAATACTGCAGCTTAGGTATTTAATTACCTGCGGATATCTGTACAATCCTAGAATTCTGGCTATAGGTTCTGAATTCTTTGAAGGGTCATCACCAACTATAGCCAATGGCATAATATCTTTATTGCAGTTAAAATTCATCACCAATTCCATTTTTCCTGATAAAATTCTTGTTGTTCCCATTAATGATTTCAACGGATTGAAACAAGAGTCATAAATTCTGAATCCCAGTGTTACATTGGGCAGGAGATCATTAGATTCTTTAATTTCCATAACTGCGTATACCATTGCCAGTAAGTAGCGATAAAATCTAATATGAAATCTAGAAAAAGGAAAATATTTTGCAAGAGATATGATTTTTTCAAAAAATATTGTAGCCAGGTGTGTGTAGTAACTAGTTGAAGGAGAAAATATATATAGGAATTATGAAATTGTGCACCCTCACATATTAGAGGTTAAATCACAATTGATTTATTTATTAGACATTTCATGGTTGTCAGGTGGATTTATTTATCTATAAATATGGATCGACAATCTAGGTTTAGGTCACAGAACTATGCTAATTTATAAAAACTTCAGAGGATGTGCAATCATTGCAGGGGGATCTAGATAGATTGTCACATTGGGCTGCTAAGTGGCAGATGAGATTCAATGTTGATAAATGTAAGGCGATGCATTTTGGACTTAAAAATCCTTGTGCTGCTTATACTATAAATGGCTCTGTGTTAAGTGAATCCCTGTTGGAAAGGGATCTTGGTGTTTTGGTGGATAACAAACCTAAAGGTAGCAAGCAGTGCCAGGCGGAACAGCCAGAGCCAGCATGGTATTGTCTTGAATAAAGAGAGGTATGGATTCAAGGGAGGAACATGTTATTCTCCCTCCTTACAAAGCATTGGTAAGGCCTCATTTGGAATATGCAGTGCAATTTTGGAATCCTGTGCACAAAAAGGGCATCTTTGAAATGGGAAGGGTTCGGAGAAGGACAACTAAATTAATAAGGGGATTGAGGGAGTTTGAATATGAAGAGAGACTGGAAAAGTTACAATTATGTACGCTGGAGAAAAGGCTCTTGCGTGGCGATATGATTACTGTGTATAAATACATTAACAGGCCATACAATAAACTATCTGGGGCATTGTTCACCAATAGAACATGTCAGAGGACACGAGGACATCCCTTAAGACTTGAATAAAAAAGGTTTAGGCTTCAAGTTCGGAAAGGGTTTTTCACTGTGAGAACGGTAAAGCTATGGAACTGTCTTCCAGTGGACGTTGTTATGGCAGGTTCATTGCTCAGTTTAAAAAAAAAGCTGGATGAGTTTCTGCAAACAAGGAATGTTACAAGTTACTGGTATTGATATATAAAGTAGAGTTGATCCAGGGAAATTTCCGATTGCCACTTGGAGTCAGGAAGGGTTTTTTCCCCCTTCATAAATTTAGTGGGTTTTTTTTTTTGCCCTCCTCTGGATCAACAGTTAGAAAGGAAATGAGGATATTGCTAGATGGGTTGGACTGGATGGACGTATGTCTTTATTCAACTTCAAATACTACCCTATACTATACTATACTATTCAAGGGAGAAACCAAGTAGAGTTAGAAACTACCATATATCCCTATTTCCTATTTATGGAACAATGTAATTTTGATCATGCAGAATTTTGATGTTTATACCAGGTTCAGGAAAAAATTACCATAAACCTTAATAGACGTTTTAAAAAAACATATTATAGAAAGCCTTCTGTAGTAGTTAAAGAAGGAAATATATACACAGGAATCATAAAATTTAACGTCCGTTTTGGAGGTTAAATCACATATACGATCAATTTAATATAAATGAAATAAGGCATATATATATATATATAGATTTCAGTAAGGTTCAGGAGCACTCCAGGATTTCTTCAAAATGATTTATTAAACATAGCACATAGCACATAGCACATAATGGCCATTATGTGCTATGTTTAATAAATCATTTTGAAGAAATCCTGGAGTGCTCCTGAACCTTACTGAAATCTATTTCTGAATTTATAGGAAGCACCCAGGTCTATTGTGGATAACACCTGTGGTTTTGAGTGCCACTCACACTGGTTGGTATATATATATATATATATATATATATATATACACACACACAAATGATGTCACTTCCTGATGACAGCCTAATCGAGGGCCAAAGCACATAGACTGGCGTGATGTTTGCATAATAAAATAGTTGATACCCTGGAGTGCTCCACATACCCTGTTACCTTTTACATTACCTTTTAGTGGCTAGCAGCACCCGGGCGGACGATCAGAGGGAGCGGTGGGTTAATAAGTGCTAATTGGCAAAAAAGAAGTATTAATAAGTCTTAAAGTGAATGTGTTAAAAAAAAACTAATAGTAGAAGGGGTTACTTCCATACTATGGTGTGGTAGGGAATGTCTACTTGAGTAGGGTGGCTGCACTGAAAGTTGTCCAGTGAATTGTTTATAAAATCTTTAAAAGTATCTTGCTTGCACTTGGGGGTATGGGTAGGGGAAGGGTTAACACAAAAAATAAAAAATAAATAGGTTAAGATCAAGATCTCTGTAATAAATCAATTTAAAATAACACTTCCATATATTAAAATTTTTAAAACACTCACTTGTGCCTATCCACTATTAGGGGCAATGCAGGGTGTACTCTGTGCTGTTTCGATGCTTGTTTGGTCTGTATAGCTCACAAAAACTTCTGCACACAGGAATAGGGTTGCCAACAAACTTAATTATAAAAAGCACTAAAAAACCTTTCAGGAACAGTCTATTAGCAGTTGTTGCATCTCTCTGCTATGGTGCGGCCCCTTTAAATTGTGGTGGTCTTGTGGTGAGGTATAATCCACTTGGTAATGGCTTGTGAGGTAGTTCCTATGCGTTTCACTGTTTTAATCCTTACAGCTTCATCAGGGATCATCCCTTCATCCCTGATGAGGCTGTAAGGATTAAAACAGCACTACAGACTACAATCCTGCAAAAGTCAGATTTTAATAAAAAATAAAAAAATAAAAACCCTACTCAGAAAATAAGAAAATTACATTCAGTTGCAATATAGCATTTGGGGGGAGGGGAAGCTTATCACGTGTAAAAAGTACAGTAAAGTTCAATAAAAATATTAATTCTTTTAAAGGAGAAAATGTGGGAATAAAGCAATGACTGTAAGCTCTTTGGCCAGGGTTTTCTTTCTTATTGTATCACGGTATTGTGGTAAGTAACTCTGTGTACATATAAATTACCTGTATATGTGATATGTATGACTTTGTATAATATGTATTACCCTGTATGTAATGAATTACTATGTAATTGTAAAGCGCCACTTAAGATGTTGGCGCTATATAAATCCATAATAATAAAAAAAAATATGCAGAGACAAAGCTGCCATGTGATGTACAGTAGCCTGCTAACTGCTTAAAAATAAACACACATTGAGTTGCCTATATAAAATTACTGTTTCTACAAAGACTTCACTTAAAAGTTCTCTTTACATACCTATATATCCTGCTTAAAATGTTGTAACTTTTTTTTTACCTCAAACACAATCAACTACTACATAGACTTTTCAGTTCCAAGGATATTGATGAATATTGCAGTTTTACAGTATTGTTCTATGATCATTATTATGTCAATCCATTGAAAAAAACATGTTAGTTCTGAGAAAACGTGTCTGAACCTAGCTATTCAAATATTTTTGGCAGACAGACACCCTGAAGGGTATCTCCACCCTAAAAAAAACTTTTGTTATGCTGTAGGGGGCCCTAGCCCACCCCCAACCACCAGGTTTGTTTGTTAAAAAAAACACCACTACGGTACTTACATCCCTTCATTCCCCCGGTGTTCTGATCTCGCTTGCCGGAACTGCAAGCGGGGCCAGACTGGCAGCCGCATCTGTGATTGGCTGAGAGGCAGCCAATCACAGAAACGGCTGCCAGAAGTGCAGGACATGCCCTTTAACCCTAAACAAAATAATACTTTTCTGGATTGTCAGAACACATGCAAAGATAAACCACTACTTACACACAATACAAATATACAATAAACAACTTTTCACATATATGAGTTTGACTTGGTAGGCATCAAAAATGTGTTTTCACTTGAGAAAGGTTCTATGAAAATCAAATGATACATTCAGGACTATTTCATTTTTTGTACATACAAAATAAAATAATGAATGCATTTGTATATATTGCCCCATAAAACTTAACTCAAGAAGAATTGTTTTTATTTGGAAATGTGTTTTTTGGAAAAATGTTGCAGTCCCCTAAAATAAGTCTAAAAGCCCCGTTAATCTCAACGGTTTTCACAGAAAAATAAGTATTTTTTATCCAAAACATATTAGATCAAAACTACGGTTAGAAATCATAAAATCCATTCAAACTTATTTATTACTATTTAGCTTTTTTGGGGTTTTTTTATGTTTTGTTTACCTTTATTTTCTTAAAGTTTCCTTTATTAGCAACATGGCTATAATATGTACAAGCTAAAATACATAATGTAGGGTTGATGCAGTGAGACAGATTTCTGTGTGTCAGGATACAATATTCAAATAATAAAGTGTCAAATTTTTAACATTTATGGACAAAAAATTGTGTGTTTGTTTTGTCAACATTTTATTGGTGTTTTTTAGAGGCTGTTGCTAGGAAAATGCTGCATACATTCTGAAAACACTGGTAATATACTGTAACACTAAAACAATTATGTGAATCCAGCCATAATTTAGAAAATAGCAAAGCAAAACCTACCCACTGCATTGTAGAGGCTTCGGACTTTCCCTAAAGTGTGTTTCAGGGTGTGTTGTCTCAATGTGGACAGAAAAGAGTCCTCCCAAGGTGATGTCTCCAGCCAAGGAATAACCAATACCTTCTTCACTAGGCAGTCTGCACCCTTCCAATGAAGTTTCACATATGCACTCACTATACCATAGCAGTATAAGAATGAAAAGCAAATGACATGAGGAGCCAAATATTAGCCTTGATTCCATGAGATTTGAGTAAATTGTAAATTGAAATGAGTGAACTAAGAGAGCAAAATAAAATATTAATTTAACCTATTTTGAAACTCTACTAAACAACCATAACTCATTACTCAATTTAACCTACTTTGAAATTCTACTAAACAACTCATTACAGATATCTCCCTGAAAAATACCTAAATATAGATCAGCACAGTGGTTTTTCCTCACAAGCCCATGTAAGAAATAACATTTTTACAGATTTTTACAGGTTTGCATAAGAAAAGTATATAGGACTTTTGTATGAGTAAACACATTTTATCACCACAGTCCTGTAAGAGATTTTCACACATTAGAATCATCATGAGCTACTGCATCAGTTCACTTACAACTCTTTTTTAGGAATTATGGGTAACACTGGAACAACCTCCTCGGGTAGACTGTGGCTAAATCTCACAAAACACCCAAAAAATACATAAATCCAGAAGGCAGTTAACTGACTGCAAACAGTTTTTTCTCTAACACACACTAACTCAGCTTTAACTAGAGATGGCCGAACTTTCGAAAGTTCGGTCCGTTTTCAAACTTCCGAACTATATGAAAAGTTCGAAAGTTCGAAAACGGACCCATTAAAGTCAATGGGAGTAAAATAGTTCAAAAAGTTTGAATTCTCTCGCATTTGAACATTCGATAATTATCCCATAAATGAAGAAGATTCGATAATTCGATATTTACTCGCGTATTGGTATAATAGATATTTTACTCGCATATTCGATAACTCGATATTTACTCGCGTATTGGTATAATAGACATTTTACTCGCATATTTACACGCCTCGAATGTTCGAAAATTCGATAATTATAATAATATAATTATCGAATTATAATAATAATTGAGAGTCTGGAAAATATGGAAAGTACAAGAAATCCGGGTCCGGAATAATTCTAGTCCATTCTAGCTTTAACTAGTATAGAAAAAAATTCCCTCTCTTGTGGTTTGGGTATTTTACATCAAAAGTCTCTAGACTTCCAAACTAGTTGTAGCTTCAGTATTTCCCAAACACAAATCAGAATGAGCATTGTAGTTGGTATTTTACTAAGACCTCAGACTTTTCCCCTTAAAACAGCATCTTAAATAAATCAATTTACTACTGGAAGCTACAATAATCTGAAAGAGAAGAGATATAGAACACTTTCTTCAAAACCCTTAACAGCTTTAGTTAAAGCACAATAAGTATCCATTATATTTCCATTATATTTCCCTGGAGCTACAGGAAATTGAGAAAATCATTATTTTTCTTCCAGGTATTTCCAAAAGGCTTTAACACACAGATTTGTACACATTGTATAATTAAAATCGTCATCTTGGGAAGAAGATAACTCAGAAAATAGAATGTCCCTTAAATAAATGTTTTTTTTAATCAATATCCTGTTACCACCCTAAATCATTCTTGTAACTGTGCCTCCTGTGGTATGTACCATAGCACTATCTGGCCTTGCTACTTACCCCACCAACACATAGAACCTCTACCAAAGGGCTCTAAATCCTATACACTATAGTGTAGAACATTGTCAGACGTGCCCACGTCTTTAACAGTGTCTTCTAATCTTTATATTTGGAAAGATCTGCTATATAAAGCTTTTTATCTGTAAGACATTACTGGAGGGAAAATGACAGTAGTAATTATTTAATTGTGCAAATCATTATTATTATAACAATTATTATATTTACCTTAACTTACACAAGTAACACAAAATAATTGGATGATAATATATATTAGAAATGTGTTAATGACATGTTAATGATCATTTTAATATAAATGAAAATATTATAAAAGATAAAGTTTATATAATAATTTATTTTGAAATTAGATTCTTGTTAAGGGTGCTTAGATATGTCATCAATTAATTAAAACAGGGATTATAGGTACTGTAATACTGTCATAATGCACCCCCTACTTTATATAAGTATTCTGTGTTAAACCATAATGAATGGTCTGCGTGATTTTTTTTAAACTGGTTCTGAAATTTAAACTGATGGAAAAAGTCAGTTTTAGTTTAGTGAATTCCTTGCAGTAAAAAGGACCTGAACGGCAGCACTGCAGCTTTCCAGTAATTTACACTGATTGCAGTGACCTTCTGGTTCGCTAACTTCTCAACTGCAGAAGGACTTCTTTTTGGCCAAATGCCCAATATAGACACAAGCTGTATCAGTGCTGCCTGCAGTTCTGTTAATGTCCTTCTTGCTCGATGTAAGCCAGACCAGCTCACCAGAAAGTCTAATCAATGCTTTCTAAATAGACAGAGTAACATTTCCCATTCCATAATGTATTAACATTCCATCATGTAAGTTTCATTGCTGTACAGTACATACAGTATGTGGTAAAAACAGGCAGGTTGATCTACTAAACATCCAATGTAGTCCTGCTTGTCAAGAAAATTATCCTGTCTGCTGAAAACCTTTATAGTAATGCTCTTTGCTGGTACAGGAATAAGGCAGAATGCATCACACAGTGATCATTAAAGGTACTTCATCACTTGCATTTGTGTCATTAGCTGAAATTTAAAAAAAACTTTCTACAGTAACTTTTAAAACAATAATGGAAAAAAAATATTTTATTTTATATATATATATATATATATATATATATATATATATATATATATATATTTGTATATACATATATATAAAATATATGTTTTACTGCCTGTAACTTTCTAATTGCCTTTATAGTTAAAAACAGGTTTTGTTTTAAGACATATTGCAGCTTATAAAATTTGTTTTTATTATTAATTAAAATCTAGGTACACATCTAACATAATGCTTCACTTTATTGAATTCCTTGCAAATAATTTTACACATACTGTATGCACATAGACACACACACACACACACACACACACACACACTGTGTAACCTAGTCATGTCTATAACCTTATCAGAGGAACTGGCAAAAAAATGGTAATGTCAAATTAACTGAACTATCTGGAGTAGAAACAGGAGCAAACCTAAGATTAGTTAATTAAAAAAATGTATTTCTGAAGTCTCTGTATAAAGAATATTGGTGTCAGTGATGCAAGTGAATTTCCAAATTATCCAGTGAAATCTGCTGTGAATTGTATGGCCAACTCAATAACAAATTGAAATACAGAGGGAGGCCATGTATGGCTTTATGAGAAATAGATTGTGTCAGACAAATGTACTTGTTTGTTTATATTCTGTAGGTGAGTAAGAAGTTATATTCTGGCATAGCAGTATACCTAGGAGTGCGCTGGATTTCTTTGACTATTACTATTACCCGCTGGCAGCACCCAGGCGATTGACACAGAACGGAGTGCATCGGATCCTGGTTTTGCTGGCATAGCAGTAGATATAGTATTCTTGGGTTTTCCTAAAGTTTTTGATGCTGTGCCACATAGGCAACTAATAAATAAACTGAGGTCTGTTGGCCTAGAAAAAACATTTGTATATGGAAAGAGAATTGGTTGTTAGATCACGCACAGAGAGTGGTGATCAACGGAGCTACATTTGTGTGGGCTTAAGTTCTAAGTGGAGTGCCTCAGAGTTCTGTACTGGGGCCACTTTTTTACAATCTGTTTATAAATGACTTAGAAAGGGGCATTGAGAGCAAGTTCTCTGTGTTTGTAGATTTTACAAAACTATGTAGAGTTCTGGAAACGTCAAATGAAGTGCAATTGCTTCAAGCAGACCTAGATAGATTATCAAAATGGGCAGCAGAGTGGCAGATGAGATTTAATGTTAATAAATACAAGGTAATGCATTTGGGGTTTAACAATCCTTGTGCCACCTACACCATAAATAACTTTAAGTGAATCAATAATGAAAAAATAATTGGGGGTTCTAATAGATAACAGACTGGCTGTCTGGTAAGCAATGCCAGACAGCCACTGCTAGAGCTTGCAAGTCTTGTATAAAGAGGGGGATAGATTTAAGGGAGAAAAAACTGGTAAGGCATCATTTAAAATATGCAGTACAGTTGGAATCCCATATACAAAAGGAACATGGAAGGAGGTCAGAAAAGAGCAACTAAAATAATAAAGGGAATGGAGGGGCTTGACTATGCAGGCAGATTAGAAAAGTTAGGGCTGTTTACTTTGAAAAAGCGATTATTGTGCTGTGATTTCATAACAACAACATTTTACCCCAAGAATCCTCTCATATCAGTTCAGTTATAAACTGTTGTAGGAGTTATGGGTACCAGGAAAGCAGGCTCCTGAGATTGAGCCTCAAACATATACCAAAATGTACACACACATAAAAAATAAAAAAATCACACCCTTCAGCCAACTCGACTAACTAACATTTCCCCTCTCTTCTAGATTAGACTTCAGACCTTCCCCTTATAACTGAACTAAACCTTTTCTCAATTTCTATTACTGTGCTTCCTGTGGTATGTACAACATCATCATCTGCCCTTGCAACAAAAATGTCAAATGGTTTCTTTGTTATGATTTCTTAAACAGTCAAAATATTTTGTTTAATTTTTGTATTTTCTTCTTAGCTTTTTATTTTTTAAGACCCACTATTGATATTGCTATAACAAGTGTATGCAAAGCTTTAAATAGAGCCTCTTATTAAGTCACAACTGGAAGGAAAATGAAAGTAGCAATTGTTTAATGAGATATGTCATTACTATTACAAAGAATATAATTAATTTATCTTGCAAATTAAATTCATATGAATAACACTTAGATATGTGATCAGTGACTCACTAAAATCTGTTTATTATATATTGTGATATTACAGGTATAGGAAACATGACAATAGTCCACATGGAGTCTCACTGCTTGTAAACTCATTGTTACATCATTAAGAGTCATACCTTGAGGTTTGTCTATTCCTCATCTACCATTGTTTTTGAGGTTTCTTTCTTTAATATACTGCTTAGTATTCATTTCTGGGTGTAATAAAACTATGTAACATTTTGGGAAGAAAATACAAACAAGAAGCCCAGCGCTTGAAGACAATATGGCAAAGATTTCTACTGCCACCATCTGTTTACCTTTGGTACTGAGGTAAGCTGGAATAAATGTCACCCAAACACTAGCAAATACCAACATACTGAATGTAATGAATTTTGTCTCATTAAATGTGTCTGGGAGCTTCCTAGCTAAAAAGGCAACTAATAGACTAATAGTAGATAAGAGACCCATATACCCCAATACGCAAGCAAATAACACTGTAGATCCTTCATTACATAAAATAACAATTGTTCCTATTTCAGCTGCCATATTGAATTCTACAAATGGAGGTGCTTTTGTCAACCAAACTAGGCACAGAACTATTTGAATTATTGTACAGACAGGAACAATATAGACAGGGATCCTGAGTCCCACCAGTTTCTTTAATTTACTGTTTGGATTTGTAGCATTAAATATCATTATTACAGTTATAGTCTTTGCTAGTATAATTGAAAGACAAACTGAAAAAATAATAGCAAATAAGACCTGCCGTATCATACAAGATATCAGGTTAGGTCTACCAATGAATAATAAGGAACACAGGAAGCCGAACATGAGGGAGATGAGGAGTAGATAGCTGAGTTCTCTGTTATTGGCCTTTACAATTGGTGTCTGGTGCTTTATTATGAACAGGGAGAATACAGAGAGTGTAACCAGGCAAAACAAGATTGAAACACAAGCCAGAGAGGATCCCAACATCTCCTGGTAAGAAAGGAACTGAATGGGTTTTGGCAGACACTTCTCTTTTCTACTGTCAGGCCATTTGTCTTCTGGACACTTGAGGCAATCTGTGTCATCTGAAACAACAGAATCTGTTATATAGCTACAGTATGTGGAATAGTTTGTGATTATTCAATAATAACAAGGTTATTAACGATAAGTGCACAAATAAACAGAAGACACCATGGTATACTGACACTGTATATGTCCACATATTCATTCTCATAGAGAGTTATAAAGTAGCATAATCACAGAAATCCTGTTAAGGGCCCTATATCTACAGTAGATTTTACCCTTATCATTAATCTATTGCTATTGTTACAGATGGTTAAGAACTCTTATGTTAAAGAGCTTATGGGGTTAAGACATGACATCAGTGTGGTGAGAGTGGCTTATATGGTCCCATGCATTTAAAAGGATGTGATGTAATGTGTTATAACATGGCTGTCTGTCTTAGCTTGAAAAAGGAACTAACATCCTGAAACATACCGAAACGTCGCTGGCTGGATTGGCCTGATGTATTGTCAATAAAATATTAGCAACATATTCATATATATAAATATAGGGATATGCTGCTCAAAACTTAATTCAAAAATACTTTCAGGTGCGGTGCAACGGAGGACCGGCAATTTATAAATTACACAAAAGACTCCAGCACTCAACTACACATACTATTATAAATGAATGGAGTAAAAGAATTAGACATGTAAGCAAGCAATGAAGGGTAATCATCTGCACTGTAGTTCAAATGGATACCTATAGTTACATGGTTTGTACAAACATGCGGCAGCTGATGCGCCACTCCAAGACAGTATCCCAGCATCAGTCCTAACCTAGTGAAAAAAATATATGTTCCCTGGGGCAACAAGACCATACCTGCTTCTCTCTTTATTTAGTAAAAGGATAAAGGACATACCTTTGAAGATTGTAATGTTAACATATTGGCAAAGGAATGTGACTGGTTCAAGAGAGGTGTTAAGGAGGCCATTTATGTGAAAATAAAGAAACCAAGCCTAAATAGAGGTGGGGGGGTTCGACACCAACTGTATGCCATGTACAATGCTGTTTTGACACCTTACTCTGGGCGTTCCTATAACACCTCTTAGCCACTATCCAATCACGCCCTTAACACTTGGCAATGATATGCTAATTGGGATTTTCCATGGTACATAATTGCCACAGATTCTTGTACAAGTCATTCTGAATTGAGAAAGCCAGTCGGATGACTAGCGAAACTTCTTCAAGAACTAAACTTCAAGTCCAGTTGATCTAATTGAATACAACAGATATATATATATGTCATTTTTTAAAATCATTAATAATTCTGGTCTTAGAGAAAACTTATGGCTGGAAAATAGATTTGAGCAAGTTGACTAGATAGCAGACTGGCTATTGGATTCCACACACAAGTTCTGTCCATCTATATACATCAATATCTTTCTTTCTCTTACAGTATATATTACTATACACTAACAAATGGCTGGTAGGAAAGGTAAAAGTAATGTTTATAGTCAGGGGTCTGGCACTTGAAAAAATAGCTGCAGCCCTCCTGACTAAAGATGGCTGAAATAGTAAGATCCATTCCATTTTTGGATTTATGGATCTCAGGAAAATCCAGAATATTCGAAAATCCAAGAACATACTTTCAGGGCTTTGCTTGAGGACATTTTTGATAATCCTTGAAAATAGCCTTGAAAGTTCAATAATCCTAAAAAATATGTTTTGAGTTTCCGATCGTACGGAATATCGAACTTTTAAGGCTATTTTCGAAGATTATGCGCTCCAAAGTCCTGAAATTCGAACAATACGGACAGTTTCAGATGGAACATATGGATTTCGGAATGTGGGGTTCCGTGTCGGATCCCAGTCCCATCTCTACTGCTGACCGGCATATAAATGTTGTGTAGGGTATCACAATATTAAAAAAATTGTGAACCTCACATTTTGCCACTAAACAAGTTCATAATCTCTGAGTACTGTTGTATTAAATATTCACATGGGGCCTGGATCAGTGCAGATTGAGAGACAGACCTGTAGACAATTTCATTTGAACAAAAATTCTAGACTAGGGTTATAGACTGAGGATATTTTTTAGGTTCAAAACAAACTTTGCTTCAAGTCGGAACTGCAGGTTTTCACAGAATTTTCAGAATTTTTAAAACGTGAAAAAGATTTGAAGTTTTATCGTATTTTCCAGATAGCCAATTTTAAATTTTACATTTTTTCATTGTATTTTCGAGATCAGAATTTTTGAGTTTTCATTGAATTTCTGATAAATATCAAAAATATGTTGCGAACATCCAAAAACAGGTTGCGAGTGAAATGTTACAGATTTTTTTTTTAATGGTTGTGGGAATTTATATGTTCTCCAGACCATTTCCCTGCTCTCTTTGCCTTTAAGCTAGTTTTGCTATAAGATAAAAAATATAACCATTTCAATTTAAAAAAACTTGAATTCCTATTGAATTTTATTGGGTTCATTTTCGAATTTTCAAATTTTAACTTGGTGGTTTAGTTCATCTCTAGTCTAGTCCAAACCAAGAAAAGAGTCCCAGACCATTATTCCTCCACTACCAAACAATATTTATATGACACTATACATATTCCACATGCAGACTAATGTATTTGTGTATAAAAGAATGTGTGATTTTACAAAACAAAATTACAAACCATAGGGATTTAGAATCTCTCCTTCCGAACACAGCACACAGTCAAAACAGCAAACCTTTTGCCCTAAAAGTGCAACTCTTCTGTGGCCTCTGGGACATGGATCAGTGCAGATAGAGAGAGGGACCTGTAGAAAATTCCATTTGGATGAAATTCTTATTTATTAACACACATATATATATATCTCCTAGATTGTAAGCTCTAGGGGGCAGGGACCTCCTTTCCTCTTGTGGCAAGGATCTAGCAATTATATAGTTTTAGTTATATTTATATATTTATGTACTGATCTATTAATGTATTTGCCCCCCTTGTGTGACTGTATATTTTGATTCTATAGCACTGCCTCCCCTAAATGTGCTTAATAAATAAACTATACATGCTTACATACATTGTATAAGAATATTATTGAATATTATTATTTTTATGGAGATTGCATTGAGTTTTTAGGAGCTGCTAATGAGGTGGGGGGATATAATTTTACAGTTATATGTACGTGTGGCATTTCTCACTATTACCATCTAAATGACCATAAATATATGCATATAAAGTATAGTACTCACATATATTAGGTACATGACAAAATGTATAAAGTTTCTAAATGTACTTACATAGCTGGCGCCCCTATTTTAATATGGAATAGTCAAAATGGAAGATTTAGCCACACCTCTGTCACTGGTGAAACCACTACATGTGTTTAAAACTGAAAGGAAGTGAAGGAAGTTCCTGTATTACACCAATTATGTGCTGTTTGTAAAACATTTTGCAGAAGGTCTATTTACAGACAGGAAATCAGTGTCTCTTAATTAGAAACTGCTAATTAAAAGGCCAGAACCAGCATGTGTGTAACTATGAGAAAACCTTTCTATGCCTGTCTGACCACTACCACAGTAACATAAAATTTATATTACATTCACTGTGGGCAACTTGTATGTACCAGTCATTACTGTGGGCAACTTTCATTTACTAGTCACTACTGTGGGCAACTTGTATGTACCAGTCACTTCTGTGGGCAACCTGCATTTACCAGTCACTACCATGGGCAGTTGGAACAGTTGGGCCACTTGCATTTACCATTCACTACGGTGGGCACCATTCATGTCCCAGTTACTACTGTGGGCAACTTGCATTTACCAGTCACTACCGTGGGCAGTTTGCATATACCAGTCACTACTGTGTAAAAACTTGCATGTACCAGTCACTAATGTGGAAAACTTGCATGTACCAGTTACTATTGTGGGTGGCTTGCATGTACCAGTAATTACTGTGGGCAACTTTAATTTACAAGTCACTACTGTGGGCAACTTGTATGTACCAGTTACTACTTTGTGAACAACTTTCATAAACCTGTCACTAATATGGAAAACTTGCATGTACCAGTTACTATTGTGGGTGGCTTGCATGTACCAGTCACTACTGTGGGCAACTTGCATGTACCAGTCACTACTGTGGGTAAGTTAGCACATAAACAATGATATTAATAAATGCAGGCTTTTGCATAGCAGTTTTGTTTGTTTGAATACATCTTGCTATTTTATTAAGTAGTGTGTGGTTATTTTTTCTATTGTTTTGTGTGTTATATATATTTCTATACATACTAGCTAAAGTGTGCTAAACATCATATAATATTTCAGGGTTATGGAGGTCAGGTTGCATTTTTAAAGCAGGTTTTCATGGCTAGCAACCCTGGCCAATGTCCCCTTTCTTTCTGGGCCCCCTAACATAGTGTGTTTGCTATGTTGATCCCTAGAACACAGATCTTGATCAATCTCTGCTTCCATCACACTAGTTCCACTTGTGCCATACATATAAGAAATGCCACTTGGAATTAAAAAAAGAGTAAGTCAGATACGCAGTCAGCTATCCTCAATAATACTTGGATCAGGTCAAAATAGAAATAGAAATTTCTTCCAAAACTGGGGAAAAGTTTGATCAGACACATTGTTAAATTTCACCCATTCATGCAGTCTTTTATTGGCTGCACAGTCATTCAGATAAATGTAAAAAAACTGTACAGTGCGTACCAGGTCTTTTTTTTAAAAAAAAAAATACATTTATTGTGAAATGATTGGGCTGTAACTCCCATCATCCACTAAAATAAAAAATCCATGACTGGAATTCAACAATATAATGACTTGTACCTTGCGTCAGCAATGAAAACGGTTGTTCTAACTGGAAAATTTCCCTTGACATATGTGGAGAGAGAAATAACCCATAATGAATCGCTCACTTACATAGGTAATCAAAGTGCATTAAAAAACCTTTTTTACTCCATACATTAGAAGGGTTAAAGAGTACACAAAATGAAGTTAAAAACATATTTTAAAAGGTGTATTATACACCCTGTCCCAGTATCCTCCCTAAGTAAGCATAATAAACATCGATTCAAATAAAGCAAAGTACAGAAATAGAATAAATATATCTCCTATAATTAGCTCTCCTACAGTCACAGAGGATATCAGACCATGTCAGGTCTCCCAACAGCCAGGCAGAGTATACATTGTAGATACATCATGAACGAGTGCACATAAAATGGTAAAGGAGAATAAAGGGGGTTCCAGTGAAAGCTTGGTAGCAAAATGCGTCTGGTCGGTTGATTCTGGAACTCCTGGGCCTGTTCTCCCTCACCATTTTATGCGCACTCATACATCATTTGATCACCTGTGTGAGCAATGCATTATGGGTTTTCTACATATGTCATAGATTTTTTACTCACCCATATATATATTAGGGTTTAATGAACATTAATTGTTTTGTTGTTGGAAAAAATCCCTTGGTTGTGGTTGGCACCCTATAGTAAAGTGTAGGGAGTCGGATGCAGTCTTAGGGAGTATGGCAGTGTTGCACTTTTTCCCTATGCTTTATATATGAAGAATGCTCGTGTAGTCACATCTTTCAAAGATGACAGACAGAATCTTGCAGAATGGAACAAGGTTTACCCAGTTTTATTCCCTCTTCAAGGATGGAGTGTTATCGCATTTCTATTGTCATAAATCTGTTTTTTCACAATCCATACTTAACTTACCTGTAATGAGTTAGCATGATTTTAACATTTTCTGCCCTGTGTCTCTCTGGACATTCCCCCAATAATCTTTACAAAGATTACATGATGAGGGATGTGTATAAAAAAGAATTCATAGAGTGCTGATTCAAGAGTTGTGTATAAGATATATCAGGAAAGAATCAGACATTACATTCCTTTAAAATATAAGAATTAATTACATTTAAGTGATTGTTTCCTTCATTCCATAAAATCTTTTCTTTTTCAATTACAAGTTTCTGAAGGTTCGGAGATGCTGAATTATATTCACCAACTGAGACATACTGATTACTTCCATTAGGATACATCTGCCAGTTCACAATGTCCACACTGATTGGAGCATCTCCATTCTCATCAAAAAATATTCTCTCTCCTCCAGTGTTGGTGAAGTTAACTCTTCTGATATAATGCAAAAGCTGGGGGGGAGGGGGGGTTAGAAAGAAAAAGAACAGATGAATGGCTTAAACTTACAGGGAGATTCAATAAAAGTTCTTATCGTTTAAAATGGTGCTAATTTTGCCCCAACCAATCAGATCTTATTTAACATTTGAAAGCTAACATCTGATTGGTTGGGGCAAAATTAGCACCATTTTAAACGATAAGAACTTTTATTGAATAACCCTGATAAAGCTTAAAATAAAGTTAATATACTTACGGGGTTATTCAATAAAAGTTCTTATCGTTTAAAATGGTGCTAATTTTGCCCTAACCAATCAGATCTTATTTAACATTTGAAAGCTAACATCTGATTGGTTGGGGCAAATTAACACCATTTTAAATGATAAGAACTTTTATTAAATAACCCTGTTAGTGATCAATGAATGAATTGTGTTAGTGCTTCATTTGCTTATTGACGTTCATTAGGGGAAATATTCACAAGCCTGTAGCTATGTTTAGCTCACCTGTGTATTAAAATTAGCGTAAAACAATTCATTAATGAATATTTAACTTTAAAAAATTTGCATAAATACACACCATTGAAAGCAGTGGGCAGTGGTCACTATCGGCTCCTTACACTAAAGTGTGGGGGCCAAAGGAAAATTTTGCTCATGGCCAGAAGTTTGAAGTTAGCAAGTTTGGATGTTTTACGGCTATACATCAACTATAGCTTTATTACTACTTTTTATTGGGTTCTTTAAAACCTATCATCTGTCTTTTAGCCTTTATGCCTAATTGTTATTGAAATTATATGCTTTGGGGATTTCAGATGTTGTAAATGTGATCTGCAGTATTAAGGTTAAGATTAAGTCAAGTCTTTTTAGGCCTTTATTTCTTTACTGCAATGTTATAATCATGAATTACATATGTATTACCTGCCATGGCCGGTGATTATAAATATTAGCACAAGATCCATTTTTGAATGGTCCTTTTCCTGGAACACAGGTGTTCATCTGGTGCAAAGCATGAGCTATGGCGAAAACTGCATTATGGGTTTTGTATGTAAATATAAAGTTGTAAACATCATAAATATTGGGGTCAATAGTGTCCAGTCTCTCCTTTCCTGTGCACCAAGCAATGTCTTTGTTAAGAACAGGTGAAGATGTATTATGTATAGATCGTCCGGGCCAAACACAGTGAAAAGCATTCTCCCAAAATGTCTTCATGAAAATATCATCTGGATATATGGAAGGATGGATGCTGTAAAGAAATTCCTTTAATCCTGGGATTTTACCACTTTTAATTGATAGTGCAAGGCTTCCATTTAATGTTATTAAAATTTCTTTTCTAGGAAAGTCAGAAGTAATGGACCAGCCGGTAGTACCCAACCACACTTTGTTAGTAATATTGTGAAAAGACGCCTCCTCCATTAAAGATACAAGGTTTTCTATAGTACAATATACAATGATCGCTCTTGCACTAGATTTCTTGATGACATCTATTACACGGAATACAGCCTCCATGGAGCTGACTGTAGGAAGTATCTCTTGAAATGCAATGCATCCACCACTGTTTTCAATCTCTCTAGTTGACTCTCGAGCTCCAGCCCTGGTAAACTCATTATCAGAAAATATAATACCCACCCATGTCCAGTTAAAGTATTTAACCAACTGACCAATAACAAAAGCTTCAACGATAGCATTGCCGACTGTCCTAAGAAAGGATGGGAATTGTAATTTGTCACTGAGCAAAGGTAGGCCGGAACTATAACTAATCTGTAAGATAGCAATAAAAGATCATAAATATTTTATAATTTTAGTTATATTAGTTATAGTTATATTATATTTATAAATTTAGTTTATTAACAACAAGAAATTTTTAAGCAAATTACAAGGCTGTAAACAGGTAATTGTCTTCATATACCAGACTAGGTATGTGGCTGGTTATTGGTTTAAGTCCTCTCTTGTCTATATCTGTAAATAGTTTGTATGCTCTCCCTATGCTTATTATAATAACATTATAAAAGAGTACTTTTTATTGACTAGCCCAAGTTTGACAGTTAGAAAACAGACCCATTAAAGTCAATGGGGATAAATAGTTTGAAAAATTTCGGATAAAATAAGGTTAAAATAGCAATGGTAACTTACTGTTTATGGCTCTGGGGCCTAGGAAATGGCCTGGGAAACAGGGAGATACTGTATAACCAAAATGTATTTAAATACTATCTTTCTTAACAATCGAGCTATTTTCTAGCTTCCACATTAAATTTTTTGAGGGTTACCAGAATCAAACGCCATATCCATGTTTTATCGAACGCTGTATTCGAGGCTTAGCAAATTTATAATTCTATATTCCTCCCATATGTGGAATTGAGGGTTAACAAATTTAGCACCTGATTATTAGCCCATTTTCCATTCACTGTACACCTACAATCTAAGTTCTATAATTGAGCCTTAAAAAGGGGGGTTCATTATTACACAAGAGGAATCATGCCTAGTGGCAACACTTCCTTAATGCATATCTTTACAAAAGAGGGTATGATACTTTGCAACCTCAGGCAGAAAGAGCGCAAAAGGCATAAATGCGGCAGCAGTTTTCAGTTGAACAGACCTTGTATCAGCAACAAAAACATCTAAAAATGCTGCTGGAACTTAGCTAGACAAGCTTTATCCGTGTAAAACTGTGTATAATGGTGACTGCACTTTTGTTCTTTTTGTATTAACCACATAAATGATTGTGATGATGAGTAGTTTTCCTTTATAAGATAATATTTGTGTTTTTATAAGTGCTTCTGATTGCCAATAGGATGTTTGCAGGGCCTTTAGCACCAGCCATTACATTTTATGTTAGTTAGTGTTAGTTAATGTTAGTAAAAGTCCTCCCACCCAAAAAATTACATTATTTTAATTATTTTTTATTTATTATTATTTAATAATTTTATTTTTTAATATATAAACTTCCAGGTAAGGGAGACTCTGGGATCTAGGAGTCAGGGTCAACTCTGCATCCCCGAGAACGAACATCCCCCCACTGCCGGTGCAGAAGGTTAGCATTTCACCACCCCCTCCTCCAGCAGCCCAAGCCTCACCATCCTTGATGGACATCAGGGAGGAGATGAGGCAGATGTTTGGCCTCATTGACCGGGCCCAATGTCACCAGGTACGCAGGCTGAATCGCATACAGCAGGACATTTTCTAAATATTTTTTTCTAATAATGTTCTGTTTAAAAAATAGTAGTATTTAATTTTATTAGGTTATTTTTCCTTTATCTTTAAAAATTACTGCACACATAATTAATAAGACTAATCTGCATATTTTTAGAGCCAGGAAGTCTTTTCCCCAAACCACATTGGCTTCTCTCCCTCAGAGTATGCATCGTGTAAGGGAAAGGGGAAATGCTTCCCAGTAACTGCAATACGGCAATGCAAATAAGTTGTAGGAGCACACTACTTCATTTTCAGTGGTTTATTGAGCAAAAAACATACAACGTTTCGGGGGATATGACTTCCCCTTCCTCAGTTCTCAGTAACTCAGTTAGAGTAGGCACACAGTGTTTCACTATTGTTGAGGAGCCAGGCAGGCCTAGCCATAATGGACATACCCTACACCCCATTGGCTCCTTTCCCTCAGTGTATGATTCATGCAAGGGAAAGTGATGGCGAGTAGGCCCACTGCAGTTTGCCCTAATTGTTGAGGAGCCAGGCAGGCTTGGCCCCTCTGGACATACCCTATACCACATTGGTTTCTTTCCCCTGCAGTATGCATCATATAGGAGGAAACGGGCGAGAGGGTTACACTTCACAACAGCAGGACCATTGAGTTAGAGTAGGCTCACTGCAGTGGGCCATCATTTCCCATTTCCCCACAGACAGCAGTACCAACCCCCTATTTTTAGCAGTAACAACAGGTGCCTTGTGATTGTGATGTGTTACCCTTCCTTTCACTTGCATGATGCATACTCCAAGGGACAGAAGTCAACATGGTGTTGGGTATGTCCAGAGGGGGCATGGTTGCCTGGCTCCTTAATAATGAAGGCAAACAGCATTGAGTCTACTCTAACTCAGTGGTTCTGCTGTTGTGAAATTTAACCCTTTTGCCTGCTTTCCCCTATATGATGCAAACTGTGGGTTAGAGAAGCCCATTCATTAAGAAAACAGAAAAAAATGCTAAAATTTAAATACAGAGCAAAAGGTACAGTAAGGCACTCCTCCTCCTCCTCAGACTCTCAAATTAACTTTTTCCAAACAACCGTACTTTGTTAGGGTTCTCTCCTTCATCATCATTTTATGTGTGTTGCAAAAGCACTGCTTAATGGATCTTTATTATCAGTGTTACCTTCCAGTGGATTCAGTCCAGTGCCTTCCATTCTCTCATTCCCTGTGACTTCTACAAACCCAATCCATCAAGGAATATGCCCACATAACTGTAAGAGTGTCTTTTGTGCTTATTCTTCGATTTAATTAGAGGTCTCCCATCAAGAGGTGCCATTGTTCATTTAAAAATATGGAATTGCCTAACCACAATCTTTTTAATATCATGGTCATTCTGTTCGCTGTGTCTTGCTGTTCCATTTTACTGCATTGAAAACCAAATACTACATTTTTTATGGCATGTCTACATGCCATACTACATTAAAGGGCATGTCCAACCAAAAAAACCTAAAAAATGTTTAACCTTGCCTTAATCTGATGCTCCTACGCTGACATACACTTACTTTTACCTCAGCAGATCCCTCACTGGCAAGTCCCTCCTCCAGCTTTTTGTTTCAAGGCAATTACAAGCATGCAGGAGCAGAGCATGCTTGTAACTGGCGATTCCAGGTATGGACTGTCAGTCATTGGCCATAACATCACTGTATTCCTTCATTATCCCTAATCTGGAAAGTTTTCCTTTCAGCTTACACTTTAAAGATTCCTTCTTCTTGAGCTACTCCAGCAGATACTTAAAAATAGACTACCAGAATTTCTCAGACAATTAGCAAACAGAAGAGAATTTGTATCTGTTGTATTCAATTAGATCAACTGGACTTGAAATGTAGTTCTTGAAGACGTTTCGCTAGTCATCCGACTGGCTTTATCAATTCAGAATGACTTGTACAAGAATCTGTGGCAATTATGTACCCTGGAAAATCCCAATTAGCATATCACAGCCAGGTGTTAAGGGTGTGATTGGATAGTGGCTAAGAGGTGTTATAGGAACGCCCAGAGTAAGGTGTTAAAACAGCATTGTACATGGCAGACAGTTGGTGTCAAACCCCCCCACCTCTATTTAGGCTTGGTTTCTTTATTTTCACATAAATGGCCTCCTTAACACCTCTCTTGAACCAGTCACGTTCCTTCGCCAGTATGTTAACATTACAATCTTCAAAGGTATGTCCTTTATCCTTAAGATGCAGATACACGGCTGAGTCCTGACCCGAGGAATTGGCTCTTCTGTGCGGGGCCATACGTTGATGCAGTTGCTGTTTGGTCTCCCCCACATACAAATCAGAGCATTCTTCACTGCATCAACGTATGGCCCAGCACAGAAGAGCCAATTCCTCGGGTCAGGACTCAGCCGTGTATCTGCATCTTAAGGATAAAGGACATACCTTTGAAGATTGTAATGTTAACATATTGGCGAAGGAACGTGACTGGTTCAAGAGAGGTGTTAAGGAGGCCATTTATGTGAAAATAAAGAAACCAAGCCTAAATAGAGGTGGGGGGGGTTTGACACCAACTGTCTGCCATGTACAATGCTGTTTTAACACCTTACTCTGGGCGTTCCTATAACACCTCTTAGCCACTATCCAATCACACCCTTAACACCTGGCTGTGATATGCTAATTGGGGATATTTTTCCTCCAGTGGTGGTACATAATTGCCACAGATTCTTGTACAAGTCATTCTGAATTGAGAAAGCCAGTCGGATGACTAGCGAAACGTCTTCAAGAACTACATTTCAAGTCCAGTTGATCTAATTAAATACAACAGATATACCATGACCTGGATGAATGAGAACCTTCACAAGCAGAAGAGAATTTGCCACTGTTGAATTTCAATATTTTTAATCTTCCAACCACCAACCATATTAACTTGATTATTAGCTCTAGCAATAAAGTTTTCAGTATATATTAGGATCACTGTCATTGTATAAGGGTGTGATTGACAAAGCAGAAATTCTAAACAATATTAATGAATAACTCTATTGATTCCATGATGTTGGCTACAACTTTCACAATTCCAGATGTAGACATTTGTACATTGGGGCATTGGTATCCACCAATAGTGATGGCCCAGTTTGCGGATCCGAACCTGGATCCGCGGCGGATTTACCTCATTCGTGAACGGTGGATATCACGGATTTTACGGTTTTCCGCCTTCCGAACTTTTCTGAACCGCATTTTCGGAAATTTTCAAAATTACGAGGATTTCTCGTATTTTCAAAAATACGGGAAAATACGAGAAATCCTCGTAAATTCTAAATTTCGCAGATTTTTCACATTTTTGGACAGAGCAACCCACATTTTCAGGTCCGTATTTTCGAAGAATCCTCGTATTTTTGAAGAATCCTCGTATTTTCGAAGAATCCTCATATTTTCGAAGAATGGCTTTTGCCGAACTTTCATTTTAATAGGTTTTAATGGGTCCGCTCACGTATTTTCGAATTTTCGAATGTTTTCGAAAATTTGCGGATCCTCGAGCGGACCGGATTTTGTGAAGTTCGGACATCTCTAGCCACCAACCCCACCCCATGTACCTGCCAGTAGAACCCATCATCTTAAACAATAACCATTTCTGTGTATGCTTGTATGGGTTTCCTCTGGTTACTTTGGAATCTGCTACAATCATAAAGTCAAACTGATAGGGCACTTAGATTGTAAACTCTTTGAACGTTAACTAATTATAAAGCACTGCACTTGTTCAGTGCTATATAAGAAGAAAATAAATACAATATATACAAAATACTTTCTTTGAGCAATAGGTAATTTCTCCTTATACTACATTCGAGAGAGGTGTATACCTCACTAATGCATTTTAGCCTTTCTAAGTGCACCCATTTTATGTTTTGCAATGATATTCACATTGCGATATTGCAGCTTAGTGTTTAATTACCTGTGGATATCTGTACAATCCTAGAATTCTGGCTATAGGTTCTGAATTCTTTGAAGGGTCATCACCAACTATAGCCAATGGCATAATATCTTTATTGCAGTTATAATTGGCTACCAATACTTTTTTTCCTGATAAAATCCTTGTTGTTCCCATTAGTGATTTCAATGGATTGAAACAAGAGTCATAAATTCTGAATCCCAGTGTTACATTGGGCAGGAGACCATTTGATTCTTTAATTTCCATTACTGCATATACCATTGCAAGTAGAAAGCGGTAAAATCTAATATGAAATCTGGAAATAGGAAAATATTTTGCAAGAAATAAGTTTTTATCAAAAATATTGTAGACAGGTGTCTGTAGTAACTAGTTAGAGGAGGTTGTGAGTTTTCTCCCCACAACAGATATAGTTAGAGGAGGAAATATATACAGGAATTATGAAATTCTACATCCTCACATACTGTATTAGATGTTAAATCATACATTTAATTAATTTAATATAGTATTAATAGAGTTGAAAATATCCCTATTTATGGAACTATGCAATTTTGATGCAAAAATTGTGACTGTTTATAAAAGGTTGCTGAATAAATTACCATAAATCCCAGAAGAATTTTTATCAAAAATATTATAGAAAGTTGTCTGTAGTAACTAGTTAAAGAAGGAAATATATATATATATTCAGGAATTATAAAATTTTACATCTTCACACAGTAAAGGATAAATCACAAATATGATCAATTTTATATAAATTATGAAATATATAATGTTGAACAAAGAATTTTCACTGATTACAACTTTTCCAATGTGGTGAGGAATTTAAAGTTTGTATATAAAGTTAATTAGGGAGATTCAATAAAAGTTCTTATCGTTAAAAATGGTGCAAATTTTTCTTAACCAATTAGATCTTATTTAACATTTGAAAGCTAACATCTGATTGGTTGGGGCAAAATTAGCACAATTTTATTAAATCTACCTGTCTATATCTATAAATTGTCTGTTAAATAAGTAATGAATATATAGTAATGTTAAATAAAAAAATAAGCGCTAATAGGCAAAAAAAACAAATATATAAGCAAATGTGTTAAAAATAATTAAAATGTATATATTATAATCTCACAGAGACCACAAATCCAACTACATAGAATCCTCAATAATAAAGTTAATCTAAAACATTTTTAGATTTAATTAAATCCCTTTCCAGTTCATTCTGTCCAATTTCTTATATTTCTTAATCCAATAAATTTATTTTTGAAATAATATTTAAGAGGTGAAATACAGCATTTATTTGTAAAAAAAAAAAAATTAAGCAGACGGCTTTATTGATAGATGACAAGTGGCCATCAATTCACAAGTGGAGATAATATGTGTTGTGTTTGGTTAGATGTTAGATGTGTTTGGTTAGATACCATCCTGTAATAGGACAGCCAATTATTACATGTGTACAGAGAAACCAGTAGGGAGATTCAATAAAAGTTCTTATCATTTAAAATGGTGCTAATTTTGCCCCAACCAGTCAGATCTTATTTAACATTTGAAAGCTAACATATGATTGGTTGGGGCAAAATTAGCATCATCTTAAACAGTAAAAGTTCTTATCATTTAAAACGGTGCTAATTTTTGCCCCAACCAGTCAGATCTTATTTAACATTTGAAAGCTAACATATGATTGGTTGGGGCAAAATTAGCATCATTTTAAACAATAAGAACTTTTATTGAATAACTCTGCTGGTTTTCTCCTGGGAACCCAAGTGGCCTTGTTTGATAAAACCCAATAGGATCTGTTTTATCTAATAAAACTCTCAGGTTCTTTACCCTTTTAAAACTAATGACTGGTAAAGTTAACACTCTTTGGTTCAGTTCTGAGCCTTAACAAGTGCCAGGTCCAGAATATTATTGGAATATTCTCTGTCATGGGATTCATTTCTCATTTTTGAAAGCTAGGACCTTCTTTCCAGGTTAGAGTTATTACAGATCACCCTGCAAAACTGGAAAATTAGACAGGATTTTTATAAAGCCTCTGGAAGAAACATCAAACCTGTATAAGTAAATAAAGATTTTCTTTTCTTTTAAATAAGTCTAATTTATGGTTCCAAGTTATTCAAAGTAACAATAAAGATAAGCAAAGATAATTCAGTGACAGATTATTCAGTAACGTGCCAGAGAATCATCAAATAACCTTTTGTATCGTTAAGGAAAACAAATTGCCAAAAGTAGGACAATACCCTTGAAATCATGCATTCACATATTAGCAAATGCTGGCACCGTGGTTGCATCAATGGCATTTCCTGTCTTCTGTTAAAAAAAAAATATAATTATTCTCAAATAATAAAATAAATAATTATATTTCAACATACTCTCAAACATTTCAATTTAAAATGTCCTTAAAGGACAATTATACTCACCTTCCCTTCAGTCCTCTTCTTCGTTCATTACCTTTTGCAACAAGCGTGCCTTCCTATTGGCCTCGTCGTCGACGAGGAGGAGAGGGCGGAGCCTACCAGAGCAGCGTTGCTCTAAGACAGTCCTTTAAGTTACGTGAACCCAGGGCTGAGGACCTAGCTGTTCAGCTCCTCACCCTGGGTAAAAGGTAATGAACGAAGAAGAGGAGTGGAGGGAAGGTGAGTATAATTGTCCTTTAATTCCTAATGCCCCAGTTGTCCTATATTTTTTATTCCCTCCTCCTCGTCCTCCTCCAAACAGGCAAACAAAAAAACCACCAGAAATATGACGTGGCAATCAGAAATAACTCTGGATCAACTCCAACTTTGTAACATGCAACATTCCTTATTTTTAGAAACTCATCCAGCTTTTATGAAACTATCCAATGAACCTGCCATAACATCGTCCACTGGAAGACAGTTTCATAGTTTTACGGTTCTCACAGTGAAAAACCCTTCTGAATGAAGACTAAACTTCTTTTCTTCCAGTGTTAAGGGATGTCCACGTGTCCTCTGACATGTTCTATTAGTCAACTATGCCTCCGGAAGTTTATAGTATGGCCCATTAATGTATTTATACACAGTAATCCTATCCCCACACAATCCTTTTCTCTAGTGTGCATAATTGTAACTTATCAAATTTGACTTCATATTCAAGCTCCAGTCATCTGCAAACTTACTGACAGTACCCCACATTAATTAAATAGAATTGGCCATAACACAAAACCCTGTGGCACCCCACTTAGAACTTAAGTCCTTATTGATTAAGCCCCATTAACATCCATTCTCTGAATCCTATCCATCAACAAATGTTCTATCCATGTACAAATGTGCCACCCCGACAGACCTTAGCTTATACATTAGTCACCCATATGGGACTATATCAAGAGTCCAAATTCCTACTCACTTCCTTATAAAAGCCAAGCAAGTTTGTTTGACAAGATCTATTCCTCCTAAATCCATGCTGATTACTACTTATAATGCCAGTCCTTGAAACACACTATAGAATATGTTCCTGTATTAAACTTTCCAGTATCTTCTCCACCATTGGCCTGTAATTACCCGGCTGGGAAAGACTACCCTTTTTCAATACTGGAATTACATCAGTTTTTTTTCAATCCAGAGGCACACTTCCAGACATGAGGGAATCAGCGAAAATAAGAAACAATGGTCTGGATAAAACTGAACTTAGTTTCCTAAGGCCCAAGGATGTATTTTATCCAGTCCATGAGCTTTTTTAATTTTAACCTTATTAAGTTGTTTGTGAACTATATCATTCCTCAGTTAACTAAAGTGCATTTATATCTTTTATAATATTATTGCTACTAAACTCTATGCTATCTGTACTTGAATCTTCTATAGTGTATACAGAGGTAAAATAAAAACTTGTTCAAGGCATTTGCTTTATCGCCATCCTCCTTAACTAACTTATTCCCATTAATTAATGGCCCCAACTTTTTTAGTCCTCATCTTTTACTATTAATATGCTTAAAAAATTGTTTAGGGTTAGTGATGTTTTGTTGAACTATCCTAACTTCAATATTTATTTTAGCTAGCTTAATTGCTTTATTACAATCCTTGTTAAAGTTTTTATAATTCCTAAAGGCATTTTTTTTGTTCCCTCTGACTCAAAAGTTTTAAATTCCATTTTCTTTGTTTCTAGTCTCCCTTAGAATTAAAGGGCATCTCCACCCTCCATATTGTTTCTATATTGTATCTATATTGTAGGGCATACCCTCCCACCCCAACCGCAAAAGTTAGAAGTTAAAAAATTGATCCAAACTCTACTTACAGCTCCTGGTTCCAGCATCGTTCTGGTCCGGCTCCCCTATCTGTCAGAAGTACAATGGAGTAATGGAGAAGATGCTAAAACCAGGAGCTATAAGTAGTGGGTTAAATTTTATTTTTGGGGGTGGACACACTTCTACTGTACATGGACTTGTTTTTTTTTACCCTTATTTCCAAAGGGTATCAATTTAAATGTGAAATGGTTTAAACACCCTTATGGTTAAAAAGTTTGAGATAAGGATCTTAATCAAATGTATAGTACCCCTTGAATTGTTTATTAAAACACATTAAAAATACCTTTGATTACACTACCTTCATACAAGCTAGTTGATTGAGCCCTTTACTTTTTCACTTTACTTGTAAATTTAATAAAACAAGGCTGCTATTGCTTTTACAGAGTGTCTGTAGAAGAATGCTGGAAGTTGTAGATTTCAAACATCTGGATGGCTACATGATGTTTATGTATATTCGAAACTATACCAGGTTTAGAAGTGTCCAGAAACAGATATTTCTTACTAAGCAGATTCTGCCAGCTGTCCTGTAGATCAAAGGTAATGTCTCCTAATTTCTAAAAGAAGAACAAAAGGCAAAATCTAACTCCTCTTTGGATTTATCCAAACTACTTGCTTTAGTGTCAGGGGTGAGTAAATTACATGATTGATGGGAACCAAGAAGGAAGAGGCGCACATAAAGCATCATATCTCCACAATCATTTCTATAATCAACTTTATCAAAGAGGCATGTTATATCTTCTTTTATATGATTCTTACAGAGTTTCATCAGTGCACATTTAGATGACCCTTTCATTAGAATTAGAGGATTGGTCTCTATCAGTTTATTCCCACCAATTCCCACCAATAAGCTCATTTTAGACCTGGCATGGCCCTTGTCAGTGATTATAATACTCCCAAAGTCTCTAATATTCATCTTGTCTTCCCTTCTGATAGTTGGATCTAAGAATTAACACACTGTAGCACAAAGATGCAGGCTTGATACAGTAAGACTTTTTTTTGTCTTTGATTAGTTTTCTATTTGTCAGGAAAGAATATTCAAATAATTAAGTGTTAGAATTTTAACATATGTATGGACAGAATATTGTGCGTTTGTTTTGTCCATATTTTACTGGCATTTTAGTAGCTATCGCTAGGAAAATGCTGCATACACCATTTTAACTAAAACATTTGGAAACACTGGTGATATGCCACTAAAACAATTGCATAAATATCTATCTATAATATAGAAAATAGCAAAACCTACCTACTGCATTGTAGAGGCTTTGGACTTTCCCTAAAGAGTGTTTCAGGGTGTGTTGTCTCAATGTGGACAGGAAAGAGTCCTCCCAAGGTGATGTCTCCAGCCAAGGAATAACCAATACCTTCTTCACTAGGCAGTCTGCACTCTTCCAATGAAGTTTCACATATGTACACATTACACCATAGCAGTATAAGAATAAAAAGCAAATGACTCAAGGAGACAAATATTAGCCGTGATTCCATTAGATTTCTCTTGGAAATTTACTTGACTTTAAATTAACAAACTAAGAGAGTAAAATAAAATATTAATTTAATCTACTTTAAAACACTTTACTATACAACCATTAGTGTTATCTCTCTGAAACAGACCTAGAGATAGACCTGCAAAGTATATTTCCCTGCAAAGCCCTGTGATGCATAGTTCCCAGTGATGCATAGTACCCAGTGGTTACAGATAAACAACAGTTTCACACTTTTAAATCAAAAATAGTTATAGCTTCTGTATTTCCCAAACACAAAGACAGAATGAGCATTGTAGTTGGTATTTTCTAAAACTCCAGACGTTCTTCTCAAAAGAGCATTTTAATTAAATCAACTTACTTAGCTATGAATATCCCGTTGCCACCCTAAACCATTCCTGTAACTGTGCCTCTTGTGGTATGTACAATAGCACTATCTGGCCTTGCTACTTACCCCACCAACACATAGAACCTTTACCAGAGGGTTCTGAAACCTCTACAGTATAGTGTTCAACATTTTCAGATCTGCCCGCAACTGTAATTGAATCTTTGAATTTTTATATTTGGAAAGATCTGCTATATAAAGCTTTTTATCTATACAACCTAACTGGACTGAAAATGGAAGTAGCAATTATTTAATTAAGCAAATCATTATCATTATAACCATTATTATATTTACCTTTACTTACACAAGTAGCAAGATAATTGTATGATTGTTTATATGATCATTTTAATAGAAATAAAAATATAGTTATAAAGGTATTATAAAAAGGTATTATTAAAAGTTTATATAATAATTTATTTTGAAAACTAGATTCTTGCAAACAGATTTTTTTTCTTGCAAAGATTTTATTTTTGATTGTTTAATCAATGATTATTAAACATTTTGTATTATAGGAACTGTCATACTGTAATAATGCACCCCCTATTTCATATAATGATATAATAATAAGAACATTAGAAGTCATCATGGAGTTTTACTATTTGTGTAACTTTACCTGTGACCTTGAACTTTTTTATGGGCATGCAATTTCACTGAAACCACTGCAGGTGTATATCTGGTCATAAAAACAATGAATGGTGTACATGATCATTTATTGTAAACTGGTTCTGAAATTTAAACTAAAGGAAAAATTGATTTAGTTCAGGGAATTCCTTGCAAAGGACCTGAACTGCAGCACTCCGACTTACTATTAATTTACACTGATTGCAGTGACCTTCTCTTCTGCGTCATTTACTTCTCAACTGCAGAAGACATCTTCTTGGCCAAATGCCCAACATAAACATTAGCTGTATCAGTGCTCTCTGCAGTTCTATTAATGTCCTTCTTGCTCAGTGTAATCCAGACAGGGCCTCACCAGTGCTTTCTAAATAGACAGAGTAACATTTTCTCTCTTGAATCTATTTGCCTGTATAGTAATTTATATTTTATTTCTGTATGTACTTCTTGGTCCCATTTCATAATGTATTCATTATGTATTCATATAAGTTTCATTGCTGTACATAAAGTATGTGGTACAAACATCCAATGTAGTCTGCTAGCCAAGAAAGTTATCCTGTCTGCTGAAAACCTTTGTAGTAATGCTCTTTAATAGTACAGGAACATAGCATGAAGGCATCACACAGTGATCATCAAATGTACTTATTTATTATTTGCTGCAAACCAATAAAGCATCATTGTCAACCGTTGTGTCTTGATGAATTCTACCTTGTTCCTGTATTATCACAGAGTATTAATTCTGCACAAACTTTTGTGTCATTAGCTAAAATGGAAACTAACTTTCTATAGTCACTTTAAAAACATTATTAAAAAGAAAAAAACAACTTCAACGCGATGGATTATTTTCTACTGCCTGTAACTTTATAATTGCTTTTATATTTAAAAATAGGTTTTGTTTTAAGACATATTGCAGCTTATTTTTATTATTGATTAAAATCTGTCAGCGATGCAAGTGTATTTGTGAATTATCCAATGAAATCTGCTCTGAATTGTATGGCCAACTCAATAATTGGTTTACATAACAAATTGTTTTGAATGTATGGATTTATGAAAAAAAGAGAGGATTTCAGTCAAATTCACTTTTTAATAAATGTGTGAGTACAAAGTTAGATTCTGGAATAGCAGTGAATGTAAAATACTTGGATTTTGCTAAAGGTTTTTATACTGTGCCACATATATGATTAAACTGTGGACTCCAAACAAGTTGATTTTAAATGAAAGGCCAGGTCCCTACCTTTGAAATGAGCAATCAACCACCTACGTGCTACACAGCCCAAGATATGAAGAAATCATTGATCTGAAAGTTGGGTGAGAGGTTCTAAATCTGCTGTTCCAAATTCTAGTCTAATCTGCAGTTGGCACAAGTTCAGTGCAGGAGACAGCAGAAGAAGCCAGGAAGAGCTTGAATTACAGTGACCGAAGGAGAACTAAAGAGGAGGGGTGGGGGTAGGGGGGGTTGAACAGCACAGGAATTGTGTAAGGTCTGTAAATTTAATATCTCAGGGACTGTCACATGGTTTTATAGTAGGAAGCAGGAATTGCAGGGGACCTGATGATGCTGCTACCATATCACACATACAAATGTAAATATCTTCAAAAATATGTAAAAAACAAATTCTAAAAATATTCTGGAAAGCAATTCCTGTCAATTTACCTAAAGTCATTTGTAGACCACAGTTATTCTTTAAGGCATTAACTGAGGACTGCTGGCCTAGAATAAAACATTTGTACATAGAGAGAGAATAGGTTGTTGGATCATGTACAGAGAGTAGTGGTCTATGTGGGCTAAAGTGCCTCAGGGTTCTGCACTGGGGCCACTGTTTTTTAATATGTGTATAAATGACTTAGAAGGGGGCATTGAGAGCAAGGTCTCTGTGTTTGCTGATAACACAAAATTATGCAGAGCATTGGAAACTTCAAATGATTTGCAAGTGCTGCAAGCAGACCTAGATAGATTATCAAAATAAGCAGGAGAATGGCAGATGAGATTCAGTGTTGATAAATGTAAGGTGATGCATTTGGGGTTTTACAATCCTTGAGCTGCCTACACCATAAATAACTCCATGTTAAGTGAATCTCTAAAGGAAAAAGATTTGTGACTTCTAGTAGATAACAGACAACAATGCCAGACCGCAATGGCTAGAGCTTGCAAGATATTGTCTTGTATAAAGAGGGGAATAAATTCAAGAGAGAAAAATATTATTCTCCCTCTTTACAAGGCACTGGTAAGGCCTCATTTGGAATATGCGGTGCAGTTTTGAAATCCCATATACAATAGGGACATCTTGGAAATAAAAGGGGTTTAGAGAAGGGCAACTAAAATAATAAGGATAATAGAGGGGCATGACTTGCAGGCAGGTTAGAAAGACTGTTTACATTGGAGAAGCTATTATTGTGCTAAGATACAATCACTTAGAAATATACCGATGGGCCATATAATAAACTCTCATGTGCATTGTTCACTAATCAGTGGACTTGAGGACATCCTTTAAGATTAGAAGAAAATAAGTTCATTCTTCAGGTTAGCAAATGTTTCTTCACAGTAGGAACAGTGAAACTATAATACTGTCTTCCGGCTGATGTGGTAACAGTTTATTGAATAACTTTAAAAGTGGGCTGGATAAGTTAATAAAACTAAACTTTATTGAGAAGTACTAATGTATTAATACATAGTTCTGGTTGATCCAGGAATACTTTATGGTTGCCATTTGGAGCATTAGTAGTAAAAAGGTATAAGTCCCCCTCTTTACAAGGACTGGTAAGGCCTTTATTAGGTATGTGAGGTACAGTTTTTGAATTTCATATACAATAGGGACATCTTGGAAATGGAAGGAGTTTAGAGAAGGGCAACTAAAATAATAAGGGGAATAAAGTGGCTTGACTAGGCAGGCAGATTGGAAAAGTTAGGACTGTTTACATTGGAGATGCTATAATTGTGCTAGGATATGATCACTTAGAAATATACTAATGGGCCATATAATAAACTCTTGTGTGCATTGTTCACTAATAGGGCATATCAGAGGACATCTTTAAGATAAAAGGAAAGTTCCATTTTCAAGTTGGGAAACATTTCTTTACAGTAGGAACAGTGAAACTGTGATTGTATAGCTTTAAAAGTGGGATGTATAAGCTTGTGAAGGTTCTCATTCATCCAGGTCATGGTATATCTGTTGTATTCAATTAGATCAACTGGACTTGAAATGTAGTTCTTGAAGACGTTTCGCTAGTCCTCCGACTGGCTTTCTCAAGGAACGCCCAGAGTAAGGTGTTAAAACAGCATTGTACATGGCAGACAGTTGGTGTCGAACCCCCCCACCTCTATTTAGGCTTGGTTTCTTTATTTTCACATAAATGGCCTCCTTAACACCTTTAGTAACTTATACCTTTAGATGTATAAGTTACTAAAACTAAAAAATTTTTAGAATTGCTGGTATTAATACATATGCTGTAGTTCTGATTGATCCAGGAATCAATCAGCCATTTGGAGTAAGAAAGGAATTGTTTTACCTTTTTTTTCCCTCTGGATCAACTGTTAGGTAGAATAAAAAAAAAGTGTCTAAAACCTTGACGTGGCTGAAAGGTTTTTCATTCATGTGATCACAGTAATGTGTCCTAAAACCCCTTTGTTTATAATGCATGCAAGTTTACAGAAAATATGATATTGCTTGCGGCCTAGGAATGTGCATTGATTATCTTTTCTATCTTTGGTAGCACTCCTAACATGGCCTTTTAATTGGAGGTCCTATGCCTTTAAACAAAGGAGGGTGCCAGCTAGGAAAAATCCACCATCCCTTTAAGGAAGGAAATGGTACTGCAAAGTCCCTTATGAGGCACATACACTATCAAATAAATCCACTTACCTCATTGGTAAAAATGCATACCATGTTTAATAACAGATACAGTAGCACACATGTGTAAACATCATATACAACCCTTTAATCCCATAAACCACAAATTACTGCTACACCAACAATCTTTGGGTAAGAAATAACAAAATTAGCGGAAGAACATACAAATCAGATTATATACTTCTGGACTCCTTACAAAAGTCCTAGACACAGTTGACTGGGTATTGACCACCATGCCATAACATTTAGGATACCAATCCAATGGGTGCTTATGTGTTATTCCATCCAAATAAGGCTCAAAGCAAACTTGCTAACGGCTTTACACATCTCACTGTAAAAATGATTATTTTACACATGTGTGAACATTTGTGCACATGTATGCTATCTGTTATTAAACATTGTATGCATTTTTACCAGTGGATTTTTTAATAGTGTGTGCCTTATAAGGGACTTTTCAGTACCATTTTCTTCCATATAAAGATAGTGGATTTTACAGGAGAAGTGAAAGTCTGTTAAATTGATCCAGCATGCAAATATGAGAAATGCAAAAGTTTGGTAAAGTTAATTAAATTAAAAAAGGATAAAATTTAGTACCTTTTAGACTGCGGTTACTTTGACATGGTTGGAAGGCTTTTCATTCATGTGATTACAGTAATGTATACTAAAACCACTTTGTTTATAAAGTATGCCCTTGTGCAGATAATATGATATTGTATGGGGCCCAGGGATGTGCATTGATTATATTTTCTATGTAGAGATGAACTAGAACTCAAACCCAAATTTGAGATGAACTATTTGAGTTCGAACGGACTTGGACTTGGATTTTCAATATTTTCTGGACTTTCGATAATTATCGAATGTTCGAACGTTCGAGGCATGCGAATATGCAAGTAAAATGTCTATTATACCAATACACAAGTAAATATCGAATTATCGAATCTGCGAGTAAAATGTCTATTATACCTATACAGGAGTAAATATCGAATATGGAATCCGCGAGTAAAATGTCTATTATACCTATACGCAAGTAAATATCGAATTATCAAATCTGCAAATCGTTCATGGGATAATTATCAAATGTACGAATGCGAGAGCTCAAAAGTAGCATGTGTGTTAATAAAATCGAGTATTCGAAAGTCCTGGATATTTGAACATGTTACCCAGTCCATTTCCCAGGTCCCACAGCCATTTACATTAAGTTACCATTGATATTTTAATTGTATTTCATTCAAAGTTTCCTAACTATTTGTCTCCCATTGACTTTAATGGGTCCTTTTTTCGAACTTTTCAAACTCCAAAGGAAGTTTACTTAAGCCAATTGGTACGTTTCTGGACACTATATTACAACCTATTGTACAAAAGACTGACACATATGTGAAAGATTCATCACATTTTTTATAACTGATAAAGAATACAGAGATTTGGCTTGCTTCCCTTGATATCTCGAGTTTATATACAAATATTCCTCATGATTTGGGAATAAAGGCTGTACAGAGTATGCTTAAGGTAAACAATGATTGGTCAGAACCTTATCAAGACTTTATACTGACCTTATTGAGGATGGCACTAAAATTACATTTTTTCAGGTTTGAGGATGACTACTATATGCAAAGAACTGGCACAGCCATGGGTGTGGCCATGGCACCGGCCTACACTATTATATACATGTACCACTATGAAAAGAAACACATAATAAGTCAATATGCAAAGCACTTGATGTTTTATTGCAGGTACATTGATGACACATTCCTCATCTGGAAAGGATCTAAAGACTCGTTAATGCAAATGATCCAGACATTGAACAACATGGAAGGTATGATCAAATTTACCTTTAAGGTCAGTACAGAACAAATTGAATTTCTGGATATAATGGTTAGAAAACAGATACCTAAATTACAGTATACATTATATCGCAAAGATACTGACCGCAACACATTATTGCACTTTCAGAGCCACCATCCACATTCCTTAAAAAGGTCATTATCAATTTCACAATTCTGTAGAGTTATCAGAAATAACTCGGAAATAGGCCAGATGGAAACACAACTCAAGGAAATGGAAACTCGATTTCACCAAAGAGGGTACCCGCGACATATATTACAACAAGCATTAATTAAAGCTAAAGAAAAAGTTGGGATACAGAACAGTAACTTAAACACACCAATTAAGGGGAAACAATTAATATGCTCCACGACCTTCTCTAATATGGGCTCCACAATACGACAAAGTTTTAATAGAAATTGGAACATTTTAACAGCTGATGATAAATTGAAACAAAAACTACCAGTCAAACACACCATGGGTTTATGAGAGGAAAAAGTTTGAAGGATTTATTAGTAAACACGGATCCCATCATGAGTTATAGGAAGGAGACATCGTGGTTGCCTAAGAGACCGAATGGATGTTTTAGGTGTAAAAACTGTATCAGTTGCAAAAATATGATATCTAAGCCTTCTTTTCAACATCCCCATGGAGTAAAATATTTTACATTCGTCATATTTATTACATGTACTACCACCTTGTAAATATTTACTATGGTGCCCCTGCAAGCTATTCTATGTAGGGAAAATGGATCTGATGTTAAAAACAAGAATGGATGGACATAGATCAGACATTAATGTAGCATATAGGGACAAACGAATGGGCAAACCGGTTGCCAAACATTTCCTTGAAAAAGGACATACGATCTCAGACCTGGAATACATTGCCATAGACCATGTACCAGCTCCACACAGGGGTGGAGATAGATCCAAGAAGTTATTACAGAGAGAGGTTTTCTGGATAAAAACACTCAATACAGTTAAACCTAATTGCCTTAACAACCAATGTCTATTCAAATGTTTCCTTAAAGGGTATCTCCACTCGTTTTTTTAAGTTTTGTGGAATCCAGTTCTATTGAAGAACGGGAGGTTAAGGAGCTGTGCCTTACCGTCCGTTCTTCAATAGAACACACAGGAGCCAGGAGACAAGGTAAGAAAATACCCGCTCGCTATCCCCGGCGCGTAGTCTGACAGGTCCCGACGGACCTTGTCTTCTATGTGCATAGATCGCGCATGCGCATAGAAGACAAGGTCCGTCGGGACCTGTCAGACTACGCGCCGGGGGAGCGAGCAAGCGGGTAAGGTTCTTACTTGTTCCTGGCTCCTGTGTGTTCTATGAAGAAGGAAGGTAAGGCACAGCTCCTTTACCTTCCGTTCTTCAATAGAAATGGATTCACAAGCTTATAAAAAAGAGTGGAGATACCCTTTAATAATAGATTATATTGGACCAAAATCTGATTACTTTATATTTTATATAGTTACTACTACTTGTAACCTGGGTAGTATTGTAAGTTGTTTGATTGAATGTTTTTAACACTTACCGTTCTTATCACATTATATTTTAGTATTATGTATGCACTTTATATTTATATTTATGCAGGCACCTGACTATGCAGTCACTTTAATTCTAGCTGTTTTTCAATACTTTTTTAATATATTTCAGCTAGCGTTTTTTATTACGAGTAAATTATTGCACTATGAACTTTTAGTAACTGTGAATGGTTAACATGGTTGTTACACTGGAAATCTGTGATGTCACAATTAGAGGGGAGGGGTAGAGGATATATAAGTTGATTGTTTGCACTGGCAGAACTATTGCTTGAGAAAGGTCTAAGACACAGACCGAAACGTCGCTATCTGTTTTGTTGCACATGTAATAAAAGTGAATTCTGCTTGTTTGTTTTAAGGTTGGATATTCAAGAATCACAGCAGCACCCAGGTCTATAAAGTATCTGAAGGTAGAGTGCACGCTACCCCCTACGTTGTTTATTATTAATATTGATATAAAAATGTTATCCAAAGCTTTATATAAAGCCTTTTATTAATAAGCCACAACTTGAATAAAAGTATCAATTTTTAAATTAGATATATCATTATCATTACAAGTATTTAATTAATTTATTATGCACATTATATTCATATGAAGGGCACTTAGATATGTCATAAGTGACTGACTGAAATCTGTATATTTTATATTATTAGATTATAGGTATAAAACGGGGGAGTTTCACTGCTTGTAAACTTTAGATTTTTGTATGATCATGGAACTCATTGTTACATAGTAATGGAGGTTCAATAATAAAACTGGGAAGGCTCCTGCATCATTTATAGGCATTCTTTAAGGGTTGTCTATTCTTCATATCCCATTGTTTCGGTGATTTCTTTCTTTAATATACTGCTTCGTGTTCATTTCTGGGTGTAATAAAATTATATAACATTTTGGGAAGAAGATACAAACAAGAAGCCCAGCACTTGAAGACAATATGGCAAAGATTTCTACTGCCACCATCTGTTTACCTTTGGTACTGAGGTAAGCTGGGATAAATGTCACCCAAACACTAGCAAATACTAACATACTGAATGTAATGAATTTTGTCTCATTAAATGTGTCTGGGAGTTTCCTAGCTAAAAAGGCAACTAATAGACTAATAGCAGCTAAGAGACCCATATAACCTAATACACAAGCAAATAACACCGTAGATCCTTCATTACATACAGTAACTATTGTTCCCATCTCTGCTGCCATATTATATTCTACAAATGGAGGTGCTTTGACCAACCAAACTATGCACAGAACTATCTGAATTATTGTACAGACAGGGACAATATAGACAGGTATCCTGAGTCCCAGCAGTTTCATTAGTTTACTGTTAGGATTTGTAGCACTGAATATCAATATCACAGTAATAGTCTTGGCTAGTATGATAGAAAGACAAACTGAAAATATAATAGCAAATATGACCTGCCGGACCATACAAGTTATCAAGTTGGGTCTACCAATGAATAATAAGGAACACAGGAAACCAAACATGAGGAAGATTAGAAGTAGATAGCTGAGTACTCTGTTATTGGCCTTTACAATTGGAGTCTGGTGCTTTATTATGAACAGGGAGAACACAGAGAGTGTAACCAGACAAAACAAGATTGAAACACAAGCCAGAGAGGATCCCAACATCTCCTGGTAAGAAAGGAACTGAATGGGTTTTGGTAGACACTTCTCTTTTCTACTGTCAGGCCATTTGTCTTCTGGACATTTGATGCATTTGGTGTTATCTAATATAAAATTGAAATAACAAATAATGTACTTATAGCACAGTCGTTTTTACTAAAATATATTTTCTATCATTAATGATCACACTTTTAGACAAGAAGTCCAGTTTGTATAAGAAAAATTCCCAGTTGCTGCAAATATCAAAATCTCAGTTCCTACCTTTGGTCTAAGCCTTCCTGAAAGAAGATACTCACCATGAAGACTGCTGGTCCCTCTTTTGCTGCTCTTCCAGGTGTTAGCCACCAGTCATAGCCATGACAACGACATTATGGACAAGAACTTGGGATGGCTACATAAGTTGTCTCCTTTATAGATGCACAAGCCTGTAAAGTGTTTGTAATGCCATAAAAGGAGGAAGACACAATCCAAAGAGGGACTGTTAGACTTTATTGTGAATATCTTTTTTTACAATTTCTTTGGCTAAAGGTTGGACTTTAAAGCAGGCTTAGCATGTGTTATACTATAGCTTTATATTTAGTCAGTTCGATTCAATAGTCACTTGTATAGTTCCTGTATATAACACAATAAAGCGCACAGGATTGCAAGTCTGATGTGCATGGTTTGTATTATTTATTTATAGCTGTAAATTCAGTTTCTGGTGGTCAAGTAAAGACCCAAATATCCCAATTCTAAAACTGGAATTTAAGAGAAAATATTCCTATTGGGTGGTTCATGGCTGAGAAAATGTAATTAAAGCAAAAAATACAAACCATAGGGATTTAGAATTTCTCCTTCAGAACACAGCACACAGTCAAAACAGCAGATCTTTCCCCCTGGGATTGCAGCTCTTCTGTATCCTCTGGGACATGGGTCACTGCAGTCTGAGAGAGGGACCTGAAGGATATTTTTACTAAAAATCATTTCATATTGATTAAAGGGCATGTCCACCCCCCAAAACTATAATCCCCCCCACTAATGGCCCCACCATGTAGTGTAGTAAAATCCTTACCTCACAGCCCAGCTCCATAAGGTTCTCCTGTAGTCCCCCCCCAAAGTCCCAAAAACTGCCCACCAGGAGGATAGCAGAGTCCATATAGGACTCTGCCTCCTATCTGGCCTGCGGGAGAAGTTTGACATGTGTACTGCAGCCCTTCTCCCCCTCCCTCTCTCTCCCTCCCATTTTGCGATCCCTCCCCCTACCATAAAACCCTTGCCCATATAGTAGAATATCTTCCCCCAGCCCCAACCGCAAAAAAATAATTTTAAGAAAGTCTCCAGAACTCTACTTACCTTCCCTCTCTCCACCGGCATTCTGAGAAGGCGGCAGCCACGTCCGTGATTGTCTGCCTCTCAGCCAATCACGGACCCGGCTGCCGGTCCTGCCACCCGGCTGCCGGTCCCGCCCCTGCTTGCAGTGTCGGAGGAGAGTGGGAAGGTAAGTAGAGATCTGGTCACTTTCTTAAACTTGTTTTATAGCGGTTGGGGCTGGGGGACTGTATTCTATTATATGCTAAAAGTTTATATTAAGGGTGGATATGCCCTTTAAGCTCATAGCTATGAATTCATTCTGACTTGATCACAGCCACCTATCCCAGGTCAGCCCAATATTGTTTTTAGTTAGATCTGCCCTTCATTGCTCAGATTTTCTTCAGGCAATAAATACTAAAATTACCATTAATACTAACATTGTGGATATCCAGCACAGGGAGAGGTGAGGTATAGACAGTATAATAACCACAGAGGCCACAACTAGAGATCCGAACTTCGCAAAATCTGGTCCGCTCGAGGATCCGCAATTTTTAAAAAAATTCGAAAATTCGAAAATCCGCGAGCGGACCCATTAAAATGAAAAAAATACTCGAAAATATGAGAAATCCTCGTAATTTCTAAAATTTTCAAAAATACATATTTTCAAAAATATAAGAAATCCTCGTAATTTCGAAAATTTTTGAAAATACGAGAAATCCGCGGTTCGGAAGTTCGGAAGGCGGAAAATCCGGAAAAATCCGCCATTCGCGAACGGGATAAATCTGTGGCGGATCCGGGTTAGGATCCGCGAACTGGCCATTCCTAGCCACAACATATATTTTAATAGTTTATATTGAACTAGCAGTTGTACCCTGCGTTGCTCATGTGCACATGTGGGTAAATTATTTGTTATGTGCAGGTGTGTGTTTGGATTAGATGGAAGGAGAGAAAAAAAGAAGTTGATAATGTACGTCATGTATTTGAGGAGGTGGCATTGTATAGAACATATTTTCATAGCAAAGCTTGTATATAAATGGGTTCATAATGGGCTTGGTCCTCTCTTTGCCTTCAATTAGCCATGCTGTGAAGAGGGTGTAACAATTCTGTCTGCCTCTAACTGTCATTCAAATCTCGCATGCGAGAAAAAGCACTCCTCCACCCATCATTGATTGGCTTTTTTTATGTAGGCTGTGTCCTAGCAACAGGGCATTTCAAGTTTGTTTAACTGGCAGAGGAGGAGAAGAGAGGTTGTAACAGACATTCCCACCAGCCAATGACAAATGTTATGTTAATCATGGCCCTGGGACGTCTAGGAGGCGGGCTTTAAGCACTCATCTTTGCTTTGTGATATCTAAGGGAGGGCAGCATGGCTGTAAATGTGAGTAAGTGATTTCCGCTGCTGGAAGTGTGGACATGTAATGGGGTGATGTTGTTTTTTTTTTTTTTACATTGTTGTCCTTTAAACTTCTAACAGAACCTTAGGAGCCAAGCTACAGGATCCTAGCCATTTTAAGACAAAGGTGATGACCTTTCCCAAACCAAACCCTAAGCCTTTTAAACATCAGTTAGGATGTCTGGACTCTAGAGAGGAGACAGAGTTCACACATAGGTCATAGATGGGCCAGTAATAATTGAAATGTAAGAATATTATTTTACTGGAATAGGATATACACAAACCAATAATGTATTTGTAAAGGGAAATCAATATCATACATGCTGGTCTCATGAGATATTAATATCTCTGATAATATGTGTCTGGGGCTAGTCATGTTTGATGTTAATTGGATAAATCATTCAGAATAAGAATATCAGATTCTTGGGATATTACCATGTACAGATTTAAAGTTACAGGGGTCTGTGTAAAATGAGGATTAAAGGAAGAATTGGGACATGTCATTAAGTTGTACTCTACATACAGATGAGAGGGAAGAATGTCTCTGTGGAGACCTTTAAATATGGGGAACTTTCTAGGGTCTTGTATCATACTTTTGAGGTCCAACTTGGTTGGGGTGTGTCCACAATTTCTTTTTGCCTTTGGAACCCAGAATTAAGTAAGGTCTGGTATTTTCTCCTTTTTATTTTATACTAGACATTAAGCCTGTTACAATAATGAGCGCTAGAAGCCCAGACTGCCCCCTTAGGCCATAGCCCTCCTCCCTGTCCCAAGGCCAGAATACCCTCTTAGTGTCCCAAGGCCAGAGTCCCCCCTCTGTCCCAAAGCCTGCGCCCCCACTCTGTCCCAAATACAGAGGCCTCCCTGCCCCAAATCCAGCCCCTCCTCTGTCCCAAATCCAGGCCCCCTCTGTCCCAAATCCAGGGACCCCCTGTCTCAAATCTAAAGGCCCACCTTTGTCCCAGGGGCCCCTCTGTCCCAAATCCAGCCCCCCCCCTGCAGTCTGTTAAATTCCTGTTCTCCCTCCGTGTGTTTTCCTTTCCTGTTTTCTCCTCTAGGTGAGTCAAAGGAACTGCAAAAACTCTCCCTCTAGTGGTGAGTCAATAGGAAATGCAGAGACTCTCCCTCTAATGGTGAGTCAATAGGAACTGCAGAGCCTCTACGCACACTTACAGGGTTATTCAATAAAAGTTCTTATCATTTAAAATGGTGCTAATTTTGCCCCAACCAATCAGATTTTAGCTTTCAAATGTTAAATAAGATCTGATTGGTTGGGGCAAGATTAGCACCATTTTAAACGATAAGAACTTTAATTGAATAACCCTGTTAGGGTTTTATTATATAGAATATATAACTGTTGTGTACCTTTATTATGTGTCTTTATTTGTAACAATTTTATTATTTTTGTATTATATGCACTGTCCAACTTTTGGAATATTAAATATAAAAAGTTTTGTCTTTGATGCTCTTAAAAAAAACCTCAGCCTCTGATAAAGATACATGTGTTTGGATGGTCTTTTAGGTCAGTTGAATACTTTGCTTGTGTAAATACTAATTAACTCTGTGACTACTAGCAGGAAAGTTGGAATGTGTGAAGCTGATTAACCCTTTGGTTGCTGGAGTAAGTGGTGTAGTGTTAACCATTTATCTGCCAGGCCAGGGGTGTGCATAGCCAGTGAGACTCAAGAGAGATTGTGTGGTGTCCCCTTGGCCTTAAATGTGGGATGGTGGAGGCGAAATACAGATTACGTGCCCAGGGAAATGGCATTCATGACAACGATGTTTACAATAGCATATGTGACAGCAGGCATCCAAACTCTGCTGGCAGTTCTGTGAGCCCCCCGAATTCTGGGGTGGTCTGCTGCACTCAAGTGAGACCATCCCAAACTCCCACAAACAGTGCTAAAATTCAGTCCTAGGTATGGACCTGACCGCGAGCCTGTCCACATTTTCCAGAAATCATGCTCACTGGCTACATTATGTCCCTGTTCACCTTTCCTGGAAAACAACCTCACTGGCTAGATTATGCTGTGTAGTTCATTGATATGTGTTCCTCCTACTCAGCTACTGAAACCAGGAAGCACAGCCATGGGAAGGAGGGGGGCTTCATGCTGCCTGATGCTCACATCAGCTTTATATAGTAGATTACACTTACCTGATAATTTCCTCCATTCCATAAAATATTTTTAGGCTGAATATAGAGTTCACTGCCTTGTATAGATCCTGCATTAAAACTACCAATATAGTTATACTGATTACTTCCATTAGGGAACATCTGCCAGTTCACAATGTCTACACTGATAGGAGCATCTCCATTCTTATCGAAATATATTCTCTCTCCTGCAGGGTTGTTGAAATTAACTTTTTTGATGTAATAAAGAAGCTGGAAGAAAAAAAGTCGATAAAATGTATTTCTGCAGATTTTGTCTTCTTGCAAAGAGAAAAGTTCTAGATAACTAGCTAATGTCACCCGATAAATACTGAAATTTTAAGAAACGATGGGGGGTGTTACTGTTTTTCTCTGTAAAAAATGCTTAGAGTGAAATTTCAGTGGAAAATATCATTATATTTTAAAATTCGTAGTTTGTATTATGTATACCTAGTTATTCTACATATTCTCTTGAATTTTAAAAAATCTGTTGAATTTTTACCCCTTGCTATTCCATGCTGTTGACATTAGTAAGCTGACATTTCAGGTTTTGTTACAGTCCTTCTTCTTCCCAGAATGCCTCCCACCTGAAACCATTCTCTCTTGCTGCTCCCTACCTTTGGAACTCTCTCCCTCTCTCGCTTCGCCTGGTGACATCCATTAATACTTTTAAATCTAGACTGTTCTCCTACCTTTCTGAGCATCAGCACAACAAATGATTGTTAGCCCTTTTAATCACTTTGTACCCATCCCTCTCACTTGTACCCGTATGTTGTCCCCCCACTTATATTGTAAGCTCTTCCGGGCAGGAATCTCATTCCTAATGTGTCAAGGCTTGTTTCACTTATATCCATTTATACATAATTTATATATATGCTTTCTTAACCGATGCATGAAATTGCATTTAACCTAATTTAATTTTTATCTATCTGTATAATGGCTTGCACCCCTTGTTTGTATACTGTATTTTATAATGTACAGAACTGCGTATCCAACTGGCGCTTTATAAATAAAATTATACATACATACATACATACAAACATAACGGTCTCTATTAGCGGTCCTCCAAACAGGAAATCAGCATTTCAGAAGCATTTATTTATACACAGACAAAATGCTGGGCAGGTTAAGGTCATTAGGATGGAAAAATACTGCGATTTTTTTCTTAAAAATATTTGCACAATGCAAGTGTATCTATTTTAACTTCCATTTTAAATTTAATGCAGGAGATTACCCTTCATTGCCTGTGTGTATAGTAGTCTCTTGAGGGCTGGAGTCTTTTGTTTAAATAATATTCATATATTACCTGCCAAGGCTGATGATTAGAAATATTTGCACAAGATCCATTTTTGAATGGTCCTTTTCCTGGAACACAGGTGTTCATCTGGTGCAAAGCATGAGCTATGGCAAAACTGCATTATGGGTTTTGTATGTAAATTTAAAGTTGTAAACATCATAAATATTGGGATCAAAGTGTCCAGTCTCTCCTTTCCTGTGCACCAAGCAATGTCTTTGTTAGAACCAGGTGAAGATGTATTATTGTATAAGTCCTGTCCGGGCCAAACACAGTGAAAGCATTCTCCCAAATGTCTTCATGAAAATATCATCTGGATATATGGAAGGATGGATGCTATAAAGAAATTCCTTCAATCCTGGGATTTTACCAGCTTTGACTGCTATTCCAAGGCTTCCATTTAAGGTTATAAGAATTTCTTTTCTAGGAAAATCAGCAGAAATGGACCAGCTGGTGCTGCCAATCCACACTCTGTTAGTGATGTTGTGAAAAGACGCCTCTTCCATTAAAGAGACCAGGTTTTGTATAGTGCAGTACACTACAATTACGGTTGCTTTAGATTTCTTGATGGCATCTATTACACGGAATACAGCCTCTATGGAGCTGACTATAGGAAGTATCTCTTGAAATGCAATGCATCCACCATTATTTCCAATTTCCCTCAATAACACCTGAGCTCCAGCCCTGCCCAAGTCACTGTCTGAAAATATGATACCCACCCAGGTCCAGTTAAAGTAATTCAATAACCGACTTATAGCAAAAGCTTCATAGTTGCCATTATAAGTTGTCCTGAGGAAGGATGGAAACTGTATTTTATCACTCAGTAAAGGCAGACCTGAGCCATAACTAATCTGTAAAATAATGAAAAATCAACAGTTCTATCATATACAATGTATGGGTAAATATATATATATGTGTATATGGTAGGGGCTTCACACCAAGCTCGTTAAGTACACATGCCCGGGTGCATCTCAAGTATACATAGATATGGATGAAGTAATGATGCACTCCAGGGTCCAGTAGCAATTTATTAGATACACAATTAGATACTATATAACAAACTCTACACGTTTTAACCTGATCCGGGTCGGGTTTAATTAAATAGTGACTGCAGATAGTGAATAATTAATTCCCCACAACAATGATCCTTGGACTGTACAGGACTCTGTTTCCCCTTAGGTAGCCTATTATAACATTTGCGTTTGCCTGCTAGAGGTTGTCCTGAGTGGCCAATAACACAGGAGTTCTGCCGTTACTTAAATTAATTGTCTGCTTGTTGCTCCATACACACATAACATAAAGAGTGTTATAAAGAGCCAGTTAATTAATTATCTCCTATTTCAGTTTGACAGTCTATGTCACTAAGTAAAAGTGTCTTCTACTCTTACTACTAAGGGGCATATTTATAAAGGAATGTTAATGTTTGTAAAATAGTGAAAATCAGAAAAATTCTAAATCAGAAAATCACTAACCCTTTTTCAGTAATTGAGCAAAAAACATCCCCCCAGGCTCTTATTGTGACAACCTATAGAACCTAGATAGAAAATAAGAACTATTTTCAGGTTTAAAGAGTGTCAACTAATGCATTATCACTAACTTAGACCTTACATTTATGTAGACAAGGGAGGACTGGCCCAGTAGGCTGAGGTGCAAATACTCCCCATGCTGGTCTCCAATAAACATTAGGGCTGCCACATAAGCTATTATTAAGTCATGTGCTTAAACAGCACAGCGCACGCCTCTAGCTCTAACATGGGCAAGGAACAGAAGACTCCTCCTCTGCTGCTGAACTTCTTTCATTTACTGACACTAGGAGCTGACATGCACCATTCATTAGCCAGTGTTAGTCAGCCCTCCAATTCATTAGCCAGTGTTAGTTAGCCCTCCAGTTCATTACCCAGTGTTAGTCAGCCCTACAGTTTATTAGCCAGTGCTAGTCAACCCTCCCCTTAATTAGCCAGTGTTATTCAGCCCTCCAGTTCATTAGCCAGTGTTACGTCTGCCCTCCAGATCCTTAGCCAGTGATGAATGAACTTTTACTGCTGGTTATCACCAGCAAAACCTTTTTTTATATCCCCCCTATATAATGTATAATTTATTACCACTATATATATTACTACCAAAATATAATATTATGTATAGGTAGATGGTGGCTTCTCAACATACCATATCAATGTAGTTAATTACCTGTGGATATCTGTACAACCCGAGGATTCTGGCTATGGGCACTGATGTCTTTTAAGGCAAATCACCAATTATAGCTGATAGCATAAGTCCTTTATTGCAGTTAAAATTGGGGACCAATTCCTGCTTTCCAGATAAAATCCATGTTGTCCCCATCAGTGATCGAACCTCATTGTAACAAGAATCATAAAGTCTAAAACCCAGAGTTACATTGGGTAGGAGATCATTTGATGCATTAATTTCAATAATCGTGTATACCATTGCAAGTAGGTAGCGATAATATCTGATATGAAACCTTTCAAAATAAATTCATAAAAAAAAATATATATATGCAGCTCAAACCTTTATTCCAAATTACTTTCATGTCTATCTATCTATATATATATATATATATATAGATAGATAGATAGATAGATAGATATATATATGTAAAATATCAAAATAATAACTGCATTTCAAGATACTTTAAGGAGAACTAAAGTTTTAAGACAACATTGCCCCAACATTCTCCCTTTGTTGTGGATGGTAGTTGACTGCCGCACATCGCAATATTTATAAAGGTGATCATCATTGCCTTGATGCACAACAGTAATTTGAGCTCTTTACACAGCAATATTGTACTTATATATGCTAAGGGCCACAGGGGTCCTTCCAAGGGCCGCAAAGGCACTTATAATTGCTGGAGAAGGGGGGTCCTGGTTCAAGCTGCAGGACCCCATAAACCCCAAAAGGCACTTCTCAGTGCCCCTGCTGGCGATCCCTCCACGTCCCCTCCCTTCCCCCCATGAGCATACATGGCAGGAGGCTGGGAAGGGCTGCTGGGAAGGGGTTGTGTGGCGGGTTGTCTCTGCCTTGGGGGGGCAATTGCGGGGTGAGCGTACACTCCGTCCACCCCTCTGGCGGCAGATGCGACCACCCACGGCACAATCCTTGTCCAGCAGCCCATCTCAACTTTTAAGAGGTTGCTGGGAAGGGTGAAAGCTGCCTCTACACAATATGGAATCCTTCTTATTTTTAGACTTTACACCTTACATGCACTGAAATGCACTACCAAACAGGTATCTTATATTGTTTATGTGTTCTGGGGAGAAAAGCTTTAAATATGAATGCATAGTTCCTTCGATTCTTGGCTGTTTTTCATCTAAGGTTATGGCTGCTTTGGTCAAAAATATATTATGTGTACAGCTGTTAGACAGCAAATACTTACCAACATCTGGGACAGATGTCTACAGACATTGTTCTCTTACATTCCAAGTGATTTTCTGATTGCTCTCCCTTCCTCTCCTCATAGCACAGAACAGCTAAATATCCCTGCCTGTATGGGTATTATAATATTGTTTAGAGAAATCATCTAACAATTGTTTTAAACATTACACAATTTATATTAATGCAAAGCATTAAGATTTTTAAATGTCTGCCAAAAATATTATTACAAATATAAAATGTTAATATTTAGATTAGACATGCACCTTTATCCTTCAAACTCCTGTTATGTTCTCCACAAACCCCAAACTAACATTGTCTCCCCCACCATAAAGGTGAGATCGGGGTCCCGACCGGCAACGCACGATGTATAGGAACAAATGTTTCAGCCGACTATCGGTCCATGTATGGGCACTTTATCGGCCGAAATGGACGTTCAGTCGGGGATCGTTGCCCAACCGACCTGGCAAATCTCTGAACGAACGTCCTTTTAGGCCGATAAAGTGCCCAAACACGGACCGATAGTCGGCTGAAACGTTACACCTGCGATCGCACATGTGTACGAACCTTAACACTTTCTCTCTATCTGCTCTTTTCATTTGGAAACCTTCAGGGTTATTTTAAAAAAGTTCTTATCGTTTAAAATGGTGCTAATTTTGCCCCAACCAATCAGATGTTAGCTTTCAAATGTTAAATAAATCTGCTTGTTTTGGGCAAATTAACACCATTTTAAATGATAAGACTTATTGATCTCCCTGATATCTTTTCTTTAATCTAATCTTGTATCTTACCCTCGAGCTGCAGCACAAAATACATGATAAATGTATTTGCTATAAGCACTTCTCTTCTTAACCAATTGTATCTGTATATTTAAGAGAGATGTTCGAAACCAGCAAGTTCCACTCCATTTTCAGATTATCGAAAAATTTGAAATCTCAAATAGACCTGAAAAGTCAATAGGATATAAAAATGCAAATGTTCAGATTAAGTTTAAGGTCCCAGGGGCCGGGAAATGTCTGGGGAACACATCCAAAAAACCAAACCTTTTTAAAAAAACTATCCTTCTTCAGGTTCTGCATTATTTTTTTTTAATGCCTGTCACAAATCTCCTAGCCCCATGTGTCAAACACAAGGCCCGTGACTGTACAACACAAGACTTACTACAACTGCTATCCATTTGTGCAAGTCCCATTTTTACAGTCATAACCAACGGTGTAACTATAGATTTGCCTGCTAGGTACCGCGCGACCAGCTGGTTTTAAACAGCTGATCACGCTCACCTTTACTAAATACCCGTGATCACTGTTTAAAAATAGCTATCTATAGTTATGCCACTGCTTGGGACTGCACTAATAGATATCAGTGTAGTAAGGCTTGGATGCAGTCAACGCTGTAACAGTGATCGTGTATCTAACCCGGTGCTGGGAGGAGGTGTGACAAAGGGCCTTCCATTGGTGTTGGCCATTCCATTACCCCGCACCAGAAGTGTAGGTGGGTGTTCACATTAGCACATGATTTCCCCATAGGCAGAGAACCCAGCGTGCTTCACATCTTTTCTTGCTGAGACCCAGCATTACGCACAAGCATGACAAAATCCCAATCCTGCACCTGCTAAGACCTTAAAAAAAGTTCGCCCCACCACTTGTCTTTTTGCGCTTGCGATCCGTTAGCTTTTGAGAATTGCAGCACAATGCATGTCATGTAGGTAGCCAATTGCATGCACTACGCTGCGGCCTTTTGTAGCATATGGGCTCCGTTTTTGCAAAACTACGCAGACCTCCGTGCAAGCAGACGCTAATGGTAGAGTCAGTATTTCTCCAAATCGCCATTGAACCAGGTTTTCGGATCTCGATTGCTATTCCCTGTTCTGTTCCACTGTGCAATGGTGGCCATAATGCTGCAATCAAGGCGGCATTATATGTTGATTGCACACCCTATTGAGTGATAAAAATATCATACGGACGATTGCTGGATGATCACCCATACATGGGCTGACATAGTACAACTGCAATTGTAGCTTCTAAGGCCACACTGGCATGTTTTGTTATGCTTGCGGTCCAATTACATTGTGAGAATTGCAGCACAATGCATGTGGGTGGCCACATTGCGTGCGCCGCAATGTTTTCAGAGCACATGCAATAGCAATCTGAGCACATGCAATAGCATCTGACACATGCAATAAGCAATCTGAGCACGTGCAATAAGCAATCTGAGCACGTGCAATAAATCTGAGCACTGCATAAGTCATCTGAGACGTGCAATAAGTAACTGGCACTGCAATAAGCATCTGAGCACATGCATAAGCAATCTGAGCACATGCAATAAGCAATCTGAGCACATGCAATAAGCAATCTGAGCACATGCAATAAGCAATCTGAGCACATGCAATAAGCAATCTGAGCACATGCAATAAACAATCTGAGCACATGCAATAAGCAATCTGAGCACATGCAATAGCATTACACATCAATAAGCAATCTGAGCACAGCAATAAACAATCTGAGCACGCAATAAGCAATCTGAGCACAATGCAATAAACATCTGAGCACATGCAATAAGAATCTGAGCACATGCAATAATCTGAGCAATGCATAAGCATCGACAATCATAGACTAGCACATGCAATAAGCAATCTGAGCACATGCAACGCATTTGTTTTGCAAATCACATGCATTCCAATTGCATAAAATTTCACGGATCCCAGAACAAACATATGGTAACGGACAACATGGTTCCTGGAAAGCTGCCTTTTATACCCATGGTGTTGGCACTGCTGTGTGTTGGTGATTTAGGTCATGTGGCTGGATTGAAATTCATTTTTGTTCGCTTTTGAAAAATTCAAGTTTCAAAAGTTTTGTCAGAACTTTGAAGTTTCCCTATCTTCAGGCAGGAGAAAGAAAATGGCAATCACACATTACAATTGGTCACCCATACTTATAGCATAGCCAGGATATTACTTCATTTACACTACTCACTGTTGTACATATTGTATACCTTTTGCCATTTGATTTCATATATCAAGCACTTAATGTACCTCTAAATACTTAAAATTTTTTAGCCATTAAAAATTCCCTTACTATCCACACTTTCATCCTCATAAACAAATGCAAATATGGCTCCTGTTTAGAACTCATTTAATCCCCAAATATTTGTGATGAAATTTTCTGTTCTAGTCTTGAAATACCCCACACATGTATTGCAATTAAATTACATTTATTATTCTTACATTTGCCCTAAATATACAACATTATAGTTTCCCCTTCTTCAGACAGGACAATCGAAAATGGCAATCATACATTACAATTGGTCACCCATACTTAAATATCCAGGTAATGACCTCTTTACTCACTGTTATATGTATGCCTTTCCCATTTGATACTGATGTAAACATATCTCATATATCAAGCATATAATACACCTCTAAATATTTACAGTTCTTTTAGCTATTAAAAAATTCACTTTAAGACCCAACTTTACATTTTACCCTTAGATAAAAAAATGCAAATTATAGTCCCTGTATTTCCACCAAATTTGGGATTTAGTTTTATTGAAGATCGGAGGTAAAGGAGCTGTGTCTTACCTCCTTCATAAAATGATCATGAGCCAGGAGAGAAGGTAAGATACTTAACCGATCGATCGATTGCTCCTCTGCCGCAAAGTCTGGCAAGAGTGGAGTTACCCATTAAGATACATATTGCTGTTCTAGTCCTAACACAAACACAATATTCACCCTTTTCTCTGACAAACCAGAATTAGTTGCCTATGTATAAAATGTGAACTGCAGAATGTCAAAAAGCTTACCTAACACAATGAAGAGGCTTTGGATTTCCTAAAGTTTGTTTCAGGCAATTGTGTTTCAGTGGGGATAGAAAAAAGTCCTCCTAAGTGATGTCTCCAGCCAAAGAATAACCAGAATCCCTTCACTTGACAGTCTGCAGCTTTCTAATGAAGTGTTACATACACTATGATTATGCCATAGCACATTAAGATTAACAGCAGAGGAGAGGAGTCAAGGATTGTCAAGAATAGCTGGGATTCCATTTTCTCTAGATACATATACTTTTATGCAAGTAATAAGGGAATACAATGAAATGTCATTTAAGTTTTTTGTATTGTTTATTAATATTTAAAGTTATTACAATTTTTTTGCACATCAGAGACAAACAACTAGAGATGTAAAGTGGGTTCGAATAGAACCCAGTTTCTAATCGAATCTGAGGGTTTCGAAGTAGGGTCAGAACCCTTTAAAGGCACCTATGCGGAATACAGAAGAAGCTACCTGGATCTTATTCAATACATTAAAGTCCAACAATTACATTCAAGTCCAATAAATAACAATACACAAATATATATCATAATATATATATATATATATATATATATATAAAATATATAATTATATATATTTTTTTTTTATTTTATTTAAAGGACACTAAACTGGGAATTAAAGGTACTTAAAATCTGTTTCTATTATTCACAGGGAGATGAGAATGCTTATTCCCACCTCCCTGTGAATAATAGAATGCCCGGGGGACATCGGAACTTACCTTACCGGGCTCCACTCGCTGCTGCTCCTTAGCTGTCTGCTGAGCTGCCCGATCGAGTGCCTACTTTTTGTATTGGCACGCATGCGCAGAAGATAGTGCTCGTTCAGGACAGCACTCCTGACAGCTGTGAAGGAGCTGAGTGAGCGCCGGTAAGTTAAGTCAATACTGTTCCCCCGGTGAATATAGAATGCCTGGGACACTGGAACTTACCTTACCACGCTCCACTCGCGGCTGCTCTTAGATGTCTGCTGAGCTGCCTGAACGCGTGCCTATCTTTATTATTGGCGCGCATGTGTAGAAGATAGGCGCTCGATGGGACATCGCTCCTGACAGCTGTGAAGGAGCCGAGTGGAGCGCCAGTAAGTTAAGTCAATACTGTTCCCCCGGGGAGTAATAGAATGCCTGGGGGACACTGGAACTTACCTTACCGGCGCTCCACTGCGGCTGCTCCTTAGCTGTCTGCTGAGCTGCCTGACTGGGTGCCTATCTTTAGCTTGCCGCCATGTGTAGAAGATAGGTGCTCGATCGGGACAGCGCTCCTGACAGCTGTGAAGGACCGAGTGGAGCGCCGTAAGGTAAGTCAACACTGTTCCCCCGGGCGTTCATTCACAGGGAGATGGGAATAAGCGTTCTCACCTCCCTGTGAATAAAGAAACAGATTTTATGTACTTAACAGAGTACATAAAATCTGTTTAGTGTCCCTTTAATTAAAAAAAAAAAGGTGGAAACTAAAGTCTCCAACAGCTTTGCCCCAATATAAAGAGAACATTCACAAATAACCAAATGCTTGTGTCTCACCTCTCCTTGCGTAAATACGGGGATTTATGAAATTAACCCATGGGTACTAGGTCAGCTCCCATAATCCCCCTTAGCAGGGCACAACCAGCTAAGTCTATGCACAACACTCGATCATTCTTCCATCTGAACACATGTTTTAGTGCATATTACACATGCTCCCCTAACAATGATAATTTCTTTACTTTTCATATAAAAAAGTAGTATTTTCCATTTATTTCTTAGCTAGCATGGATGTAAGAAGCAGAATTTTAACATTTAGTAAAAAAAAAAGTAAGTCTGGGGTATCGAACCTGCACCTTATTTGCTGTGTCTTGCAAAAAAAAAAAGCTTTTTACCACTATCCCACAAGAGCTACGAGGTGGAACAAAGAATATGAAGAATCCTTATCTTTTGGTAGGAACATAATGGAAATAAACAACAACAAAATAAGCCAGCGGAACTGAACACCTGTGACCCAATGGTTTGTAGTTTAGCACTTAGCAATAAGCCACCACTGCACATGCAGAATGAACAGGTACATTAAAAATCTTTTTCTTTTGCTGGGAAAAAATGTCAGTAAAATTAGTTGACTATTTTGTATTGCTCCAGGAAGGCTGTCAGCAAGTCAAGCTGTGTTGGGGAATAAAAAAACAAAGTTGCTATATAGAAAGTTTCACATATATAGATTATATTTTTCTAGAAACATGATGGAAACAACCGAAAAAGGCAATAAACTCAGGCGTAGATCATTTTGTATTGATTCAAAGTATCCAGGGCGATTTGAACCTGTGACGTCTTCTTCTGTGTTTCTAAAAACATGGCATTAATTTGTTATGCCACCAAAGATACAACAACAATCACAGGTACATTTAGAAACTTTATCTTTCACTTAGAAACAGAACTAGAAAGTATGTGCAAAAGAGCGTTGAATACTGAGTCAGGGGGCATTGCTCTTTGAAGCCTACATGGACTATAGTTGTACTGGCACAACATGGTAGCCTTTTGTGTTACAGAATTATTACTTACATGCAACTTACCAATACTATAGAAGAATCTTCAATGTATAGGTTTTCTGGGGAGAAAAGCTTTTATATTCAGGTTTTTAATTAATTTATTTATTTCTCTCTTAAAATGTTCTAGTAAGAAAAAACAAACATCATTGAAATACTATATTTCAAAAGAATAACAAAACATTGCATTCTATTTACAATTATTTTGGATAATAGACAATACATTCAAACAAACTGCTCTTCTACTTCCTCAACTCACCTTTTTATCTTTATGAAAGCAATTCATTTTTCAGGGAACTTCAACAATTAAAAATATGTTTATCTTTTATTAACAATCAATTTTTAACATTCACATTTATCTGTATGTAATAGCTAGATCTATACATATATCTATAAAAACAAATAACACTATAGGGTGTACTATAACTCTGCTTTAGAGATACAGTATGTTAAAAAAGATTACTAACCCTATTTTAGCAATGTTTAATTATGTATTCCACTTATGCATCCACTATAGGTTAACACACCCTGTATTTGCTAACACAGCACAGCACTTCAGTACATGGCATTCAGTAACAAATCCCTTACAAGAAACCACTGTATTGAATCAAAACAGAGGATCTCTCCACTTGTCCTGTTATAAATTTTCATATCACACCTTACTCCCAGCAACTATCAGAAGATTAGTACACAAATGCATGGAATTCCTGACATCAGTGGTGAGAAAGGATTTAGGCTAATATATCATTTTAAGGCACTTACCCTCATTACAATGGACAATTCTTTGAAAATATAAAATAGAAATTAATAACACAAGTTAACTATGATATCCCTAATTAGTGAAAGTTGTTCAGGCTAATGTGCTTTCTAGTTTTTACATTTTTGTAGATGCAATATATATGTTTATATTGGCTTGGCTTGTCTACAAGGCATATGTGAAATATAAGTGAAACTTGTAATTACTTAAATTAATGTAATAAGATGATTTTACCAGATAATTATAATTACCTTTTCTTACAGCAGTAACCCATAATTAAAATGACTTTGGGACTATTTTAAAATAATATATTACTATCTTTGCTTAAAGGATAAGTGCACTGTAAAATCAAGTTATGTTCATTTGGAAGCTGCAGCTTTAAAAATACCGTTGTCATATTTTTTTTTACCTATGTCCCTCCAGAGCCTAGCTTTGTGCCTTGGAAGTTGCTGACATCTTGTTACTTGTTTGCTGAATGTTAAGCTCCGCCCCTCTGAGATTTCCTCTGCTTTCTCCTGCTTGAGCCTCAAACAGTAATGCCTGTGAGTTCCGTGCACTCTCCTCGCTTGAGCCTCAAACAGTAATGCCTGGAGTTCCGTGCACACACGTGCACGAACTAACAGCGCAGCTTCCAAATGAACATAACTTGATTTTCAGTGCACTTATCCTTTAAATAAAACAACATAAACAATTTATTTTGTGACATTACCAAGTTAAAATGTATGTATGTTTATGATTAAAATGTCCAGCCTTTATTAAAAAGTTAATTAAAAGTGTGTTATATAATGGAATATATATATTTAAGTGTATTTATATTAAGTTTTTCATTGCATACTATTTGTTTCAGTTAGTGCCTAAGCATGTGTCCTTAGCCCTCTTCCACTTTGCTCTGCTTTCTCTTCTGGCAAGCCCTAGTCTGCTTCCTCCCTCAGACTAGGGCTTTTAGAGCCAATCACTGGCGCTGCTGCAGATCTGGTCCCTTCTGCAGCTTCCTGTACGGAAAAGCACAGAACTAAAAAGAAAGACAGCCAAGGAGAGGTCTGCTAAGTAGATTTAGCAACACATTTGAGCAGTAAGAACCTCGCAATGTCGAGGTTTTGGTGGCAATTAGGCTAGATTAAAATATTTGTTTGGGGTAGACATACCCTTAACTATCAATAAACTCCCCAGACCATGATAATATACATCCTCGGGTCCTATAGAACATATTCAGTATTATCAAACAATTGTTTCTTATTGTCTCAAATTCCTTTATGCCCGGAAATGGGACTATTTTTGAAAATAAGCTGATTTAATGGGACTGTTTTGAAAATAAGCTGATGTAATTGCAATATTAAGTGTAGTCGTTCACAGCTGGGTAATTACAGGCTTGTAAGTTTAACTTCAGTAGTGGGGAGAATACTGAAAAGTTTGATATGGAACATATTCTAGAGCATGTTTCAAGGACTGACCTTATAGGTAGTAATCAGCATGGATTTAGGAGGATCAGATTTTGTCAAACAAACTTGCTTTTTTTTAATGAGGATGTGAATAGGAATTAAGACTCAGATAGCAGTAATGGGGTATACTTAGATTTTGCTAAGGCTTTATATTATTTGTACATGAAAAAAATTGGTTGATGGATAGGATGCAGAGATTAGTAGTTAATGGGGCCATGTCTATATGGAATAAAGTTCTAGATCAGGTGCCACAGGGTTCTGTGTTGGTGTCACATGTATTTATTTGTTTATTAATGATTTAAAAGGGGTATTGTCAGCAAGGTCTCTTTGTTTGTGGATGACAATAAACCTTGTTGACCATTTAAAGCTACAGATGTGCAATTGTAGCAGCTGTATTATTCCTTATCATAGCCAGATCTAAATATATTGCCACATTGGGCTGCTTTGTGGCAGATGAGAGTCAATGTTGAAAAATGTAAGGTGGTTCATTTTGGACTTAAAAATACTTGTGATTCATATACTATAAATGGCTCTGTGTTTAGGATCTCTGTTGGGAAAGGATCTTGGAGTTTTGGTGGATAAAAAACTTAAATATAGCAAGCAGTGCCAGGCGGCAACAGCCAGAGAAATCTTGTAAAAAGGGTTATGTTCAAAGGAGATAAATATTATTCTCCTTCCTTGCAAAGCACTGGTAATGCCTCATTCGCAATATGTGCAAAGTTTTGGAATTCTGTACTGTATACAAAAATGGGATCTTGGAAATGAAAAGGGTTTCAATAAGCCAACTATATAAATAGGAGGATTGGGGAAACTTAAATATAAGACAGATTGGATAAGTTACAATTATGTGCGCTAGATACAAGGTGCTTGCGAAACTTGTGTTTGTATTTGTATTTAGGCTGGAATTCAGCCCCAGGTACAGAACCATGTGCTTGAAGTTTTTATTTAAAGAGGACTTTATATAAATCAAACATCATTAGTAATTAACCAATACAATCAAATTGATGAACCACTAATAACGATATAATAATTTAAAAAGTTTATTTTATTTTAAACCTTTTGACATTTGAAATTCTGTGTTGAACCTGGGACATTTCTGTGCATTCTTTGAAAAAAAAGTTAATTAATCACAACCCATTGTTTCTGTGGTTTCTTCCTTTAATATACTGCTTGTGTTCATTTCTGGGTGGAATATATAGATATAACATTTTGGGAAAAAATACAAACAAGAAGCCCAGCACTTGAAACAATATGGCAAAGATTTCTACTGCCACCACTCTGTTTACCTTGGACTGAGTAAGCTGGGATAAATGTCACCCAAACACTAGCAAATACTAACATACTGAATTGTAATGAATTTTGTCTCATTAAATGTGTCTGGGAGCTTCCTACTAAAAAGGCACAATAGACTTATAGTAGCTAAGAGACCCATATACCCCAATACACAGCAAATAACACTGTAGATCCTTCATTACATTCTAAACTATGCTTCCTATTACTGCTGCCATATGGAATTCTACAAATGGAGGTGCTTTGGCCAACCAAACAATGCACAGAGCTATCTGAATCATTGTAAGACAGGGACAATATAAACAGGGATCCTGAGTCCCACCATTTTCTTTAATTTACTGTTTGTTGTATTGTAGCACTGAATATCATTATTACAGTAATAGTCTTGGCTAGTAATTGAAAGACAAACTGAAAATATAATGCAATAACCTGCCGGTATCATGCAAGATATCAGGTTGGGTCTACCAATGAATGCTAAGGAACACGAAACCAAACATTAGGAAGATATAGAGATAGATCTGAGTTCTCTGTTATTGGCCTTTACAATTGGAGTCTGGTGCTTTATTATGAACAGGGAGAACACAGAGAGTGTAACCAGGCAAACAAGATTGAAACACAAGCCAGAGAGATCCCAACATCTCCTGGTAGAAGGACTGAATGGGTTTTGACAGACATTTCTCTTTTCTACTGTCAGGCCATTGGTCTTCTGGGCATTTAAGGCAACTTTGTCATCTGAACAATAGAAAAACTATATTATATAGCTGCAGGATCATCTATATTAAAAAATATGTGATGAGTTTAAAATTAAAAAAATAATTTTAGAGAAAAACGTAGGGCTGTTTATTGTAATAACATTTCACTTGGAATTTAGGATTCCAGAACAAAGAAAAAAGCCCCTATGCCACTATGATACTGCATATTTTGTAGTTTTGTGGGGGGGGTGGCATTTTAGAATAAAAAAACTGAATATTACAAACCATAAGTATTAAGAATCTCTCCTTCCGAACATGGCACACCAGTCAAAACAGCAAACCTTTTGCCCTTGAAGTGTGGCCCTTCTGTGGCCTCTGGGACAGGATCAGTGCAGACTGATAGGGGGACCTGTAGGGAATTCCATTTGAATGAAATTCTGATTATTACCATATGTTATATACACCATATATTATTAACATTCATAGAACATTTGTATATTACTTCATGGCCATTTTATTCTGACATGATCAATGGCACCAATGAAAGTAATGTACATAACAGTAACAGGGCTCGACCACCAACTGTCTGCCATGTACAATCTGTTTTAACACCTTACTCTGGGCATTCCTATAACGCCTTTTAGCCACTATCAATAACACCCTTAACACCTGGCTGTGATATGCTATTGGGATTTTCCAGGGTACATAATTGCCACAGATTCTGAATTGAGAAAGCCAGCCGGATGACTAGCGAAACGTCTTCAAGAACTACATTTCAAGTCCAGTTGATCTAATTGAATACAACAGATATACAATAACAGTAGTTTGCACTACAGTTGGTATTTTATACAAATGTAGGGTTGGGTATTTATAAATAAGCTATAAAAATGTTTTTGGCTGGACATACACAATTCCAACATGATCTAACTAGAACCTGAATTTGTATTAATCTAAAAACATACAATACAAATTTCCGTGAAGAACAGTTCATTACTTGCAGCTTTTACAAACCCTACCCCTGAAACCTAGAGCAATCAAAAACTAGAAAACAAAAAGACTAAAATACTTTAAGGCTGTGTAGTCCATGTCAGACTTTTTGTTTCTCTAGGCAAACTAGCTGTTTGCAGCCCCTCCCAGGGGCTCAGGGGTAATTCTGATCTTTTCCTACCTCTTTCCACCACCCCCACACAAAAATCCACACAGCGTGATATTCAAAGCCTTTGTGGACTGTGTGGGTCCTTTTTGAAAGCCACCCAATGACTATAACCTGTTGTAAATAAGTAAGCCTTACTCTCCAAAAGAAACATTTCCCCCAATAGTTTTGTGATAATGTCATGAACTGGGAAAAACCAGACTGACTCTTAAGGTATTGGGTCAAGTTTTCTTACTGGCTCTTCTGTGTATTTTTTAATCGTTAGAAACGGTTGGTCGTGGAAAAAACAAAAACGCAGATCTTACGATGCTGGCTTTAAACCACGGTTGTTTCAAGAGCAGAAAAGAAAGTATAATTCTGTTGCAGAGCCGGGAATTTGGCGTTGACGAAAAACAGGTTGCTTTTGGCGAAAAATCAAGTCAGAATTGGAGAAGATGCCAAAGTCAAAAAAAGGCTCGTCGTGGTTTAACAACCTCATTGGGGCTCTAGAGACTGACTGTGCATAATGGGTTGTGGAATGTCGTCTAAATGGATACTGTGTAACACGCATGGAATCCAATTACGTGCCCTTCAAATGGCTAAGATGAGAAATATAGAACCGGGTATTGAGAACTTGTCGCATCAGCGGGATGGGGTACCCGATTCATGAATCGGTTTGGACTTGCTTGCGACAGCGAACAAAGATTTCACAAAAAACTACCACAAAACCTGGAGAAGAAAGGGGATGTCATTCCATCAATTTATTATAAAACAAAGAAAGTTGTATAATTATGACCTTGGAAGTACGGGAATATGGTGAGACAGCAATGACTTTGATCTGCCAAGCAACAGGACCGTGGCATCCATGGGAGAAAAAACTTATTTTCCTTAGAACAACAGGAATGAAAAAATCATTTCACAGTGGTTCTGGCATGTTTGGCCAATGGAGTCAAGCTGCGGCCTGTTATTATATTTAAGGAAAACCTTGCCTAAGAAGTCCAAATTCCCCCCGCGAATTACTGTCCGCCCACATGTTAAGGCTGGATGGATGAGCAAGGAACAAAAAAATGGCTAGAGGAATTTGGAATGGACGACCAGGAGTAGCATTAAAAAAAACCCTCATTGCTAGTTTGGATTTTTAGAGCACATATATGTGAAGATGTCAAAACAATGGCTAAGTCATTTCAAACCACTTTGGCTGTTATTCCAGGTGGGGCTTACATCTGTTTTACAGCCCTTGGATGTGTCTATAAACACACCTTTTAAGACCGTGTGCGAAAAATGTGCACGAATGGATGTCATCAGGTCAAGCAAATTGACAAAAGGTGGAAATCTTAGAAGCCTGATATAGAATTAGTAGCAAAGTGGGTACGAGATGCATGGGAGGACATTCCAAAGACATCATCAAACGTTGCTTTTCTGAAATGCGGTATAAGTATGCCATGGATGGTACAGAAGATGAGGTTTTGTTTCAGCACTGCAGCAGTGATGAGATGATGTAAATATTGATGATGATGGTGATGATAATGTCTATGCAGATGACATTACACCAGCTGAATTTGAGCACTATTTGAGAAACTGATGATGAGGAATCTGACTTTGAAGATTTTAATTAGAGTACCGCATGTTTCATATTGCTGTTCAAGCCATTGAACTTTGATTCAAAGGTTTCCCAGTTAAAATATTTTCCATACTTTTTGTTGCTTTATGCATTATATGACTACAAACAGTTGTTTTATTTGAAAATAAAACATGGACCTCCTCTTTATCATGTTCATTTTCTAATCATTTTAGGTAATTACAGGTTTGCATAGGGGTGTGAGCAGTAGTGGTGATAATTTCTACCCTCGGCTTATACTCGAGTCAATCATGTTTTATTACTTTTTCAGATAAGAATGTGTACCTCGGCTTATACTCGGGTCGGCTTATACTCGAGTATATACGATATTGAATCTCCCTGATATTCTTTTCTTTTAATCTAATCTTGTAATCTTAACCCTCTGAGCTGCAGCATAATAAATACATGATAAATGTATTTGCTATAAGCACTTTCTTCTTAACCAATTGTATCTGTATATTTAAGAGAGATGTTCGAAACCAGCAAGTTCCACTCCATTTTCAGATTATCGAAAAAATTTGAAAATCTCAAAATAGACCTGAAAAAGTCAATAGGAGATAAAAATGCAAATGTTCAGATTAAGTTTAAGGTCCCAGGGGCCTGGGAAATGTCTGGGGAACACATCCAAATAACCAAACCTTTTAAAAAAAACTATCCTTCTTCAGGTTCTGCATTATTTTTTTTTAATGCCTGTCACAAATCTCCTAGCCCCATGTGTCAAACACAAGGCCCGTGACTGTACAACATACAAGACTTACTACACTGCTATCCATTTGTGCAAGTCCCATTTTTACAGTCATAACCAACAGTGTAACTATAGATTTGCTTGCTAGGTACCGCGACCAGCTGGTTTTAAACAGCTGATCACGCTCACCTTTACTAAGATACCCGTGATCAGCTGTTTAAAAATAGCTATCTATAGTTATGCCACTGCTTGGGACTGCACTAATAGATATCAGTGTAGTAAGGCTTGGATGCAGTCAACGCTGTAACAGGTGATCGTGTATCTAACCCGGTGCTGGGGAGGGAGGTGTGACAAAGGGCCTTCCATTGGTGTTGGCCATTCCATTACCGCACCAGAAGTGTAAGGTGGGTGTTCCACATTAGCACATGATTTCCCCATAGGCAGAGGACCCAGCGTGCTTCACATCTTTTCTTGCTGAGACCCAGCATTACGCACAAGCATGACAAAATCCCAATCCTGCACCTGCTAAGACCTTAATAAAAAGTTCGCCCCACCACTTGTCTTTTTGCGCTTGCGATCCGTTAGCTTTTGAGAATTGCAGCACAATGCATGTCAATGTAGGTAGCCAAATTGCATGCACTACGCTGCGGCCTTTTGTAGCATATGGGCTCCGATTTTGCAAAACTACGCAGACCGCCGTGCAAGCAGACGCTAATGGTAGAGTCAGTATTTCTCCAAATCGCCATTGAACCAGGGTTTCGGATCTCGATTGCTATTCCCTGTTCTGTTCCACTGTGCAATGGTGGCCATAGATGCTGCAATCAAGGCTGCATTATATGTTGATTGCACAACCATATTGAGTGATAAAAAATATCATACGGACGATTGCTGGATGATCACCCATACATGGGCTGACAATAGTACAACTGCAATTGTAGCTTCTAAGGCCACACTGGCATGTTTTCTTATGCTTGCGGTCCAATTACATTGTGAGAATTGCAGCACAATGCATGTGGGTGGCCACATTGCGTGCGCCGCAATGTATTCAGAGCACATGCAATAAGCAATCTGAGCACATGCAATAAGCAATCTGAGCACATGCAATAAGCAATCTGAGCACGTGCAATAAGCAATCTGAGCACTTCATAATAATCTGAGCAACGTGCAATAAGCAATCTGAGCACATGCAATAAGCAATCTGAGCACGTGCAATAAGCAATCTGAGCACGTGCAATAAGCAATCTGAGCACGTGCAATAAGTAATCTGAGCACGTGCAATAAGTAATCTGAGCACATGCAATAAGCAATCTGAGCACATGCAATAAGCAATCTGAGCACATGCAATAAGCAATCTGAGCACATGCAAATAAGCAACTGAGCACATGCTAAAGCAATCTGAGCACATGCAATAACATCTGAGCACATGCAATAAGCATCTGAGCACATGCAATAAACAATCTGAGCACATCACAATAACAATCTGAGCACATGCAATCAGCAATCTGAGCAAAGCAATAGCAATCTGAGCACATGCAATAAGCAATCTGAGCACATGCAATAAGCAATCTGAGCACATGCAATAAGTAATCTGAGCACATGCAACAAGCATTTGTTTTGCAAATCACATGCATTCCAATTGCATAAAATTTCACGGATCCCAGAACAAACATATGGTAACGGACAACATGGTTCCTGGAAAGCTGCCTTTTATACCCATGGTGTTGGCACTGCTGTGGTTGGTGAATTTAGGTCATGTGGCTGGATTGAAATTCAATTTTTGTTCGCTTTTGAAAAATTCAAGTTTTGAAAGTTTTGTCAGAACTTTGAAGTTTCCCTATCTTCAGGCAGGAGAAAGAAAATGGCAATCACACATTACAATTGGTCACCCATACTTATGTAGCATAGCCAGGATATTACTTCATTTACACTACTCACTGTTGTACAGTATTGTATACCTTTTGCCATTTGATTTCATATATCAAGCACTTAATGTACCTCTAAATACTTAAAATTCTTTTAGCCATTAAAAAATTCCCTTTACTATCCCACTTTACCTTTCATCCTCAGATAAACAAATGCAAATTATGGCTCCTGTTTAGAACTCATTTTAATCCCCAAATATTTGTGATGAATATTTCTGTTCTAGTCTTGAAATACCCCACACAGTTATTGCAATTAAATTACATTTATTATTCTTACATTTGCCCTAAATATACAACATTATAGTTTCCCCTTCTTCAGACAGGACAATCGAAAATGGCAATCATACATTACAATTGGTCACCCATACTTAAATATCCAGGTAATGACCTCTTTACTCACTGTTATATTGTATGCCTTTCCCATTTGATACTGATGTAAACATATCTCATATATCAAGCATATAATACACCTCTAAATATTTACAGTTCTTTTAGCTATTAAAAAATTCACTTTAAGACCCAACTTTACATTTTACCCTTAGATAAAAAAATGCAAATTATAGTCCCTGTATTTCCACCAAATTTGGGCATTTAGTTTTATTGAAGATCGGGAGGTAAAGGAGCTGTGTCTTACCTCCTTCAATAAAATGATCATGAGCCAGGAGAGAAGGTAAGATACTTAACCGATCGATCGATTGCTCCTCTGCCGCAAAGTCTGGCAAGAGTGGAGTTACCCATTAAGATACATATTGCTGTTCTAGTCCTAAACACAAACACAATATTCACCCTTTTCTCTGACAAACCAGAATTAGTTGCCTATGTATAAAATGTGAACTGCAGAATGTCAAAAAGCTTACCTAACACAATGAAGAGGCTTTGGACTTTTCCTAAAGTTTGTTTCAGGCAATTGTGTTTCAGTGTGGATAGAAAAAAGTCCTCCTAATGTGATGTCTCCAGCCAAAGAATAACCAGAAACTTCTTCACTTGACAGTCTGCAGCTTTCTAATGAAGTGTTACATACACTATGATTATGCCATAGCAGCATTAAGATTAACAGCAGAGGAGAGGAGTCAAGGATTGTCAAGAATAGCTGGGATTCCATTTTCTCTAGGATACATATTACTTTATTGCAAGTAATAAGGGAATACAATGAAATGTCAGTTAAGTTTGTTGTATTGTTTATTAATATTTTAAAGTTATTACAATTTTATTTGCACATCAGAGACAAACAACTAGAGATGTAAAGTGGGTTCGAATAGAACCCAGTTTCTAATCGAATCTGAGGGTTTCGAAGTAGGGTCAGCAACCTCTTTAAAGGCACCTATGCGGAATACAGAAGAAGCTACCTGGATCTTATTCAATACATTAAAGTCCAACAATATACATTCAAGTCCAATAAATAAATACAAATATCACCAAATATATATATATATAAAATATATTTTTTTTATGTTATTTAAAGGGACACTAAACTGGGAATTAAAGGTACTTAAAATCTGTTTCTATTATTCACAGGGAGATGAGAATGCTTATTCCCACCTCCCTGTGAATAATAGAATGCCCGGGGGACATCGGAACTTACCTTACCGGGGCTCCACTCGCTGCTGCTCCTTAGCTGTCTGCTGAGCTGCCCGATCGAGTGCCTATCTTTTGTATTGGCACGCATGCGCAGAAGATAGGTGCTCGTTCAGGACAGCACTCCTGACAGCTGTGAAGGAGCTGAGTGGAGCGCCGGTAAGTTAAGTCAATACTGTTCCCCCGGTGAATAATAGAATGCCTGGGGGACACTGGAACTTACCTTACCAGCGCTCCACTCGCGGCTGCTCCTTAGATGTCTGCTGAGCTGCCTGAACGCGTGCCTATCTTTAGTATTGGCGCGCATGTGTAGAAGATAGGCGCTCGATCGGGACATCGCTTCTGACAGCTGTGAAGGAGCCGAGTGGAGCGCCAGTAAGTTAAGTCAATACTGTTCCCCCTGGGGAGTAATAGAATGCCTGGGGGACACTGGAACTTACCTTACCGGCGCTCCACTTGCGGCTGCTCCTTAGCTGTCTGCTGAGCTGCCTGACTGGGTGCCTATCTTTAGCATTGCCGCGCATGTGTAGAAGATAGGTGCTCGATCGGGACAGCGCTCCTGACAGCTGTGAAGGAGCCGAGTGGAGCGCCGGTAAGGTAAGTCAACACTGTTCCCCCGGGCGTTCTATTCACAGGGAGATGGGAATAAGCGTTCTCACCTCCCTGTGAATAATAGAAACAGATTTTATGTACTTAACAGAGTACATAAAATCTGTTTAGTGTCCCTTTAATTAAAAAAAAAAAGGTGGAAACTAAAGTCTCCAGACAGCTTTGCCCCAATATAAAGAGAACAGTCACAAAAATACCAAATGCTGTGTCTCACCTCTCCTTGCTGTAAATACAGGGTGATTTATGAAATTAACCCATGGGTACTAGGGGTCAGCTCCCATAATCCCCCTTAGCAGGGCACAACCAGCTAAGTCTATGCACAACACTCGATCATTCTTCCATCTGAACACATGTTTTAGTGCATATTACACATGCTCCGGTCCCTAACAATGATAATTTCTTTACTTTTCATATAAAAAAGTAGTATTTTCCATTTATTTCTTAGCTAGCATGGATGTAAGAAGCAGAATTTTAACATTTTAGTAAAAAAAAAAAGTAAGTCTGGGGTATCGAACCTGCAACCTTATGTGCTGTGTCTTGCAAAAAAAAAAGCTTTTTACCACTATCCCACAAGAGCTACGAGGTGGAACAAACGAATATGAAGAATCCTTATCTTTTGGTAGGAACATAATGGAAATAAACAACAACAAAAATAAGCCAGCGGAACTGAACCTGTGACCCAATGGTTTGTATGTTTCAGCACTTTAGCAATAAGCCACCACTGCACATGCAGAATGAACAGGTACATTAAAAATCTTTTTCTTTTGCTGGGAAAAAATGTCAGTAAAATTAGTTGACTATTTTGTATTGCTCCAGGAAGGCTGTCAGCAAGTCAAGCTGGTTGGGGAATAAAAAAACAAAGTTGCTATATAGAAAGTTTCACATATATAGATTATATTTTTCTAGAAACATGATGGAAACAACCGAAAAAAGGCAATAAACTCAGGCAGTAGATCATTTTGTATTGATTCATAAGTATCCAGGCGATTTGAACCTGTGACGTCTTCTTCTGTGTTTCTAAAAACATGGCATTAATTTGTTATGCCACCAAAGATACAACAACAATCACAGGTACATTTAGAAACTTTATCTTTCACTTAGAAACAGAAGCTAGAAAGTATGTGCAAAGAGACGTTGAATACTGAGGTCAGGGGGCATTGCTCTTTGAAGCCTACATGGACTATGAGTTGTACTGGCAACAACATGGTAGCCTTTTGTGTTACAGAATTTATTACTTACATGCAACTTACCAATACTATAGAAGAATCTTACAATGTATAGGTGTTCTGGGGAGAAAAGCTTTTATATTCAGGTTTTTTAATTAATTTATTTATTTCTCCTTTAAAATGTTCTAGTAAGAAAAAACAAACATCATTGAAATACTATATTTCAAAAGAATAACAAAACATTGCATTCTATTTACATATTATTTTGGATAAATAGACAATACATTCAAAACAAACTGCTCTTCTACTTCCTCAACCTTTTTATCTTTATGAAAAGCAATTTACATTTTTCAGGGAACTTCAACAATTAAAAATATGTTTATCTTTTATTAACAATCAATTTTTAACATTCACATTTATCTGTATGTAATAGCTAGATCTATACATATATCTATAAAAACAAATAACACTATAGGGTGTACTATAACTCTGCTTTAGAGATACAGTATGTTAAAAAAAGATTTACTAACCCTATTTTAGCAATGTTTAATTATGTATTCCACTTATGCATCCACTATAGGTTAACACACCCCTGTATTTGCTAAACACAGCACAGCACTTCAGTACATGGCATTCAGTACAAAATATCCCTTACAAGAAACCACTGTATTGAATCAAAACAGAGGATCTCTCCAACTTGTCCCTGTTATAAATTTTCATATCACACCTTACTCCCAGCAACTATCAGAAGGATTAGTACACAAATGCATGGAATTCCTGACATCAGTGGTGAGAAAGGATTTAGGCTAATATATCATTTTGAGGCACTTACCTCATTAACAATGGACAATTCTTTGAAAATATATAAATAGAAATTAATAACACAAGTTAACTATGATATCCCTAATAGGTGAAAGTTGTTCAGGCTTAAGTGCTTTCTAGTTTTTACATTTTTGTAGATGCAATATATATGTTTATATTGGCTTGGCTTGTCTACAAGGCATATGTGAAATATAAGTGAAACTTGTAATTACTTAAATTAATGTAATAAGATGATTTTACCAGATAATTATAATTACCTTTTCTTACAGCAGTAACCCATAATTAAAATGACTTTGGGACTAGTTTAAAATAATATATTACTATTCTTGGCTTAAAGGATAAGTGCACTGTAAAATCAAGTTATGTTCATTTGGAAGCTGCAGCTTTAAAAATACCGTTGTCATATTTTTTTTTACCTATGTCCCTCCAGAGCCTAGCTTTGTGCCTTGGAAGTTGCTGACATCTTGTTACTGGTTTGCTGAATGTTAAGCTCCGCCCCTCTGAGATTTCCTCTGCTTTCTCCTGCTTGAGCCTCAAACAGTAATGCCTGTGAGTTCCGTGCACTCTCCTGCTTGAGCCTCAAACAGTAATGCCTGTGAGTTCCGTGCACACGCACGTGCACGGAACTAACAGCTGCAGCTTCCAAATGAACATAACTTGATTTTACAGTGCACTTATCCTTTAAATAAAAACAACATAAACAATTTATTTTGTGACATTACCAAGTTAAAATGTATGTATGTTTATGATTAAAATGTCCAGCCTTTTATTAAAAAGTTAATTTAAAAGTGTGTTATATAAATGGAATATATAATTTAAGTGTATTTATATTAAAGTTTTTGCATTTGCATACTATTTTGTTTCAGTTAGTGCCTAAGCATGTGTCCTTAGCCCTCTTCCACTTTGCTCTGCTTTCTCTTCTGGCAAGCCCTAGTCTGCTTCCTCCTGCAGACTAGGGCTTTTAGCCAATCACTGGCGCTGCTGCAGATCTGGTCCCTTCTGCAGCTTCCTTGTACGGAAAAGGCACAGAAGCTAAAAAGAAGACAGCCAAGGGAAGGAGGTCTGCTAAGTAGATTTAGCAACACATTTGAGCAGTAAGAACCTCGCAATGTCGAGGTTTTGGTGGCAATTAGGCTAGATTTAAAATATTTGTTTGGGGTAGACATACCCTTAACTATCAATAAAACTCCCAGACCAGATAATATACATCCTCGGGTCCTTATAGAACAATATTCAGTATTATCCAAACAATTGTTTCTTATTGTCTCAAATTCCTTTATGCCCGGAAATGGGACTATTTTGAAAATAAGCTGATTTAATGGGACTGTTTTGAAAATAAGCTGATGTAATTGCAATATATAAGTGTAGTCGTTCACAGCTGGGTAATTACAGGCTTGTAAGTTTAACTTCAGTAGTGGGGAAGATACTGAAAAGTTTGATATGGGAACATATTCTAGAGCATGTTTCAAGGACTGACCTTATAGGTAGTAATCAGCATGGATTTAGGAGGATCAGATTTTGTCAAACAAACTTGCTTTTTTTTAATGAGGATGTGAATAGGAATTAAGACTCAGATAGCAGTAGATGGGGTATACTTAGATTTTGCTAAGGCTTATATATGTATTTGTACATGAATAGAAAATTGGTTGATGGATAGGATGCAGAGATTAGTAGTTAATGGGGCCATGTCTATATGGAATAAAGTTCTAGATCAGGTGCCACAGGGTTCTGTGTTGGTGTCACATGTATTTAATTTGTTTATTAATGATTTAAAAGGGGGTATTGTCAGCAAGGTCTCTTTGTTTGTGGATGACAATAAACCTTGTTGACCATTTAAAGCTACAGATGTGCAATTGTAGCAGCTGTATTATTCCTTATCATAGCCAGATCTAAATATATTGCCACATTGGGCTGCTTTGTGGCAGATGAGAGTCAATGTTGAAAAATGTAAGGTGGTTCATTTTGGACTTAAAAATACTTGTGATTCATATACTATAAATGGCTCTGTGTTTAGTGAGTCTCTGTTGGGAAAGGATCTTGGAGTTTTGGTGGATAAAAAACTTAAATATAGCAAGCAGTGCCAGGCGGCAACAGCCAGAGAAATCTTGTAAAAAGGGTTATGGATTCAAAGGAGATAAATATTATTCTCCTTCCTTGCAAAGCACTGGTAATGCCTCATTCGCAATATGTGGCAAAGTTTTGGAATTCTGTACTGTATACAAAAATGGGATCTTGGAAATGAAAAGGGTTTCAATAAAGCCAACTATATAAATAGGAGGATTGGGGAAACTTAAATATAAAGACAGATTGGATAAGTTACAATTATGTGTGCTAGATACAAGGTGCTTGCGAAACTTGTGTTTGTATTTGTATTTAGGCTGGAATTCAGCCCCAGGTACAGAACCATGTGCTTGAAGTTTTTATTTAAAGAGGACTTTATATAAATCAAACATCATTAGTAATTAACCAATACAATCAAATTGATGAACCACTAATAACGATATAATAATTTAAAAAGTTTATTTTATTTTTAACCTTTTGACATTTGAAATTCTGTGTTGAACCTGGGACATTTCTGTGCATTCTTTGAAAAAAAAGTTAATTAATCACAACCCATTGTTTCTGTGGTTTCTTCCTTTAATATACTGCTTAGTGTTCATTTCTGGGTGGAATAATATGATATAACATTTTGGGAAGAAAATACAAACAAGAAGCCCAGCACTTGAAGACAATATGGCAAAGATTTCTACTGCCACCATCTGTTTACCTTTGGCACTGAGGTAAGCTGGGATAAATGTCACCCAAACACTAGCAAATACTAACATACTGAATGTAATGAATTTTGTCTCATTAAATGTGTCTGGGAGCTTCCTAGCTAAAAAGGCAACTAATAGACTTATAGTAGCTAAGAGACCCATATACCCCAATACACAAGCAAATAACACTGTAGATCCTTCATTACATTCTATAACTATGGTTCCTATTACTGCTGCCATATTGAATTCTACAAATGGAGGTGCTTTGGCCAACCAAACAATGCACAGAGCTATCTGAATCATTGTACAGACAGGGACAATATAAACAGGGATCCTGAGTCCCACCAGTTTCTTTAATTTACTGTTTGGATTTGTAGCACTGAATATCATTATTACAGTAATAGTCTTGGCTAGTATAATTGAAAGACAAACTGAAAATATAATAGCAAATATGACCTGCAGTATCATGCAAGATATCAGGTTGGGTCTACCAATGAATGCTAAGGAACACAAGAAACCAAACATTAGGAAGATGAGGAGTAGATAGCTGAGTTCTCTGTTATTGGCCTTTACAATTGGAGTCTGGTGCTTTATTATGAACAGGGAGAACACAGAGAGTGTAACCAGGCAAAACAAGATTGAAACACAAGCCAGAGAGGATCCCAACATCTCCTGGTAAGAAAGGAACTGAATGGGTTTTGACAGACATTTCTCTTTTCTACTGTCAGGCCATTGGTCTTCTGGGCATTTAAGGCAAACTTTGTCATCTGAAACAATAGAAAAACTATATTATATAGCTGCAGGATCATCTATATTAAAAATATATGTGGATGAGTTTAAATTAAAAAAAATAATTTTAGAGAAAAACGTAGGGCTGTTATTGTAATAACATTTCACTTGGAATTTAGGATTCCAGAACAAAGAAAAAAGCCCCTATGCCACTATGATACTGCATATTTTGTATGTTTGGGGGGGGGGTGGCATTTTAGAAATAAAAACTGAATATTACAAACCATAAGTATTAAGAATCTCTCCTTCCGAACATGGCACACAGTCAAAACAGCAAACCTTTTGCCCTTGAAGTGTGGCCCTTCTGTGGCCTCTGGGACATGGATCAGTGCAGACTGATAGGGGGACCTGTAGGGAATTCCATTTGAATGAAATTCTGATTATTACCATATGTTATATACACCATATATTATTAACATTCATAGAACATTTGTATATTACTTCATGGCCATTTTATTCTGACATGATCAATGGGCACCAATGAAAGATAATGTACAATAACAGTAACAGGGCTCGACACCAACTGTCTGCCATGTACAATGCTGTTTTAACACCTTACTCTGGGCATTCCTATAACACCTTTTAGCCACTATCCAATAACACCCTTAACACCTGGCTGTGATATGCTAATTGGGATTTTCCAGGGTACATAATTGCCACAGATTCTGAATTGAGAAAGCCAGCCGGATGACTAGCGAAACGTCTTCAAGAACTACATTTCAAGTCCAGTTGATCTAATTGAATACAACAGATATACAATAACAGTAGTTTGCACTACAGTTGGTATTTTATACAAATGTAGGGTTGGGTATTTATAAATAAGCTATAAAAATGTTGGTTTTGGCTGGACATACACAATTCCAACATGATCTAACTAGAACCTGAATTTGTATTAATCTAAAACATACAATACTAAATTTCCGTGAAGAACATGTTCATTTACTTGCAGCTTTTACAAACCCTACCCCTGAAAACCTAGAGCAATCAAAAACTAGAAAACAAAAAGACTAAAATACTTTTAAGGCTGTGTAGTCCATGTCAGACTTTTTGTTTCACTAGGCAAACTAGCTGGTTGCAGCCCCTCCCAGGGGCTCAGGGGTAAATTCTGATCTGTTCCTACCTCTTTCCAACCCCCACACAAAAATGCCACAAGCGTGATATTCAAATGCCTTTGTGGACTGTGTGGGTCACTTTTTGAAAGCCACCCAATGCACTAACCTGTTGTAAATAAGTAAGCCTTACTCCTCCAAAAGAAACATTTCCCCAATAGTCTTCTCAAGGATTATGTACAAGATAAGGGATGTAAATAAAACCAAGAAGAGTTGTGGCTCAAGTGTTATGTATATGGGATATGTAATGGATATGAACAAAGGATCCGATATTGCATCTCTCTGTGTTATAGGAATTAATTACGTTTAAGTGATTGTTTCCTCCATTCCATAAAATCTTTTCTTGTTGAATAAAAAGTTCGAGACCTTTAAGAGATCCTGCATCAAAATAACCAACACGGACATACTGATTACTTCCATTAGGGAACAGCTGCCAGTTCAAGATATCCACACTCATAGGAGCATCTCCATTCTCATTAAAAGATATTCTCTCTCCTCCAGTGTTGGTAAAGTTAACTCTTCGAATATAATGTAAAAGCTGGGGGAAATTAAAATGAGACTTAACAAATGAATGGCTATACATACATTTAATATACACAAATAAATATATATTTGTCCCATGTAAGCCTAAAAGTGCTCTGGAACCATTATTACATATATAGTTTAAAAAAAAATAAAAAAAAACGGGGAAGGAGAAATGTTGAATAAAAGTGCTTAGTATTATTAGTGATGTTGAGCAAAACTCACACAGAATCAATTATGGTTTAGATGCCTTAGCTCCAGACCCTTTGCAGAATCACAGAACATATAGCGCCAACTCACAACTCATCACAGGTGGCTCAGGTTTGAACAGCCCTGAGCCCGACGATTTGGCTCCACAGGAATAAAAAAAAATAAAAAAGAAAGGAGCATGCACACTGAAATGGTTATAGACCCAAAGGTAAGTAATATGATCTTTATAGTTACCTTGACCATAGTTAGAGAAACCCTGGGACCCTTAAACACACTAAGTGTCTAAAGGGAACAATGCCCATTTTTTTTTTTTTTAAATAAAACATACAGAATACAAATAACAAATGATAAAACCAAATGCAAATGATAAATGAATAAGTAAAAATAAAAATAAAGAAAATAAAAGCAATGTTTTTGTACAGTAGCTACATGTGTAGCATGGTAACACAATTTAAAATACAAACATAGGGTTAACACAAGTGGGTATTCACTTATAGATCACAATTATAACCACAGGATTGTAACATACACTTATTCTGCCTTGTGTAGCATATTGTGGATCACACAGGGGTCAAATAAAAACTAACCAACAAATATAATGATGTCAAAGAAAATATTTAAACCTCAAGGGATCCTGGAGCTCAAAATTAAAATCCACCTGGCTTCAACTTTTTAATAATGCTTATTCCAGGTTTTGACATCTCTTCCCATCACACATTGGATGCCCTGTGCAAAGTTATTGTGTTTGCACAAAAGGCCTGGTCATGGGGCTCCTAAGTTTGCCATGTCTAGTATCTCTAACATGCTTCCTGATTTTTGATTAAAGAGACCGGTTAGTACAACCCATGTACTATATGAAACATCGGGACCATGACAGTAGATATACCACCATAGGTGTGTCACAGTTGATGATAATGTTTAATGCAAAACCTCTCACCTGTAACAGTACTAGAAAAACTAAAGCCGATCTCAATATAACTACACGTGAGGCATCTGAATTTTCCACATCTAAAAAATCTCTGATACTTTAACCGATTTTTATCCCTTACATCACTAAAAAACATACTGGGAGTTAATACAATGCCTAAGAAATTTACTTTTAACATACTTGATGCAAGTAAAAAAAGGACTGTTGTCTGAAACTTGTTATTTGTTCACAATAAAAAGCTTTGTTGAAGACACTTGTCGTGCTGCCTTGAAGTTCACACTCCTGTTCTTCTTCATTCTTCAAGTTGTTTGTTCACATGTAGGCTTGCTTAAAAACCAAGTCATCCCTACTCTTTTGAAGTGCTCTCTGAAAGTCCATGCTGGGGGCTGCACTAGCAGTACTCGATGTACTAATCGGCCCATAGGGGTAGCCCTGTCCCCATCTGTCGTTTATGCTCATGCCCCTGACATGCCAAGCCCCAACGCTTGCCCACCTACCCACTTTCCATGGAAGCCACAAAAAATCTCAGATGGGCTGCGTGTTGGGCATGTGTTGGGCGTCTATCCCTGAGTAAGCATGACTGAGAAACAAAATCAAAACAGAAACACCCAACAGTTCCTTCTTACAGATACTCAATAGCTATGTTCCGACATGTAAACAAATATCAAATAAAAAGTAACACTTGCAAATTCAAATGTAAACCTTAAATTTATGTTATGTTAATTAATAACACTGATGAATTTCACAAATATACTATTGACCTACTATTAGCAGGCCAATCACACATGCGGCTGCCGGTCCGGTCCCTTATGCTTTTCCGTGAGGAAGAACAGCATAAGAGTCTGTGAACGAGGGAACAGAGGCTGGAACGTATCTTTAGGGGAAGATTTTTGCAATTTAAAACTAGTGAGGTTTGGTTATGGGGGATTCCCTCTTCCATATCTCAAAAAAAAATTGGGGGTGGAAATACTCTTTTAATATTGTTTTTGTTACTTTTGGTTTCGGCTCCGTTCCATCGGTGTGCACTTTCCTTTCTTTTTGCTTTGGATATTACATATATATTACCTGCCAAGGCTGGTGATTATAAATATTGGCACATGATCCATTTGTGAATGGTCCTTTTCCTGGAACACAGTGTTCATCTGTGCAAAGCGAGCTATGGCGAAAACTGCATTAGGGGTTTTGTATGTAAATTTAAAGTTGTAAACATCATAAATATTGGGATCAATAGTGTCCAGTCTCTCCTTTCCTGTGCACCAAGCAATGTCTTGTTAAGACAGGTGAAGATGTATTATTGTATAGATCCTGTCCGGGCCAAACACAGTGAAAGCATTCTCCCAAAATGTCTTCATGAAATAATCATCTGGATATATGGAAGATGGATGCTTAAGAAATTCCTTAAATCCTGGGATTTTCCCACGTTGGACTGATAGTGCAAGGCTTCCATTTAAGGTTGTTAGAATTACTTTTCTAGGGAAATCAGATGTAATAGACCAGCTGGCAGTACCCACCCACACTTTGTTAGTGATATTGTGAAAAGATGCCTCTTCCATTAAAGATACAAGGTTTTCTATGGTACAATATACTATGATCACTCTTGCATTAGATTTCTTAACGACGTCTATAATACGGAATACAGCCTCTATGGAGCTGACTACAGGAAGTATCTCTTGAAATGCAATGCATCCACCACTGGTTTCAATCTCTCTAGTTAACACTTGAGATCCAGCCCTGCAAAAGTCACTGTCAGAAAATATAATACCCACCCATGTCCAGTTAAAGTACTTAACTAACTGACCAATAGCAAAGCCTTTAGCATTACCATTGCTGACTGTCCTGAGGAAAGATGGAAATTGTAATTTGTCACTTAACAAAGGTAGACCTGAAGCGTAACTAATCTGTAAAATACCAATAAAAGGTTATTAAGCATTTTATTCAGTATTAATAATAAGAAAAACATCTTAAGTTTGTAAGCAAATGAGAAGACTGTAAACAGGTAATTGCCTCTGAACACCAGACTAGGTTTGTGGATGGTCACTGTGTTTATAGAAAGATTAATTAAAATCCACATGGTGGCTCAGTACTTAATAGTGATTCCTTCCAGATGGAATCCTTGGTTTGAATCTACTGTTGTCTACACATGTATTGGGTTTTTATGTTTCCCCCATGCCTATTATAATATCATTATAGAAGGGCATGCGTCCAACTGGCGCATCGCTCCTGATTTGGAATTGAAGTCACGCTAACAGATGTTATATCATATAGCGCGACTTAAACTCCTTCCTTGCGGCAGCTGTGTGGCTAACGCGAAAGTTGACAGCGCAGCTTCCACAAGCAATGTTTTTATTGCGGCACTTTCAACGCCAGCTAACAGCTGGCGTTGAAAGTGCCGGAATAGAACAGTGCCAAGTAGCGATGTTCCGAGCGTCAGCATATAACATCGCCATGCTGTTTGCTCCGGGTTGCCGATAGCGGCGCTTGGTGCATCACCCTGTAAATGTCTACAATATATACTACAGGAAGATAATAGATAAATGATTTTTCACAGACACCACCCACAGCACTTTGAAATCTTGCACATGACTGGACATTAATATTGTAAGTTTCCTTATAAATAGTCATGCCTGTCCACCATGCCTGCCACCACATAAAGAGATTGTCATTCTGTCCACCATGCCTGCCACCACATAAAGAGATTGTTATGCCTGTCCACCATGCCTACCACCACATAAAGAGATTGTCATGCCTGTCCACCATGCCTGCCACCACATAAAGAGATTGTTATTCCTGTCCACCATGCCTGCCACCACATAAAGAGATTGTTATGCCTGTCCACCATGCCTGCCACCACATAAAGAGATTCCATGCCGGTCCACCATGCCTGCCACCACTAAAGAGATTGTCATTCCTGTCCACCATGCTGCCCCCACATAAGAGATTGTTATGCCTGTCCACCATGCCTGCACCACCTAAAGAGTTGTTATGCCTGTCCCACCATGCCTGCCACCACATAAAGAATTGTTGCCTGTCCACCATGCCTGCCACCACATAAGAGATTGTATGCCTGTCCACCTGCCGCCACCACATAAAGAATTTTAGCCTGTCCACCATGCCTGCCCACCACTAAAAGAGATTGTTATGCCTGTCCACCATGCCTGCCACCACATAAAGAGATTGTTTATGCCTGTCACCATGCCTGCCACCACATAAAGAGATTGTTATGCCTGTCCACCATGCCTGCCCACATAAAGAGATTGTTATGCCTGTCCACCATGCCTGCCACCACATAAAAGATTGTTATGCCTGTCCACCATGCCTGCCACCACATAAAGAGATTGTTATGCCTGTCCACCATGCCTGCCACCACATAAAGAGATTGTTATGCCTGTCCACCATGCCTCCACATAAAGAGATTGTTATGCCTTTCCACCATGCCTGCCACCACATAAAGAGATTGTTATGCCTGTCCACCATGCCTGCCACCACATAAAGAGATGTTATCCTGTCCACCATGCCGCACCATAAAGAGATTGTTATGCCTGTCCATGCCTGCCACCACATAAGAGATGTTATACCGTCACCTGCCTGCACAATAAGGATAAGAAATAATAGTGAAGTGTGCACTGGAAGGTTGAGCAACCAGAGGTGCAAGATCCAGAGTATGTGCAGGTTAAGAAGGAGTCTACTGGGGAATTTAAATCTAAACACTTCACTGTGTGATCACCAGAGTCTATTTAAAAAAGACAAAGGCCCCTATTTGTTCAGGCCAGGCCTGTAGCCTTTACTAATATATTTATCAGTATTTTTTTTACCTTGATTATTTATTTTATACATTTATAATGAATATAACAATTTTATTATTTATTAAGAGTTATTTGCAATTTTTGTGTAAATTATTTAAATTAGATTTTTTTAATGCAATTGCTTTGAATTGTGTATGTATGTATTTTATTTCTTTCACTTTATTTCTTTCATTGTTTTACCGCACCCGCTGGCTCTCGGTGCATCTCTAAGTGCCGGTATCTATTTTGGCAATTTTAACACCAGCTATTAGCTGGCTTTTACAGTGCCACAATAGAATGCCCCTTTTGACATATAACTTTGCTTGCATCAGTTTCACGGTTAACTTCTGCATTAACCACACAGTTGCCACAATGAAGGAGTTTATATAGGAGTTTATATAGGAGGAGTGAATTAAACTCCAGAACAGGAGCAGTGCACCTCTTGGTACATCGTCCTGTTGGTTTGGTAAGTTCTCTCTACTCTTTACTGTATATTGATAAAACAGCACAAGAAGAAGAAAAAAACCGAAACATTGCCAAATCCTATCATTTTGATTTTGTTCGACATATATTTCTGTGTTGTATTATTTAACAGTGATCATTTATGTTTATGTATAATCTTAGCACAGTATTTTCTTTAAAAAAAAAAAAAAAAAAAATATATATATATATATATATATATATATATAGCGATGAAGAAAGAGTCGCACACCAACACAATATTGCAGTAGATAAGGCTGATATAAAGCCTTATCTACTGCAATATTGTTTGGTGTGGCGACTCTTTCTTCATCGCTATCTATACAGGGGGTATAAGCTGGAATGCCCAAGATCCACACCCAGAGCTGTTTAGATGTTTGTGGTGCTGTGTATTTTTTCTATATCGTGTATATATATATATATATATATCTTATATATATATATAATATAATATCTATATATATATATATTAATGGCTAAAATAATTAATGGTAGAATCCTATTTGAAAGTTGAGTGGGCAGCATTGCTTTGTGTGTGCAGGAGATGTTTTGACCACACTTTTAACAGAAATTGTCACAAAAGTGTTTGTGTATTTACTTTGTACAATCACAACGCATAACATGTTTCAGACATGTCATGTCGTCACACCACCACCTTCCCCTCCAAGCTCAACACTCCCTCCCCCTACACCACCACATGTGGAAACGCTACCACCATTGGCTTCCTCCTTAGCTTGCCACCACCCATGCCTTACCCCCACCAAAACCAATGGAAGAAATAAGGGAGAAGCTTCCATAGGTTAAATGGGGCATTATTCACCCTACCCACAGGGTGAACAGTTACTGTATTTCATTTATTCTTTGTCTGTATTTAAATGGGCAAAGTCTAAATATTGTATTTCCCCTTATTTATTATTGTTTTTCATTTTCCCCATAATGATCAGTTTATTTTATTTTTAAATACAATTTGTTTATTTATTTCTATTTTTTACTGTACACATTGTAAGAAGTCACTAATAAGGCCTTCTAACCATCCCTCCTTGTAGAGGAAGGGAGGTTTTTCCCCACGTTGCATAAGCTACTCTTCCATAGAGTTTGCAACAGTACAATATCTTAGCAGCAGCACAGAAACATGAATACTACTACTTATTTAATATTTGTACTACTACTAAACTTGCTACAATTGCCAGACAGGCTTGGCCCCACTACATTTAACCCACTCCATATTAGCTCATTTCCCATCAGAGCTTGCATCACACAAAGCTAAATAGTTTATGGGGCACCATTTTTTTTTTTGCAGCAGCACGGGAGTAGTCACTACACTTTGCCACCATGGTTGCATAGCCAAGCAGGCTGGGCCCCAGTAAATTTACCACATATCACCTTAGTAACGCTCCTTTAGATTATGCATCATAGAACGGAATGCGAGCAATGGGGTATTGTGAAGTACAGTAGTAGGAACACTCCATTTGTCCTCCACTGTTGCAGAGCTAAACTTGCTTGGTCCCCCTCACTAGAAATACTCCACATGAAAACATTGAGTAAAAACAATTGTTGCAATTCTTGCATATTGCAATTGAAATTGAATTGCAGAAATTAAAGCTGCGTGGATGTCTCTTGTCCTGAAATTCAAATGTTCCGTCAGAACGATCAGAAGGATCATTTGGATTTGGGGGGTTCGGATCCCATTTACGATGATTATCGAATGCTCAAGCTATTTTTGATAACTCTCAAAAATACCCTTGAACGTTCGATAATCCTTGAAAATGCGATCGGAAACTCGAAAGTAGTTTCCGATCGTATTTTTGAGGATTATCAAACACTCAAGGGTATTTTCGAGGATAATCAAAAATAGCTTGAGTATTCGATAATCGAAAATGGGATCCGAAAAGCATGTTCTCTTTTCGGATCTTTGGGATTTTCCCGAGATCCGTAAATCCAAAACGGTACAAAACTTAACAGTTTCGGCCATCTCTAGTATGGAGCAGAAGGAACACAAGAGTTACCTATAGTCATTGTGTTAAACTTTGCAACAAAATAAACTTATTATAAAGCACTACATTTGTTCACCACTATTTAAGCAGAAATAAATACAATAAAAACAAGTACTTTCCTTAAGTCATTTCTCACCAAGAATCCACTTTTTTATGCGCACCCACCCATTTTGTGTTCTGCAATGACATTAACATTGCAATATTGCATTACAGTATTTAAGTACCTGTGGATATCTGTACAATCCTAGTATTCTGGCTATAGGTTCAGAAGCTTTTGAAGAGAAATCACCTACTATAGCCAATGGCATAATATCTTTATTGCAGTTAAAATTGGGCACTGATTCCTTTTTTTCTGATAAAATCCTTGTTGCTCCCATCAGTGATATCAACTCATTATAACAAGAATCATAAAGTCTGAATCCCAGTGTTACATTGGGCAGGAGATCATTTGATTCATTAATTTCCATAACTGCATATACCATGGCAAGTAAGAAATGATAATATCTAATATGAAATCTAAAAACAGGAAAATATTTTGCAAACAATGTGTTTTTGTAAAAATATTATTTATAGGCATCTGTAGTAGCCAGTTAAAGAAGGAAATACAGTACATATACAGGAATCCCTAAATCATGCATTCTCACATGTTAAAGGTTCAATTGCACATGATTAATTTAATATTCGGACTTGTCCATGGTTGGCAGGCTAATGTATGTATGTATGTATATTGTTACCTATAGATAGGAATTTACAACCCACCTGGTTTAGGTTTGGATGTACATCCCAACCAACAGATCCTGCTGGGTTCTTAACAAATTGATTTTATATATTAGAAGAAAAACATCATGATATACATGGGATGCCTATATCTGTTTCAAATCATACCAGGTTTTGCGGTATACAGAAACAGATTTTTTTTTTTTTGACAAATTCTGTCAGACCTCCTGTCATTGTGTCAATGGCTTTGCCCACAAATTCAATAATCCAAAGTAAATGTCTCCTACTTTTTTAAAGAAAAATTAAAAACAAAATCTTCACCTTCCCTTTGACTGTACACAGGGTGAGAACCTAAAATGGTTTTCAGGGTGAGTCAAAACAAATGTGAAACTATTTGAGCCTATAAACTGCACTCTGATTAAAAAAAGAAACTAGCATTGCTTATGATTAATAAAGTCAACATAAAAAAATAAATAGCATGTTCTTGTTAATTGACATTACACAGCTATAAACTTCCACATGTTAATACATTAATTCTCAATGAATTTTATGTGGCATAATTAGATTTAGTTTACTTTAAGGGAAAACATCGATGTTCCAACTAATAGGAGTCTGATTGGATTCTACGTCAAAATCTGAAATTTCAATGACACATTTTGTTTTGACTATTTTAGTTTTCATCATAAACATTTTGCTGGTGGTTTTAAATAATCAAATTTTGATTTGATAGGGTTATTTATTAATAAATAGGTTTTTATGGTTTTCTTACTATAAGTTTACCTTAATTATCTCAAAGTTTCTTTTATTTGTGACATGGCTGTAAGATGTAAATGCTAATATAAATAATTTCTAATGCATGGCTTAGTATCGGTCAAAGTGACAAATAAGATGTTCTCTATGTGATTTCTACTGAAATCCAAAAGTGAAAGATTAGAATACCATTCTATTTTTTTTTTTAAAACTAGAATTCTTTATTCTTTACAAAGCACAAAGGGTAGATACAATCTTTACTGGTACTTAATAAAATGTCACTGTTTAAGCATCAGATATATGGACAAAATAGCAAACTTACCTACTACATTCAAGAGGCTTCGGACTTTCCCTAAAGCTTCTTTCAGGATGTTTTGTCTCACTGTGGACAGGAAAGATTCCTCCCAAGGTGATGTCTCCAGACAAGGAATAACCAATAACTTCTTCATTAGGCAGTCTGCACCCTTCCAATGAAGAGTCACATACACACTTGTTATACCATAACAGCATCACAATAAAAATCGAAAAAAGATGTGATTCCATGAGCTTTTTTTTAAGTTCACTACTTTACTTTAAAGAGAATAAAATTTTATATCGTTAATATTAATTTAACCTACTTTTCACCATTCTTCTATGCAATCATCTTATCCCCCCTTAACCTGTTATGTTACTATGGATAAAACATTTTATCAACATACTCAAAGGGACATATTTATGAAATCACCGTATCTCTATTTTTCTATACCGTGCCCTCAACAATCATCATTTTTACGACCTCGATCATACACTTATGATTGCATCCATAAAACTACGATCGCAGTCGTACAATTATGATTGTGATTGTGTATTTACAATCACAAACGTCTATACAGTACCATAGCGGCAGTTTACTACCACTTGGTATTGTGCAGCTGGACAAAAAATGTACGATTGTGGACATAAATGTGTGCCTGTGGTCTTTAAATACCGCCTAAAGCTACATAATGGATTAGCACATTTCTCAATCCTGCAAACCCTGGTGACAATCAAAATGAATCATCTTCCACAAGCATCTTTTGTATTAGAACAGAACAATATTTTACCCCAAAAAGCCTCTCTAACAAGCCACTGCATGATTCGAGTGACAAACTCTTGTAGGGATTATAAGTAGCAGAAAAGAAGCCTTCTGGGGTAGACTATGGCACAATCTTACACACCATAAAGTATTCACTCAGAATGCAGTTATTTGGCCGCAAACAATGTTTTTATAGCACACAAACAGACTCACATAAAAACACACACAAAAACACACTAAAGTAACACACATAAGCCAACTCAGCTACAACGATCATAAAAATGTTTGCTTCCCTTCTGGTTTTGACCTCAGATCTTCTCACAACTGAACTTTAATTAATATGTTTTCAGATACAAAACAGAACTGATCTGAAAGGACAGAGGAATGGAGGAACCATTCAACTTGAATCAATTTCTGTAACTGTGCCTCATTTGATATGCACAATAGCCCCACCTGGCTTTGCTACTTACCCCACCAAGATAACCTCTTCTAAAGGTTTGGACACTATGTCCACTATGGCCATTGCTATAAAAAGTTTATGCAAAGCTTTATATAGAGCCGTGAGACACAGCTGGAAATAAAATAAAAGTAGTAATTATTTAATTAGACAGATCATAATCATTACACAGATTATTATATTTAACTGTCAACCCATGATCAAAATAATGTGATGGAAATTAAATGTCAGTGCTTTTCATTGTTATTAGGATATATTATGATTATGCATTTATATATATATATTATTTATCTTGCAAATTTTCATATAAAAGATGCTTACATGTGTCATCAGTAAAAGCTGTTTAGCATAGGTACTGTGATAATGCACCCCCCCCACACACATACATACACACACAAACTTTATATAATATTATAATAAGGATTTATACTACCTGGGGTCTTGTTCTGTTTATATGATCATGAAACTTCTTTACGACTTATTAGAACTAATTGGTAATTCAGCCATAAACATGTGTTGTTTTGTAACTACACAGTATACTGCACTGAACCATTGCTGTTGTAAAAATGGAAATATAACAATAAATTTTCAATTTATTTTGTTAACTGCCACTGACATGTATAAAGGGGAACTAAATCGAAAAGTCTGTTTTGGTTTATGGAAGTCCTTAAGCTTTCTAGTAATTTACAGGGATTGCAGTGATCTCAGTTTAAAGTCAGAAGAATGCTTGTGGAGGGTCTCATTCATCCAGGTCATGGTATATCTGTTGTATTCAATTAGATCAACTGGACTTAAAGTTTAGTTCTTGAAAAGTAAACTGTAAGTCCAGTTGATCTAACTGAATACAACAGATAGTCAGAAGAACATCTTGGTTGTCATTAGAGTTGACCAAACTTCCTAAAGTTCTGTTCGTTTTTGAACTTTCGAACTTGAGTAAAAATTCGATAGTTTGAAAACAGACCCATTAAAGACAAGTAGTTCGAAAAGATCTTATAAAATACGCTTAAAAAATGGTAACTTACAGTGCATGGCTCTGGGACCTGGGAAAGGTATGAAGAGCATGTACATTTCACAAAAAAATACTAACTTTCCTCACAATTGGGATATTTTCGAGCTTCCGCGCTGAATTTTGGAGGGTTACAGAAATCGATAGCCACATTCAAGGTTTTTGGCCACATTCAAGGGTTATCGAAAGCTATATTTGAGGGTTATGGACGATTTCAAAGGTAACTGAAAGCCGAAATCGAGAAATATGGCCGAATTTGCGGGTTATTGTATGCCACATTTGAGGGTTATTGACAAATTTAAGGGTTAGCAAGTGCTGTATTCAAGGGTTATGGCAGAGTTCAAAGGTTACCAAACGGCGAATTTGAGGGTTATGGCCAAATTTGAGGGTTAGCAAATGCCACATTTGATGGCTATCAGTGAATTTGAGGGTTAAGGGACATTGCATTTAAGGGTTATGGATCACTAAAGTCGAGGCTTATCAACAAATTCAAGGGTTTTTGTAGTTCAAAGAGTCTGAAAAATGTCAGAGTTTGTACGAACTCATAAAGCCCAACTCAAACTTGTGTTCAAATTCAAATTCTAGTCCATCCCTATTTGAAATAGATATAACCAGCATTTTTATTCAGTGTACAGTATCAGTTTAATCCAGACAGAGCCTAACCAGTGCTTTCTAGTAGAGAATATTTACATTTTTCTATTAAATCTAATCTGTAGTCTATCAAATATTATTTATTAATTTCTGTAAGTTTAGCTTTTTCTCATTCAATCTGGTATTCTCACTCTTATTCTCACTAGTTGTAACTCAGATTCAGAACCTAATCTACACTGACTGTAATTAAAATGTACATGCCAGGATTACCAATCTGTCTAGTTCTTGTTAAAAAGTGGTGAATTTTTGTAACATATTAACATAGTATTGGAGGTTGTATAAAGACATTCATCCATCTAGTCCAACCTCTATACCCTACCCATAATGTCTGTCTAACAGTTACATAGTAACATAGTATTGGAGGTTATATAAAGACATACATCCATCTAGTCCAACCTTTATACACTACCCATAATGTCTGTCTAACAGTTACATAGTAACATAGTATTGGAGGTTGTATAAAGACATACGTCCATCTAGTCCAACCTCTATACCCTACCCTTAATGTATGTCTAACAGTTACATAGTAACACAGTAGGTTAACTAGTGACCAAATTTATTCAATACATACAAATAATAGAAGCCTAGTACACATCTAATAAAACACATGACCCACTTTGAGTGGAGTACACATTTCTAAAAGGTTTGGTCTAAGAGCAGGCTTTTTAAGTCGCAATATGCAATAGTTGGAGAGCTAGTCCCAAGAAAGAAAGCGAAATAGCGGCAAGGACTTCCATCTCATAAAAGCAAATGGCAGATACTGAAATAAAGAAAAAGTTTGCTATGTGTCCTAAGAAGGTAAAAACGGTTAAAAGTTAGGACCCAGCAGAATAAAGCAAATATTTAAAATTAATAAATATATTAATAATAATATTTAAAATAATAAAGTTATTGAACTAATTGCTTTAATTAATCCAGAGAGAAGGGCAGGCTTTTTAAGTCGCAATCCAATGGTGACATAAAATGCAAGCAAATTTTTTTTTTATAGTAATGGAAGATGTATAAAGACATATATGCATCTAGTCAAACATTCATAGCTTACTCATAATGTCTGTATAACGGTTACATAGTAACATAATATTGGAGGTTGTATAAAGACATACATCCATCTAGTCCAACCTTTATACCCTACCCATAATGTCTGTCTAACAGTTACATAGTAACATAGTATTGGAGGTTGTATAAAGACATATGTCCATCTAGTCCAACCTTTATACACTACCCATAATGTCTGTATAAAAGTTACATAGTAACATAGTATTGGAGGTTGTATAAAGACATATGTCCATCTAGTCCAACCTTTGTAGTCTTAACCCTACCTAAAAGTTGATCAAGTGGAAGGCAAAAGAAAAACAGCTAGATAGGGAAAAAAGAATTCCTCCCTAACTCCAAATGGAAATCAGAAAGGATCCCTGAATCAACCAGAACTACAATGTATGTATTTTTTTAAAATAACTTTATTTTTATCATTACATTTCTATCAACATTAGTAGACAAACAAGGGTCGTTCATGGCATTTTAGAGGTAAGAATGTTTCTTTTGTCTATGTTCATTATGATTTTGCCCAATTTTCTCAGGGTTATGGAAGTGTTAGATAGTTCCCTTATAAGTAGGGAATGGCTGTAGATTTCCATGATGTTTTATAATGTTCATTATACTAATCGACATTGTATCGTACATTGTACTGTATTATCTGGGACCATAGTTGAAACTTGTCACATTTTAGTTTTCCGATTATATAATCTCAAAGTTATTGTCTACATATGGAAATATAGAGATAGGAATAGGAGAAATAAGAAGAAGTAAAGTACAGTATATCTAGTAAATTCAGGAGGACTTAACATCTCTGATCAATATGGAATGAAAGGGTGCCTTGCATCAGGTCTTCGGCTCTGGGGGGTCCCAACACTGCTCACTTCATGTCCATCAGCATGTCCCAAGGGGCCCATACTTAATTGAATGTATCCATATTATCATAAATTAATGCGGTTAGTTACAATATATGTATTGTTACCAGTCATTTTCAATATTTTTTAGTTTTGGAAACATACCCAGCCCATGTTTAAAGCTATTTAATGAACCTGCCTTTACCACATCTGTTTGAAGACAGTTTTTAGAATTCCAACTGAAATGCAGACCTCCAGTATTTCATATTGAGTAATAGTTGGCAGGAACAAGGTAAAGAGTGTATTCCTGTTAATGGGGTGATATATTTTTATCTACTTTTTTTATGTTTCTGATTTGAAAATTGCATTACTTGTATTACTATTGCTTTCTACACAACCAGTTTATGCAACAGAAATAAATACTAAGAAACTGGAGCCATATTTATTAAGAAGTGGAGTCGCTATTTCCCGATAACCCATCTTTACAGATTCTTTGAAATACTGCTATGATATGGTAATTTACAACAGTGGTCACCCAAAGACCGCATCATAAAATAACAATACCATGCGATACCATGCGGCCAGACAATACTACAGTGATCCTTAATGAATGGTCACAGGCTTAATGAAAGACTGCGCATGTTCCTTTACAGCCATGGCCTAAAAATAAACCCGTGGTATCAGGTTTAAAAATAGCTGTATAAATAGAAGATGTTTTATTTTAAATCTGTATTTGAACCAATACAATCAAATTAACAAACCACTAATAACTCTTTAATATTATGACATTTTTATATAATGTTGACACATGAAATTCCATGTTGAAACTTAGGCCATTTCCGCTAGTAGCTAGCAGTTTCCTACATCTTTAGTAGCCATTTTAGAGTTGTCTAATCCTCACAAGAGAAGAGAAGTAGAGCTGTGATACCTTTTATTGGCAAACTAAATTAAAAAATGAAGCAAGATTTTGGGAGTCCTAAGCCCCCTTCATCAGGCTGGAAGGGGGCTTAGGACTCCCGAAAGCTTGCTTAATTTTTTAATTTTAGTTAGCCAATAAAAGGTATGACAGCTCTACTTCTCTTCTCTTACTTATGGCTAACACGGTACAAACCTCAACTATTGCTTATTCCTCACAAGCCATTGTTTCTGTGGGTTCTTCCTTTTATATAGTGCTTAGTGTTCATTTCTGGGTGTAATAATATAACATAACATTTTGGGAAGAAAATACAAACAAGAATTCCAGCACTTGAAGACAATATGGCAAAGATTTCTACTGCCACCATCTGTTTACCTTTGGCACTGAGGTAAGCTGGGATAAATGTCACCCAAACACTAGCAAATACCAACATACTGAATGTAATGAATTTTGTCTCATTAAATGTGTCTGGGAGCTTCCTAGCTAAAAAGGCAACTAATAGACTAATAGTAGCTAAGAGACCCATATACCCCAATACACAAGCAAATAACACTGTAGATCCTTCATTACATACAATAACAATGGTTCCTATTTCTGCTGCCATATTGAATTCTACAAATGGAGGAGATTTTGCCAACCAAATAGTGCAAAGAACTATCTGAACCATTGTACAGACAGGGACAATATAAACAGGGATCCTGAGTCCCACCAGTTTGTTTAATTTACTGTTAGGATTTGTAGCATTAAATATCATTATTACAGTAATAGTCTTGGCTAGTATAATTGAAAGACAAACTGAAAAAATAATAGCAAATATGACCTGCCGTGTCATGCAAGATATCAGGTTGGGTCTTCCAATGAATGCTAAAGAACATAGGAAGCCAAACATGAGGGAGATGAGGAGTAGATAGCTGAGTTCTCTGTTATTGGCCTTAACAATTGGAGTCTGGTGCTTTATAATGAACAGGGAGAACACAGAGAATGTAACCAGGCAAAACAAGATTGAAACACAAGCCAGAGAGGATCCCAACATCTCCTGGTAAGAAAGGAACTGAATGGGTTTTGACAGACACTTCTCTTTTCTACTGTCAGGCCATTGGTCTTCTAGGCATTTGAGGCAATCTGTGTCATCTGAAACAACGGAAACTGTTATATAGTATCATTGATATTTAAAATACGTGGAAGAGATTGTATTGTAACCGATTATACAAGGTTACTGAAGATAACTACACTCATATAACAGAAGACTAATGTACATGCTATACTGATACTGTGGAAACTTTTTTTTAAATTGCAAAGTAGCCTAATCATAGTTATCCTGAATTCCGTTTGCTGAGATGCTTGACAGTTATATACTGTAGCTACAGTATCAATATTCAAATATTTGGAGGAGTTGATTGTATAATGTAACTGATTACATGACTGAGTTACTGAGTAGACACATTTATCAGAAGGCCCTTTTTCATTGTTATTGATAGTGTACAGGCACAGCTATTTATTCATTCTTGTGGAAATTTTTTGTTAAAAGCCCTATACCTAGATTCTCCTCTGAATTGCCATTTGAAAAAATATCTAATGGGGGCATTTTTATGAAGTCCAGGAGTTAACTGTATTAGTAAATACAAATAATGAACACTGCAATATTTTACTAATAGCTAAATTCCATAGAATGCCAGAAAGGTTCGGGTCTGGTCTTTTAAACAGCTGATCACGTGTATGTTTTCTTTGTACACGCGATCAGCTGTTTAAAAACAGCTGGTCACTGCGGAGATTGTGGGCTTTTGGCCGGCCCTACTAGCGTCCTGGCCCCCCTGCACAGGGGTGGCCGGTTGCGGTAGCTATGCAATTAGTATTGATACCAGTAATTCCCAATATTTTTTAGTTTTAGAAACTTATTTAGCCCACTTTTAATGAACTTGCCATTGCCACATCTGCTGGAAGACAGTTTCACAGTTTCACCGTTCTCACTGTAAAGAAACCTTTCCTAACCTGAAGATGAAACTTCTTTTCTTCCAATCTTAAAGGATGTCCACGTGTCCTCTGATATGACCAATTAGTGAACAATGCACCAGAGAGTTCATTGTATGGCCCATTAATATATTTATATAAAGTGATCATATCCCCACGCAAATGTTGCTTCTCCAATGTAAACAGCCCTAACTTGTCTAATCTGCCTGCATTGTCAAGCCCCTCGATTCCCTTTGTTATTTTAGTTGCCCTTCTCTGAACTGCTTTTTCAATTACAGATTCACTTAACACAGAGTTGTTTATGGTGAAGGTGGCTCAAGGATTGTTAAACCCCAAATGCATCACCTTAAATTTATCTAAATTGAATCTCATTTGCCATTCTGCTGCCCATTTTGATAATCTGTCTAGGTCTGCTTGCAGCACTTGCACATCATTTGAAGTTTACAAAGCTCTGCATTGTTGTGTCATCCGCAAAACAGAGACCTTGCTCTCAATGCCCCCTTCTAAGTCATTTATAAACAGATTAAAAGGAAGAGTTTTATTTATCTTTAGCCATCTTTGTCTGTTTTTTCCTAACACACTTTTACACATTAACAATTGTATGGTAGCAGAGGGAACAGTAATTTTATAATTAGAGGGCTGGCACATTATATAATAGTAATAGTTTACAGTATTAATAAAGTATTGGGAACCTGCCATTTTGCTGCTACACAACAAAGGAGGGAGAGCATGTTTGGTTTAAAAAAACGCAAACATTACAAACCATTAGGATTAAGAATTTCTCCTTCGGAACAAGGGACACAGTCAAAACAGCAAACCCTTTGCCCGTGTAGTGTGGCCCTTCTGTGGCCTGTGGGACATGGATCAGTGCAGACTGAGAGAGGGGCCTGTAAGAAAAATTCATTTGAATGAAAATCTTATTTATTACCATATATAATATATACAACATTACATTATTAACATTAATAGAACATCTATTTTATTTATTTAGCACCACAGTTGGTATTTTATTAACACAAATGTACGGTTGGGTAACTATAAATAAGCTATAATGATGTTGGCTTGGGCTGGACAAACACAATTCCAACAGGATTTAACTAGCACCTGCATTTGCATTCATTTAAACCATACAATAATACATTTCTATACAGAGACATTTCCAAAACTGGGCCTTCCTGCAAGTTTTGTGTCCGGCCCCCTGACACACACACTCCCACCTCTACCCAGTGCAGCCAATTTATGCAGGGCCCGCCTATCAGCTTTTTTTAAATAGCTGTTCGGGACTATGCAGTAAAGGTATGTGCAATCAGCTATTTAAAACAGCGGTACCAGACCGTCAGCAGTTAAATGCACGTACCTTTACTAACATACATGTGATCAGCTCTTTAAAAACAGCTAATAGGCGACAGGCCCCCTTAGCCCCCCCCCCCCCCCATGGCAGGCCATGTAGTTACGCCACTGCACCCCTCCCAAATAAGATAATACTAGGGTGTGTAAGAAGAATGGGGAGCTGCCTCACATTTTTATTCCACCCCCTAGCAGTTATGATTCTTTAGACCACTGCCTAGGTAGCCTAGTGGGAAATCGGACCCTGTGTGTAGTGTGTACACATGGGCCAACATTCACGTAATATTCCTGCCGAAAGCCCAACAAATGCTAAACCAAATGGTAATATGTTATGCAATGGTAATAGGTTAGAAATCTAACAGGGTTATTCAATAAAAGTTCTTATCGTTAAAAATGGTGCTAATATTGCCCCAACCAATCAGATGAGGTTTTCAAATGTTAAATAATATCGGATTGGTTGGGGCAAAATTAGCACCATTTTTAATGACAAGAACTTTTATTGAATCTCCCTGAAAGTGTTTATGCCACTGATTTGGCCTGATCAATTATGCGGTCCTATTAAGGCAACTATTTTGACCTTGGTTGACCAAAAGGATCAATCACTCCGAATGATTTTGCCATCCCTTTTGACCCATATACCAGGAAAAAAAGCATTGAACATGTCATAATTTTCCTTAGTAATTTCTAAGGGGGCTATTGACATGAAAGTCAAGCTTTGAAGTCACACCTAAGCTACCTTTTCTATATGGTAATCTTGGAGCTGTCATTATCAACAAAGGGTTTTCTACTAAACATGTAATAACTAATAATTAATAATTATTTCCTGTGTTATTTTACAGATGTATGACGTTTGTTTTTATTGTTTTCTTTGGATGTGTGCATTACTTGAGTTGTTAGTTTAAATTTCATGCCACTAGCCCCATTAGAAATATATTTACATGTTCGATACTAACAGTCAACTGTATGTTCTCAATTGGTCAAAAATTATGACCACTGACTTATAGGACTGACATAATATACTGTATAGTATCTATATAGTGCTTCTTACAGTTAAATAAAACATATATGGGGAAATGCAGCCACTTTGATCCACAGTATCTTGTACCTTATGTGTTTGTCCCTTGCAGACCCCATTTATATGACTTTATTAACACCTTCCACACAGATATTACTTTTTTTCTGGTTATTTGAACTATGAGCTCAATGTTGTGTATATATCAGAGAGAACCACTGCTGTATTGTAATCAGTTTAAAAAAGGAATTAGTTCTGAAAGCTTGCTATGATTAACTTAGTTAGCCAATAAAGGTATAATTTCAAAAGGGTTACCCTGTAAATAACAAAATTTACAGGGAGGCACAAACAGCTTGTGTTAAAGCTTGTGTCTCATGGCTAAATTCTAATCTCTTCCTACCCCTTACATACATATTATAGGAATTAATTACATTTAAGTGATTGTTTCCTCCATTCCATAAAATCTTGTCTTGCTGAATAACAAGTTCCTGGCCTTTAAGAGATCCTGCATCAAATTGACCAACACGGACATACTGATTACTTCCATTAGGGAACAGCTGCCAGTTCACAATGTCCACACTGAGAGGAGCATCTCCATTCTCATCAAAATATATTCTCTCTCCTCCAGTGTTAATAAAATTAACTCTTCTGATATAATGCAAAAGCTGGGGAGAAAAATAGAACGAGACAGAACAGATTAATGACTTAAAGTTGAAAAAAAAACGAACCCTTTCAATTTCACAGTAAGAAACACAGTAAATAGGTAATATTATCAGAACTGATCACCTAATATTGATCTCTGCCCACATTTCCCCCCCAAAATCTAGAAAAAAATCTATTTTTAAATGGATTTTTGAGATCCATTCACAAATAATATAGCAACCTTTAAGTGCATGACAGCTTGCTATAGTACAGACCTGGGCAAAGTAAGGCCTGGGGGTCATATGCGGTCCTTTGGCTGCCCCTGATTGGCCCCTCAATACTAGACCTGTGCCCAAAAAAAACCTTATGAATTAATTGGATCTAACATATTACACACCTTCCATGAAAAAATGGCAACTTATAATAAAAAAACATTTTGTTTATAAAATCCATTTTTTTAAATCTCTATAATAAGAATTGAGTTTAACCAATTGGTCCAGCCCTTCATGACAATCCAAGTTTCTCATAGGGTCCCCTGAGCAATTTTATTGCCCACCCCTGCTAGAGTAGGTACTTAAAGGAGAACTAAACCCAATTTTTATACTCCAGAATCTGAAAACAACTCCCCTAAAATCACCAATAAGCTATAAAATCCCACTTCAGTAAATTGTATTAAAGTAAATGGAAACCTGTTAAGAACTGGATGAAGTATCTGTGTGTATGTGCAGTGTCAGACCACACCTCCTGGCCTCAGTCACATGCTTCCTTGCTTTATCTGTCCTATAAAAGGATTGGCTACAGATTACTAATGGGTGTGACCAACTGTAACAAGTTTCTGCCATAGCTAAGGACTGAGCATGTGCAGAACATAATGGTCATTGACCAAACTGTGTGATACTAGAATGCTGTGAAGTAAAGCACAAACCATATGTTATTTAGGTAAATTTCCCAGCACCTGTATCAAAATGAGAGGTAAGACACAGATTACTGGTTTTATATTAAGGTGTTCTGCCATCTGGTTCAGTGTTGTTCTGTGGCTTTAGTTGTCCTTTAAAGTACTGCAGAACATACTGTATGTTGTATGATCTGCAGCATGTAAATGTTTAATTACTGAATGTTTCTTAACTCTTAGGCTGGTTACACACATCAATGATTTGTAGCAGATGGCAGACAAATTAATCAGAAGTTGTCTGTTATCAGCTATAAAATTGCCTACACACATTCCCAACGCTTTCTGTATATTTTGAATAGGGAGATATGGGTTGTTGGTAACACATGAACATGACTGACCATTTATAGGTACTGTATGTTCTAGCTTTATTTTTACTATCATTGGCTTATTTAAATACTAGTATTTATAAACACGCGGTATCACAAATTAGCGACACCGTGCGTTATCGATGCTGGCCGTAAATGTATGGCCGCGATCATAAATTTATGCTGAACGTTCATTAATCAACTAATCATTTTAGCGATCGTTAACCCAATTTCTGCATTTCTGCTGTTGTAACAGTGATCTGCAGGTTTAAGTCAGGTCATAAGTATTTTATTGCCTTTAGTTCTTAAATGCAACATTAATATTCATTAATAACATATATGTTACCTGCCAAGGCTTGTGATTATAAATATTGGCACATGATCCATTTTTGAATGGTCCTTTTCCTGGAACACAGATGTTCATCTGGTGCAAAGCATGAGCTATCGCGAAAACTGCATTATGGGTTTTGTATGTAAATTTAAAGTTGTAAACATCATAAATATTGGGATCAATAGTGTCCAGTCTCTCCTTTCCTGTGCACCAAGCAATGTCTTTGTTAAGAACAGGTGAAGATGTATTATTGTATAGATCCTGTCCGGGCCAAACACAGTGAAAAGCATTCTCCCAAAATGTCTTCATGAAAATATCATCTGGATATATGGAAGGATGGATGCTATAAAGAAATTCCTTAAACCCTGGGATTTTACCACTTGGAATTGAAAGTGCAAGGCTTCCATTTAATGTTATTAGAATTTCTTTTCTAGGGAAGTCAGAAGTAATGGACCAACCGGCAGTACTGACCCACACTTTGTTAGTTATATTGTGAAAAGACGCCTCTTCCATTAAAGATACAAGGTTTTCTATGGTACAATATACAATGATCACTCTTGCACTAGATTTCTTGATGACGTCTATAATCCGGAATACAGCCTCTATGGAGCTGACTACAGGAAGTATCTCTTGAAATGCAATGCATCCACCACTTTTTCCAATCTCTCTAGTTAACCCTTGAGCTCCTGCCCTGCAAAAATCATTGTCAGAAAATATAATACCCACCCATGTCCAGTTAAAGTACTTAACCAACTGACCAATAGCAAAAGCTTCAATATTACCATTGCTGATTGTCCTGAGGAAGGATGGGAATTGTAATTTGTCACTTAGCAAAGTTAGACCAGAAGCATAACTAATCTGTAAAAGAGATAAAAGATTGTTACAATTTTGCTATATTAGTATTAACAAGAATATCTTGTCACTGACATCAGCAATAGGGATGCTGTACTATGAATACTTAATTAATGAATATAAAACCCCATTTTCAGGAGGTCAGGTCCTCTTCTCCCTAATAACATCCCCTGCTGAACTGAAAGTCTTTCCCAAAAGGACACTGGATTCTGGGCATTATAGGACCTAAATGGCCTATTGTGTCCACTCAGGCCAGATGTAAAATCTCGCAAGTAGCCCAGTAGATCTTCAGCCTCCAATGTGTCTACACTGGCCCTGGATCCAATGTAGTAACTGACCCAAAAACTGTAACTGACCCAGTTTCCTGTTGGAGCTGACAGCAAAGTGTAATGGCAACTGTGGATAAAAGAATAGCCTGACAGACACAAAGAAACATAGAAAAAACAGACACCTTCAGGAAGATGTAATATGTGGGTTACAGGGGTAAAATGTTAAACCATAGCTTCCTTCAACTTCAACACATGAAAATACCTGCAGAGTTGCCAGTTTTGTTTATCTCCACTCTTCTTTATCTCTCTATACATTCTTATAAAAAAATGTCTCTAATCATTTAGACCTTGACGGGTCAAATTTCCAAATCTATGCATCCATCTTAATTCTTTTTATAATAATGTTTTCTCAACATTTTCTTCTCAGATGCATAAAGCAATTCTTAACAAATCATTGTTAGCGATAGCCTTCAAATGTAACTGAATCCTTAAATTAATTTTTCTTCTTACCAACATAATACATAGTACATAGTAATGCAGGATGAATAAAGAAATACTGTATGTCTATCCAATCCATTCTTTACATGAGCCCTACCTAACAGTTGATTCACGAGAAGGCATAAAGAAAATAGGAAAAAATGATATGCAGAAATTGCACATCATTTGAAGATTCCAAATCTCTGCATAATTTTGTGTTATCAGAAAACACTGAGACCTTGCTCTAAATGCCCCCTTCTAATCTCATTTACAAACAGATTAAAAAGAAGTGGCCCCTGTATAGAACCCTGACACACTCCACTAAGCCCACATAGATGTATCTCCATTGACCACTACTCTCTGTACAATTCTCTAACCATGTAGAAATGTTTTCTTCAAAGCCAACAGACCTCAGTTTATACATAAGTTGCCTGTGTGGCACCTAGTGATTGATCAAACTTGTCATCTATTAACTCTAACCTTTCATCCTATCTCTCTGAGCACAGCACAGCATAGAACTGTTATTATTATGGCACTTCTACCCTTTCCTATCTATCTGTATGGTACCTACCTAATTCGATTGTAGGCTGTACTTGGCAGGGACCTCTTTCCTCATGTTACAGTACATGTTTCAAGCACTTGTATATTTCATGATGCACATACTTCTACATTAATGTATTTATTTACTGTCCCCCTTGTACAGCTTTTTGTATTCTAATATTGAACAGTGCTGTGTCCCCAATTGGCACTATATAAATAAACATATATACATTTGTGCAAACCCCCAGTACCTAAATAATGACTAAAAAGTAAATGATTTCTTAATGGAAAATGGGGGGAGACTTGTAGCAGATTCTCAGATAAGGATGTGAAGCAAGACATATCCATAAACGGTCTCAAAATCTCATCTATATATTGTATATATATATACCATTAGTGGGCCCCCTAATACCTGACATAATAGGCATTCCTGTGGGATTTTTCTTATTTTTGTGTATATCCCTTTGTTTTTTTAGGTACTTTTATGTTCTGCATTGACATTCACATTTTAATAAAAACAACAGGATCATGATCTTTCCTTATTGCATTATAGTATTTGAGTACCTGTGGATATCTGTACAATCCTAGCATTCTGGCTATAGGCTCTGAAGCCTTTGAAGGAAAATCCCCAACTATAGCCAGTGGCATAATATCTTTATTGCAGTTAAAATTAGGCACTGATTCATTTTTTCCTGATAAAATCCTTGTTGCTCCCATGAGTGATATCAAGTCATTGAAACAAGAATCATAAAGTCTGAATCCCAGTGTTACATTGGGCAGGAGATCATTTGATTCATTAATTTCCATAACTGCGTATACCATAGCAAGTAAGAAGCGATAAAATCTGATATGAAATCTGAAAATAGAAAAAATATTTATAGGCATCTGTAGTATCTACTTAAAGGAGGAAATATATCCATTAAATTATGCATCCTTTTTAAATCCTATTTAATATTTATACTTTTTCACGTTTTGGCTGGCAAATGTATGTGTGTATATGTTTGTGTATAGATAGGGATGCATAAATCTATCTGGTTTTGTTAGAAATGTGCAGCCATTTTTTCTTTTACCTCATTCTGGGTTGGAACTGGTTTATGGTTTCAATACTGCTGAAATTTCAACCCAATGTTGTAAAAAATTTCAGCCGGTGAAACAAGAATTTTCATGGTTTCAACGTAGAATTTTTGTGGTTTTGAGGAGGTTTTCTGAGTTGAAGCCTTTCTTTGTTCCACAGAGAGTATAGAGCCCAGCATACAGTTAGACTCATGCAACTCTCTATATATAATTTAAGATAGAAAATATGGATGTGCCTGAACCTGGTTTTAGGCTGGAACTGTTCTGCTTTTGGATTCTGACTGTCAAAACTGGGTTCAAAACGACTGAATTTAACACATGCATCTAATGAAATTTATTACATTGAAGCCTAGTTTTGATATTTAATTTTTGCAGCAACATGGCAGAACTTTAGTTATGATGCCCAAATTTTTCAGTTAAAACTACATCTGACCAACAGAACCATGGCAGATTGAACTCTGGTGGGTTCCTTTATATTTATAGCCATACTTGACACATTAGAAATAAAACATCTGGATGTCTGTGGGATGCCTATACTGGGTTCGGCGGTATCCAGAAACTGATATTTTTTTTAAGCAGATTCTTCCAGACCTCCTGTTATCTTCTAGTGTCAATGAAATTGCCCACAGATGCAACAATCCAAAGTAAATGTCTCCTACTTTCTTAAAGCAGAATGAAAAACAAAATCTACCCCCTTCCCTTTGAACCCTTCCCATTTGTGTGTATAAACTGCACTACTAGCATATACTAACAATATTGTAAAAAAAAAAAAAAAAATGATATAAGAAGGAAACACTTACCGGTAGCAGACAAAAATGACTCCATGTATAAAAACTTTTTTAGTAGAAATAACTTTTTACAGATATTTCTAATCCAGATAACTTTTTACAGATAATTCTAATCCAGATGTTTTATTTCTAATGTGTGTAGCAGACACAAATGATTCCATGTATAAAAACCTTTTTAGTAGAAATAACTTTTTACAGATATTTCTAATGAGATAAGGCAATTAACATACAGTACCATTGATTATTATTAATAGGGTCAACCAGGGCCGGATTATCCACAAGGCACCCGAGGCAAGTGCCTGGGGCCCTGGTGCCAGGGGGGCCGTCGGGAGCCATCCAGGGCCCCAGTATCTATCTACAAATTTTTAGGCAATAGGCATGATTTACCTCTTTAAGTAGCGCCGGCTGCTGGAGTCCGGTGGGGGGCCCGGCCCTGCCTTCCAATCAGGACTCAGGAGTCTGAGGGCAGAATTAATCAGTCATTGGTGGTTCAGTTCCTCCAACGTCGGCACGCAGCGCATCACTATCGTATGGTCACATGGGGGTGCGCGCATAACATTTTCCTCCTGCTACTGACTGCTGGCTGGTGTGTTTGCGCAGGAGAGAGAAGTTCCAGCTTCCAACCCTGATGACCTGCTGCAGTGCTGGTAGTGCTCGACAGCCACACGGTACTATATTTATTTTTTAAAAGTATGCCGCCCAGCAGGAGGATGGGGGGGGGTGTTTATGCAGTGCTGAGGAGTGCAAATAAGATGTGTGCCAGGCCCAGGGGGACTTGGGGAGGGGAAAGGGGGATGTGCTGGGGGTGCCAGAGAGATATTCCACAAGCTGGAACCCCCAGCACATCCCCCCCACCCACCAGCACAATCCTCCATCCCGCCTTGGGCAACCAGCACAGACCCCCAGCATGTGCTGGTGGTGCCAGTGGGGGCTGTGCTGTTGGTGCCTGGGGGGGGTTTGTGTTGCTTGCTGCAGACAGTTTCATAAACCAAATGTGTGGTGCAGACCCAGGGGGACACGGGGATGTGCTGGTGGTGGCCAGGGCCCAGGGTGTGTGTATGCTGGTGGTGCCCAGGGGAGAGTGCTAGTGGTGCCAGGGGGATGATGCTGGTGATATGTATATTGTGTAAATGGTCTCAAACGTTAACAAGTGGTTGTCTCACAAAAAATCTGAACTTGTGGGCCTATGAGGGCCCCGATTTGGTCTTATGCCGGGACTCGTGGGGTGCAACGCAAAAAGGAAAAACAAGTTAGTGAATAAATTTCAGCTAACTTCAAACACCAAAAAATACAATAATTTCAGTAACCTATGTACTAAACAATAAATAAGTGAACGTTAGTAACAAAGTAACCGGGCTATACATTGTCCACTGAGATGAAAATAGAGTGTTAATTTTAAACACTTATCGCGAGCTTAGAAATAGTATGTAACTAATTATAGCTACTGACACTTAAAAAAGTAATAAATGGAAAAAAAGCAAAAATGTCCACCAACTGGGTGTTGGGTGTGTAGTATAGTGAAAGATCGGAATGAAAACTAGTGTGAGGGAGGTTCTTGATGTGGAGATGACTTGATTATAGGCAGATTAACAGTCAAAACCCATCGAAGTTGTAACCTTACAATTGTCTGTAATTTTGATGTTTACGGTTTTTGCAATGGGAATATTGTTTAGTGTACTTTTGAATTTTTTATTTCGAAGTTTTAATTTTCGATGGAAGTTTAAAATTTCAGAATTTGTGATAATAGCAGTTCCGAAACAAAACCAGGTTTGTTTTAAAACTGGCACTCATGTCTAATTTTGAATAATGAAATTTAAATTTGACAGTGAATCTGGTTCATCCCTACAAAATGGTAGTTAGAAATTATAAAATCCATTCAGGCTATTTTATTACTATAAAATGTTTCTATGTGATTCTTACAGTGTTCCCACTGTGTAAAATTAGAATCAGATTTTACTGCCAATAAAACTTTGGTCATTTTAGTTTAGCTCCACCCCTAAAATGGGAAGCGTATTTGATATCTGGCCCTTGTCAGCGGTTATGTAGGTTCTTAGATCTCCAAGAATTTCCCCTTTTGTCAGATGGACATTAAAGTTAATGTTGTAGGCAGGAATGAGCTTGCTGTAGTAAGACATTTCTTTGATCAAATTTATTTGTACAAAGCCCAAAGGGACTATGTTTCATGATAGAATGTTTAAATACAAAAAATGTCACTGTTTTAGCAACATATAAATATATATATATATATATATATATATATATATATGAACAAATTTGTAAACTTTCTCAGCGTCACAATGGGATGTCGTCACTCTTAGTGGCTATAATTAGCAGCAAACCAGATAGATCCACTCCTATATCAAAACGTCTATATTTTTGGTACTGGTTGCGCAATTTACTCAAGCTCTTCTTGATGATAGAGTCTTGTGTAACAAATTCCTCATTTTGCCCTTTCTTTTTCTTCGAACATTCCCATTTGTGTGTATAAACTGCACTACTAGCATATACTAACAATATGTAAAAAAAAAAAAAAAAATGATATAAGAAGGAAACACTTACCGGTAGCAGACAAAAATGACTCCATGTATAAAAACTTTTTTAGTAGAATAACTTTTTACAGATATTTCTAATCCAGATAACTTTTTACAGATAATTCTAATCAGATGTTTTTCTAAGTGGTAGAGACACAAATGATTCCATGTATAAAAACCTTTCTAGTAGAAATAACTTTTTACAGATTTTCTAATGAGATAATGCAATTAACATACAGTACCATGATTATTATTAATAGGGTCAACACATAAAAAAAAACAGTATGTGATCATTTCAGTAACTTCACAACATAAATAATTTGGCCTTGCTCATTGACGTTAGACAGCTATACATTTCCAGCTAGAATAGATGTATTTTACACTTCCAGCTAGAAAAGATGTACTTTTATTGCTGACTGAAAATTTAATGGAAGAAGCAAATGTCCCAACTTTTTTGCAGTAAAGAAATTAATGAAACTAGTGAGAGGTTCTATGGAACTTGATTAAAGTCAGAGTTCAAACCCAATCGAAGTTGTACCTTGCAAATTGTCTATGTAATTTTTGAGTTTAATTTTTCAAATGGAATTTTAGTGTAATTTTAGAATTTTTTATTTCGAAGTTTTAATTTTCGATGGAAGTTTAAAATTTCAGAAGTTGTGAATAGCAGTTCCGAACAAAACCAGGTTTGTTTTAAAACTGGCACTCATGTCTAATTTTGAATAATGAAATTTAAATTTGACAGTGAATCTGGTTCATCCCTACAAAATGGTGTTAGAAATTATAAAAATCCATTCAGGCTATTTTATTACTATAAAAATGTTTCTATGTGATTCTTACAGTGTTCCCACTGTGTAAAATTAGAATCAGATTTACTGCCAATAAAACTTTGGTCATTTTAGTTTAGCTCCACCCCTAAAATGGGAAGCGTATTTGATATCTGGCCCTTGTCAGCGGTTATGTAGGTTCTTAGATCTCCAGAATTTCCCCTTTTGTCAGATGGACATTAAAGTTAATGTTGTAGGCAGGAATGAGCTTGCTGTAGTAAGACATTTCTTTGATCAAATTTATTTGTACAAAGCCCAAAGGGACTATGTTTCATGATAGAATGTTTAAATACAAAAAATGTCACTGTTTTAGCATCAATTATATATCTATATAATATATATATATATATGAACAATTTGTAAACTTTCTCAGCGTCACAATGGGATGTCGTCACTCTTAGTGGCTATGATTAGCAGCAAACCAGATAGATCCACTCCTATATCAAAACGTCTATATTTTTGGTACTGGTTGCGCAATTTACTCAAGCTCTTCTTGATGATAGAGTCTTGTGTAACAAATTCCTCCGTGTGTTCCTATTATTCCCAATCTCTGCATCAATAATATGGGCTGGTCCACACTCAGTATTTTTTCAATTATATTTATTCAGATATCAAAATCTCAAAAAGGCACTCCAATGATACCACTAACTAACTGTTTAAAGCATGCAGTAAATATCACTTAGTAAAAACAGTCCATAAATTGAACAAAAAGAAAGAAGGAGATTTGCAAATAGTGATATTACTTTAAAAAGGCAGTAGGTATCATATATTGCTGAAATAGCTATTAGGGCCCATTAATAATTATATAAAGTGATCATATCCCCACGCAAATGTTGCTTCTCCAATGTAAACAGCCAACTTGTCTAATCTGCCTGCATTGTCAAGCCCCTCGATTCCCTTTGTTATTTTAGTTGCCCTTCTCTGAACTGCTTTTTTCAATTACAGATTCACTTAACACAGAGTTGTTTATGGTGAGGTGGCTCAAGGATTGTTAAACCAACATGCATCACCTTAAATTATCTAAATTGAATCTCATTTGCCATTCTGCTGCCCATTTGATAATCTGTCTAGGTCTGCTTGCAGCACTTGCACATCATTTGAAGTTTACAAGCTCTGCATTGTTGTGTCATCCGCAAAACAGAGACCTTGCTCTCAATCCCCTTCTAAGTCATTTATAAACAGATTAAAAGGAAGATTTTATTTATCTTTAGCCATCTTTGTCTGTTTTTTCCTACACACTTTTACACATTACAATTGTATGGTAGCAGAGGGAACAGTAATTTTATAATTAGAGGGCTGGCACATTATATATAGTAATAGTTTACAGTATTAATAAAGTATTGGGAACCTGCCATTTTGCTGCTACACAACAAAGGAGGGAGAGCATGTTTGGTTTAAAAAAACGCAAACATTACAAACCATTAGGATTAAGAATTTCTCCTCGAACAAGGGACACAGTCAAAACAGCAAACCCTTTGCCCGTGTAGGTGGCCCTGCTGTGGCCTGTGGGACATGGATCAGTGCAGACTGAGAGAGGGGCCTGTAAGAAAAATATTTGAATGAAAATCTTATTATTACCATATATAATATATACAACATTACATTATAACTTAATAGAACATCTATTATTTATTAGCACCACCGTTGGTATTTATTAACACAAATTACGGTTGGGTAACTATAAATAAGCTATAATGATGTTGGCTTGGGCTGGACAAACACAATTCCAACAGGATTTAACTACACCTGCATTTGCATTCATTTAAACCATACAATAATACATTTCTATACAGAGACATTTCCAAAACTGGGCCTTCCTGCAAGTTTTTGTCCGGCCCCCTGACACACACACTCCCACCTCTACCCAGTGCAGCCAATTTATGCAGGGCCCGCCTATCAGTTTTTTTAAATAGCTGTTCGGGACTATGACAGTAAAGGTATGTGCAATCAGCATTTAAAACAGCGGTACCAGACCGTCAGCAGTTAAATGCACGTACCTTTAAACATACATTGATCAGCTCTTTAAAAACAGCTAATAGGCGACAGGCCCCCTTAGCCCCCCCCCCCCCCATGGCAGGCCATGTAGTTACGCCACTGCACCCCTCCCAAATAAGATAATACTAGGGTGTGTAAGAAGAATGGGGAGCTGCCTCACATTTTTATCCCCCCCTAGCAGTTATGATTCTTTAGACCACTGCCTAGGTAGCCTAGTGGGAAATCGGACCCTGTGTGTAGTGTGTACACATGGGCAACATTCACGTAATATCCTGCCGAAAGCCCAACAAATGCTAAACCAAATGGTAATATGTTATGCAATGGTAATAGGTTAGAAATCTAACAGGGTTATTCAAAAAAGTTCTTATCGTTAAAAATGGTGCTAATATTGCCAACCAATCAGAGAGGTTTTCAAATGTTAAATAATATCGGATTGGTGGGCAAAATTAGCACCATTTTTAATGACAAGAACTTTTATTGAATCTCCCTGAAAGTGTTTATTGCACTGATTTGGCCTGATCAATTATGCGGTCCTATTAAGGCAACTATTTTGACCTTGGTTGACCAAAAGGATCAATCACTCCGAATGATTTTGCCATCCCTTTTGCCCATATACCAGGAAAAAAAGCATGAACATGTCATAATTTCCTTAGTAATTTCTAAGGGGCTATTGACATGAAAGTCAAGCTTTGAAGTCACACCTAGCTACCTTTTCTATATGGTAATCTGGAGCTGTCATTATCAACAAAGGGTTTTCTACTAAACATGTATAACTAATAATTAATAATTATTTCCTGTGTTATTTTACAGATGTATGACGTTTGTTTTTATTGTTTTCTTTGGATGTGTGCATACTTGAGGTGTTAGTTTAAATTTCATGCCACTAGCCCCATTAGAAATATATTTACATGTTCGATACTAACAGTCAACTGTATGTTCTCAATTGGTCAAAAATTATGACACTGACTTATAGGACTGACATAATATACTGTATATGTATCATATAGTGCTTCTTAGTTAAATAAACATATATGGGGAAATGCAGCCACTTTGACACAGTATCTTGGACCTTATGTGTTTGTCCCTTGCAGACCCCATTTTATGACTTTATTAACACCTTCCACACAGATATTATTTTTTTCTGGTTATTTGAACTATGAGCTCAATGTTGTTTATATACAGAGAGAACCACTGCTGTATGTAATCAGTTTAAAAAAGGAATTAGTTCTGAAAGCTTGCTATGATTAACTTAGTTAGCCAATAAGGTATAATTTCAAAAGGGTTACCCTGTAAATAACAAAATTTACAGGGAGGCCAAACAGCTTGTGTTAAAGCTTGGTCTCAGGCTAAATTCTAATCTCTTCCTACCCCTTACATACATATTAAGGAATTAATACATTTAAGTGATTGTTTCCTCCACCATAAAATCTTGTCTGCTGAATAACAAGTTCCTGGCCTTTAAGAGATCTGCATCAAATGACCAACACGGACATACTGATACTTCCATTAGGGAACAGCTGCCAGTTCACAATGTCCACACTGAGAGGAGCATCTCCATTCTCATCAAAATATATTCTCTCTCCTCCAGTGTTAAAAAATTAACTCTTCTGATATAATGCAAAAGCTGGGGAGAAAAATAGAACGAGACAGAACAGATTATGACTTAAAGTTGAAAAAAAAACGAACCCTTCATTTCACCGTAAGAAACACAGTAAATAGGTAATATTATCAGAACTGATCACTAATATTGACTCTGCCCACCTTCCCCCAAAATCTAGAAAAAAATCTATTTTAAATGATTTTGAGATCCATTCACAATAATATAGCAACCTTTAAGTGCATGACAGCTGTCTATGTACAGACCTGGGCAAAGTAAGGCCTGGGGGTCAATGCGGTCCTTTGGCTGCCCCGATGATGGCCCTCAATACAGACCGTGCCAAAAAAAACCTTATGAATTAATTGGATCTAACTATATACACACCTCCATGAAAAAATGGCAACTTATAATAAAAAACATTTTGTTATAAAACCATTTTTTTTAAATCTCTATATAAGAATTGAGTAACCAATTGGTCCAGCCCTTCATGACAATCCAAGTTTCTCATAGGGTCCCCTGAGCAATTTTATTGCCCACCCCTGCTAGAGTAGGTACTTAAAGGAGAACTAAACCCAATTTTTATACCCAGAATCTGAAAACAACTCCCCTAAAATCACAATAAGCTATAAAATCCCACTTCAGTAAATTGTATTAAAGTAAATGGAAACCTTAAGAACTGGATGAAGTATCTGTGTGTATGTGCAGTGTCAGACCACACCTCTGGCCTCAGTCACATGCTTCCTTGCTTTATCTGTCCTATAAAAGGATTGGTACACAGATTACTAATGGGTGTGACCAACTGTAACAAGTTTTCTGCCATAGCTAAGGACTGAGCCATGTGCAGAACATAATGGTCATTGACCAAAACTGTGTGATACTAGAATGCTGTGAAGTAAAGCACAAACCATATGTTATTAGGTAAATTTCCCAGCACCTGTATCAAAATGAGAGGTAAGACACAGATTACTGGTTTATATTAAGGTGTTTTGCATCTGGTTCAGTGTGTTCTGTGGCTTTAGTGTCCTTTAAAGTACTGCAGAACATACTGTATGTTGTATGATCTGCAGCATGTAAATGTTTAATTACTGAATGTTCTTACTCTTAGGCTGGTTACACACATCAATGATTTGTAGCAGATGCGCAACAAATTAATCAGAAGTTGTCTGTTATCAGCTATAAAATTGCCTACACACATTCCCACGCTTTCTGTATATTTTGAATAGGGAGATATGGGTGTTGGTAACACATGAACATGACTGACCATTTATAGGTACTGATGTTCTAGCTTTATTTTTACATCATTGGCTTTTAAATACTAGTATTTTAAACCGCGGGTATCACAAATTAGCGACACCGTGCGTATCGATGCTGGCCGTAAATGTATGGCCGCGATCATAAATTTATGCTGAACGTTCATTAATCAACTAATCATTTTAGCGATCGTTAACCCAATTTCTGCATTTCTGCTGTTGTAACAGTGTATCTGCAGGTTTAAGTCAGGTCATAAGTATTTTATTGCCTTAGTTCTTAAATGCAACATTAATTCATAATAACATATATGTTACCTGCCAAGGCTTGTGATTATAAATATTGGCACATGATCCATTTTGAATGGTCCTTTTCCTGGAACACAGATGTTCATCTGGTGCAAGCATGAGCTATCGCGAAAACTGCATTATGGGTTTTGTATGTAAATTTAAAGTTGTAAACATCATAAATATTGGGATCAATAGTGTCCAGTCTCTCCTTCCTGTGCACCAAGCAATGTCTTTGTTAAGAACAGGTAAGATGTATTATTGTATAGATCCTGTCCGGGCCAAAACAGTGAAAGCTTCTCCCAAAATGTCCTCATGAAAATATCATCGGATATGGAAGGATGGATGCTGTAAGAAATTCCTTAAACCCTGGGATTTTACCACTTGGAATTGAAAGTGCAAGGCTCCATTTAAGTTATTAGAATTTCTTTCTAGGGAAGTCAGAAGTAATGGACCAACCGGCAGTACTGACCCACACTTATTAGTTATATTGTGAAAGACGCCTCTTCCATTAAAGAGACAAGGTTTTCTATAGTACAATACTATGATACTCTTGCATTAGATTTCTGATGACGTCTAAATCCGGAATACAGCCTCTATGGAGCTTACTACAGGAAGTATCTCTTGAAATGCAATGCATCCACCACTTTTTCCAATCTCTCTAGTTAACCCTTGAGCTCCTGCCCTGCAAAAATCATTGTCAGAAAATATAATACCCACCCATGTCCAGTTAAAGTACTTAACCAACTGACCAATAGAAAAGTTCAATATTACCATTGCTGATTGTCCTGAGGAAGGATGGGAATTGTAATTTGTCACTTAGCAAAGTTAGACCAGAAGCATAACTAATCTGTAAAAGAGATAAAAGATTGTTACAATTGTGCTATATTAGTATAACAAGAATATCTTGTCACTGACATCAGCAATAGGGATGCTGTACTATGAATACTTAATTAATGAATAAAAACCCCATTTTCAGGAGGTCAGGTCCTCTTCTCCCTAATAACATCCCCTGCTGAACTGAAAGTCTTTCCCAAAGGACACTGGATTCGGGCATTATAGGACCTAAATGGCCTATTGTGTCCACTCAGGCCAGATGTAAAATCTCGCAAGAGCCCAGTAGATCTTCAGCCTCCAATGTGTCTACACTGGCCGGATCCAATGTAGTAACTGACCCAAAAACTGTAACTGACCCAGTTTCCTGTTGGAGGCTGACAGCAAAGTGTAATGGCAACTGTGGATAAAAGAATAGCCTGACGACACAAAGAAAACATAGAAAAAACAGACACCTTCAGGAAGATGTAATATGTGGGTTACAGGGGTAAAATGTTAAACCATAGCTTCCTTCAATTCAACACATGAAATACCTGCAGAGTTGCCAGTTTTGTTTATCTCCACTCTTCTTTATCTCTCTATACATTCTTATAAAAAAATGTCTCTAATCATTTAGACCTTGACGGGTCAAATTTCCAAATCTATGCATCATCTTAATTCTTTTTTATAATAATGTTTTCTCAACATTTTTCTCTCAGATGCATAAAGCAATTCTTAACAATCATTGTTAGCGATAGCCTTCAAATGTAACTGAATCCTTAAATTAATTTTTCTTCTACCAACATAATACATGTACATAGTAATGCAGGATGAATAAAGAAATACTGTATGTCTATCCAATCCATTCTTTACATGAGCCCTACCTAACAGTTGATTCACGAGACGATAAAGAAAATAGGAAAAAAGATATGCAGAAATTGCACATCATTTGAAGATTCCAAATCTCTGCTAATTTTGTGTTATCAGAAAAACACTGAGACCTTGCTCAAATGCCCCCTTCTAATCTCATTTACAAACAGATTAAAAAGAAGTGGCCCCTGTATAGAAACCTGACACACTCCACTAAGCCCACATAGATGTATCTCCATTGACCACTACTCTCTGTACATTCTAACCATGTAGAAATGTTTTTTCAAAGCCAACAGACCTCAGTTTATAATAAGTTGCCTGTGTGGCACCTAGTGATTGATCAAACTTGTCATCTATACTCTAACCTTCATCCTATCTCTCTGAGCACAGCACAGCTAGAACTGGTTATTATTATGGCACTTCTACCCTTCCTATCTATCTGTATGGTACCTACCTAATTCGATTGTAGGCTGTACTTGGCAGGGACCTCTTTCCTCATGTAGTAACATGTTAAGCACTTGTATATTCATGATGCACATACTTCTACATTAATGTATTTATTACTGTCCCCCTTGTACAGCTTTTTGTATTCTATATTGAACAGTGCTGTGTCCCCAATTGGCACTATATAAAAACATATATACATTTGTGCAAACCCCCAGTACCTAAATAATGACTAAAAAGTAAATGATTCTTAATGGAAAATGGGGGGAGACTTGTAGCAGATTCTCAGATAAGGATGTGAAGCAAGACATATCCATAAACGGTCTCAAAATCTCATCTATATATGATATTATATATACCATTAGTGGGCCCCCTAATACCTGACATATAGGCATTCCTGTGGGATTTTTCTTATTTTGTGTATATCCCTTTGTTTTTTTAGGTACTTTTATGTTCTGCATTGACATTCACATTTTAATAAACAACAGGATCATGATCTTTCCTTATTGCATTATAGTATTTAGTACCTGTGGATATCTGTACAATCCTAGCATTCTGGCTATAGGCTCTGAAGCCTTTGAAGGAAAATCCCCAACTATAGCCAGTGGCATATATCTTATTGCAGTTAAAATTAGGCACTGATTCGTTTTTTCCTGATAAAATCCTTGTTGCTCCCATGAGTGATATCAACTCATTATAACAAGAATCATAAGTCTGAATCCCAGTGTTACATTGGGCAGGAGATCATTTGATTCATTAATTTCCATAACTGCTATACCATAGCAAGTAAGAAGCGATAAAATCTGATGAAATCTGAAAATAGAAAAAAATATTTATAGCATCTGTAGTATCTACTAAAGGAGGAAATATATCCATTAAATTATGCATCCTTTTTAAATCCTATTTAATATTTATACTTTTCACGTTTTGGCTGGCAAATGTATGGGTGTATATGTTTGTGTATAGATAGGGATGCATAATCTACTTGGTTTTGTTAGAAATGTGCAGCCATTTTTCTTTTACCTCATTCTGGGTTGGAACTGGTTTATGGTTTCAATACTGCTGAAATTTCAACCCAATGTTGTAAAAAATTTCAGCCGGTGAAACAAGAATTTTCATGGTTTCAACGTAGAATTTTTGTGGTTTTGAGGAGGTTTTCTGAGTTGAAGCCTTCTTTGTTCCACAGACAGTATAGAGCCCAGCATACAGTTAGACTCTGCAACTCTCATATATAATTTAAGATAGAAAATATGGATGTGCCTGAACCTGGTTTTAGGCTGGAACTGTTCTGCTTTTGGATTCTGACTGTCAAAACTGGGTTCAAAACGACTGAATTAACACATGCATCATGAAATTTATTACATTGAAGCCTAGTTTTGATATTTAATTTTTGCAGCAACATGGCAGAACTTAGTTATGAGCCCAAATTTTTCAGTTAAAACTACATCTGACCAACAGAACCATGGCAGATTGAACTCTGGTGGGTCCTTTATATTTATAGCCATACTTGAACATTAGAAATAAACATCTGGATGTCTGTGGGATGCCTAAACTGGGTCGGCGGTATCCAGAAACTGATATTTTTTTAAGCAGATTCTTCCAGACCTCCTGTTATCTTCTAGTGTCAATGAAATTGCCCACAGATGCAACAATCCAAAGTAAATGTCTCCTACTTTCTTAAAGCAGAATGAAAAACAAAATCTACCCCCCTTCCCTTGACCCTTCCCATTTGTGTGTATAAACTGCACTACTAGCATATACTAACAAATTGAAAAAAAAAAAAAAAATGATATAAGAAGGAAACACTTACCGGTAGAAGACAAAATGACTCCATGTATAAAAACTTTTTTAGTAGAAATAACTTTTTACAGATATTTCTAATCCAGATAACTTTTTACAGTAATTCTAATCCAGATGGTTTATTTCTAATGTGTGTAGCAGACACCAATGATTCCATGTATAAAAACCTTTTAGAAATAACTTTTTACAGATATTTCTAATGAGATAATGCAATTAACATACAGTACCATTGATTATTATTAATAGGGTCAACACATAAAAAAACACAGTATGTGATAATTTCAGTAACTTCAAACAAAATAAATAATTTGTCCTTGCTCATTGACGTTAGACAGCTATACATTTCCAGCTAGAAATAGATGTATTTTACACTTCCAGCTAGAAATAGATGTACTTTTATTGCTGACTTGAAAATTTAATGGGAAGAAGCAAATGTCCCAACTTTTTTGCAGTAAAGAAATTAATGAAACTAGTGAGAGGTTCTATGGAACTTGATAAAGTCAGAGATTCAAACCCAATCGAAGTTGTACCTTGCAAATTGTCTATGTAATTTTGATTGATGTTAATTTTTCAAATGGAATTTTAGTGTAATTTTAGAATTTTTTATTTCGAAGTTTTAATTTTCGATGGAAGTTTAAAATTTCAGAATTGTGATAATAGCAGTTCCGAACAAAACCAGGTTTGTTTTAAAATGGCACTCATGTCTAATTTTGATAATGAAATTTAAATTTGACAGTGAATTGGTCATCCACAAAATGGTAGTTAGAAATTATAAAATCCATTCAGGCTATTTATACTATATAAAATGTTTCTATGTGATTCTTACAGTGTTTCCCACTTGTAAATTAGAATCAGATTTTACTGCCATAAAACTTTGGTCATTTTAGTTTAGCTCCACCCCTAAAATGGGAGAGCGTATTTGATATCTGGCCCTTGTCAGCGGTTATGTAGGTTCTTAGATCTCCAAGAATTTCCCCTTTTGTCAGTGGACATTAAAGTTAATGTTGTAGGCAGGAATGAGCTTTGCTGTAGTAAGACATTTCTTTGATCAATTTATTTGTACAAAGCCCAAAGGGACTATGTTTCATGATAGAATGTTTAAATACAAAAAATGTCACTGTTTTAGCATCATATATTATATATATATATATATATTAATATGAACAAATTTGTAAACTTTCTCAGCGTCACAATGGGATGTCGTCACTCTTAGTGGCTATGATTAGCGCAAACCAGATAGATCCACTCCTATATCAAAACGTCTATATTTTTGGTACTGGTTGCGCAATTTACTCAAGTCTTTCTTGATGATAGAGTCTTGTGTAAAATTCCTCTCTGTGTTCCTATTATCCCAATCTCTGCATCAATAATACTGGTCCATACTCAGTATTTTTTCAATTATATTTATTCAGATATCAAAATCTCAAAAAGGCACTCCAATGATACCACTAACTAACTGTTTAAAGCATGCAGTAAATATCACTTAGTAAAACAGTCCATAAATTGAACAAAAAGAAAGAAGGAGATTTGCAAATCGTTGATAGCAATGCGCAACTCTCATTGGGAATAGCTCTTACTCAAACCCCATGAAAAAGTGGCATCGGTGATTATAATGTCTCTTCATAACAGTCCTTATATTTAAATAATTTTATTTTGTAGAAACTTACACCCGACGATATTACATGCCATTATTAGGAATGGCTTGAAATCCAGGAAGATAACACCTTTCCGACTTCGCGCGTTTGGTTTAGTTAATGGAAGGTTATTTATTTGTTTTTCTCCTCCCTTTTTAGCTGTTTGTTTCTGCCTTCACTCTGGAAAATCAAATGTTAGGTGAGGATTAAAAAAAAAACAAAGAGGGGAAATAGGTCTGGACTCGATGGACGTATGTCTGTTCAAAAACCAAATACATGTTAAAAAAAACAATATTGAGTGTTATAGGGCAACACTTGGGGTTTGTACGGAAGCAAAATGAGTGAATAGCATGCTGATAAGTAATATTAAGATGATTACTTTTTTATACACTCATGGTATTAGTGAGTCAGCTTGTTCTAGAATTATCAGATAGTCAGTGACATTTGTTAACGGCCATGAACAGTTAAGACAGGGGCATAGAGCATGGCGCGAGAGATTCATGATGTTGTTTGTGTTGTTTTCTTGGATTTTTTGCTTTTCAGGTCTTGTGAAACAGACCAAGATTACAATGAGTTAGGTGTTTGAGTTGCTGGCCTACCTCTTAGAACTGAACTTTACAGTTTTAACATCTCGAATTAGGAAATAAGTCAGATATAGACCACCGTGGTAGAGCAAAACAATTTACTAGGATAGGTATTATAAACTATTGATATCCACAATGTCATAATAAAATATTCAATTCAATAAACTAATATACACACCATCTAAAATCATACAAAATATTTGATAAATATGAAGCAGGCCCATCCAGACAAAAGCATTAACTTCACCCAGATACAGTGAAGTACTGACAGTGAAAAGATGAACTGGGCAACATCAGGAACTTCAATAAAAAGAATTATTTTACGGAGAGTCACCCAGAGAGCAAATACGATACTGGGCCAAATCTTGTCTCTCTTAAAAAAGGCAAATTTACCAAGAGGCAGCACTTGAATGCTCTACCCGCTTTACTTATACAAGCACATTCCCGCTGGCACTATCAAATTACTACGTGGTTAAGACCTGTGCAGCATATGGTTAAATTGTTTGTGTATGAGATTTGCGTCGAGAAATGCCTTCTTCTCCGGTGGACTTGCCTAAGCATGCTGCAAATCGAGTAATAATTTACGTAAACACCCCAGCTCTAACCAAATAGGTAAGTGTAATGTCGTGTTTAGCGCCACATACGTTACCCTAAGGGCCGCGGATTAAGGAGCCACTGCCACAGGGCTGCAACGCCATCACTCTGTTGAATTGCCCCGCCTTATCGTTTAAAAATCGGTGTCATTTTGCCCCAACCAATCCAGATACTTATTTAAACATTTGAAACTCATTGATTGGTTGGTTTGACAAAATTGAGCACCATTTTTAAAACGAATAAGCTTTTAATGAATAATCCTGATGTGTCGTACACAACCACACTGTTGGTAAGGTTTCAAAACCATGTAATAACAGAGTGGCAGGTTATAAAAGCCCTCCAGGTCCAATAATCCTCTTTCTTTCTGTCAGAGACGTTTATTAAGATAACACCTCTGGACTGGCTAGACAATTAATACATATATTTTAAAACGTAAAAGGCAGATTTTCCCATCCTATACCTTAACCTGCACAAATTTTCGCATTTTGCTCCTGCTCCCCTGTACACCTAAACTAAATGTTTCCAACCACAGACTGACTTCCTGTTTGCACAGGCACCCCTAACTTTTACGTTTTTGATCCCCATTATGATCTGCCCCACATGACCAAGCGCACCATTGGAGTTGAATTCAATTTGTTTTTTGCTCAGTTTTTGCATTTTGAATCATCTGAAGCCAAAAATGTTTGAACACCACTCCCACACACCAAGCACCAATCCCCCCAGCCTAGACACTTTAATTACTTTTTGTTTCCAGGTTAAACATTCTATGTATTTGTTAGTGGCCCGCCTCCCCCCATCACATCATTTTTTTTTTAAGTGTGCAATGGTTAAATATAGGAAGAAGAAAGGAAGACCTGTCTACGCAACTGTTGAAATGTCAGTCTCCATATGTCTATTAACATGAATTTGTATGGTGTTAAAATAGTCTAAAAAGCTGTGCAGGGAAAATAGCAAAATTTTTTTTAAATTAAAACAAAAAAGGAAGAGAAGACTGATTTAGATACAAACCTTGACGCATTGTGGGTTATTTTGATGTGTTTTTTATATCCTTTCCCCCCCCTCCTTCCAATAAGAATCTAAGATAATTAAAAAAAGTATAATTATCCAAACTGTACACACATCTTAAATTTCCTTTTATTGACAACAAGCCCTTTTCAAAGGAAAAAATTGTACATAGATGGTTTCCCCTTTTTCTTCTTCTTCCCCCCAACCCTTGTACTAGAATCCTCATTATAGACTAATAGTAGCTATGTAAGCTACTACCAACAAGACCACACTCTTTTCTTTATTCTGATTTTGTCATCCCCACCACTGAACAAATATGATACTTTTACTAGGTTATTAGGATGGGCACATATAAAGTGGTTGTCTTGGAGAGTGCGTCAATTCTGCTAAGGCCTGTAATAGACGCAACGAGTATGGTGGGCGGCCGTAAAACAGGCCGTCCCGGGACGCTCGACCCCCCTTCAGCTCTGCCTGAAGGTATCACCGCAACTCGACCCTGGTTGCGGCTAAGAACCACGCTGAAATCCCGTTGGTCCACACCCCTAGGCTCCCGCACACACACGTGTTACCGTTTCAAGAGTACCTGACCCAGCGACTAGACAAGTTGCCCTAGGTTTAAACCTTTTTATTCATTATTAAACTTGGTTGTATTTTGCCTTAAGGTCCCAACCTTATTCCCAAATTCACTTATGTTTCTCCCTACATACTATTGAGACATATGTTCTTTCATTTACGCCCTATCCAAATCAAAGGGTCGTCCCCGTGGTTTTTCCTCAATGCAGAGAGCGCAAAGATATTGACCTATCCACATCACAATGTTTACTGAGCACTTCAGATACTATGTGCACCCTTCCACCTCTACTGGTATGTATGTTTTTTTAGCGCCTGAATGTTCTATATGGATGGCGAGAGATACAACCAAAATGCTCAGTGCATGGTAACGTGCCAGATATTAGTAAAACATAGTAAAATAGAATGCAAAAGTTGCAAGTCCAGACATCTTTGTCATATCATCTCTATAAGGGAAATGTCTAATCCTATAAACGATTGTGAATAATTAACATCCAGCACCAGGCGTGGATGCTTCAAATAACTACACCAAGTAGCTTCTTTAGAGGACCCTGATGGAACTGTACCATGTTTTGTTAGATTTACCAGGTAGGCGACTACCTGGGGTGCGGCAGTATTATAGGAATTGCTTTCAGAAATATTCGTTTTCTCACTGTGCTGGGGTAAACTTCTTAGATTTGTTTGCTTTTTATTGTCCAAAACTTTTAATTTTAAAGCGATTGTGTACCTCTTTTCTTCCACTGATCTTATCCCTTCCCACTTGTCCCCCATTAAACAAATGCATCTCCTGTGTCATCTGTTGACTTGTTGTCCCTCGTAAAAGAGCGCCGTCTATGTACATAGTTTTGCCTGTGATATTTCTGTACCCCCATTTAGCCTGTTACTCCCGTTACTTTCGTTTGAAGTCACATCTGGAATATTTCATAGCTTCGAATTCCCCGCCCCTCTCCGCCATTCCCTCCAGCCCCTTTTTTTCCCCGAGCTCTTCTTTTGCCCCTTTTGCTCTGCTTCTTTCCCCCTATTCTCTCTTCCTACTCTCCCCTCTCAGTTTTGTGTGTTTTTTTTAACAGTTTCCCCCCACCCCTCAGAGCCCACCCTTTTCCCCGACGCCTCCAATCCTACTCCCGACCCCACAACACGTTCTTCCCCCGTCCTTTCCTAGTTCTCTCCCCCTCGTGTATCCATATCATTTCCATGTGTGCCCCTCTCGTTGCTGATCAGTCCCTACTCAATGCATTCCTTATGGTCAGCTGACAGACATCTTAACAAAACAGATCATCCCAACTCAAGTGATCTTTCTGACATAGCCTTTGTGAATACACGCGATAATAATTACTTTTAGCTCTCATTTAGCCTTAATTATTTTAATAAATGGGATCTACTTTGCGGGGCAAGACAGGGTTAAAAGTATGAATAAATAGGACGGAGTAAGTGGATAATTACCCCCCTGGGCAACACCCGGCTGTAAAGATGTCCACCTAGTGCATCCCCTAATCTCATGCATTTCCTCACCTTACACTCCCCCTCCTGGGGTAATTTGTCATTTTTGGCCGACGGTAGTTGTTCAAGGCTCTTTATGCGCTCATTATCAAGCTGTCCAGTATTAATTTTTGGTGAACTGTTTCATAGTATAGCTAATGGGTCAACAAACACAATTAAGATTAGACAGCAAGAAAGTTCACAAAAAAAAAGTGAAAAAGACTGATGCTTGCAGGCTTTGCCATGAGAAATAACCATTGGAACGATGGTTTTACCCCTTTTGTTCGAAGGGTAAGTTGTAGGACTAACGACCCAGAAGGTAATACTTGTGGTTACTATTGTTGAGTAGCTATTGAGATATACCGCTTGACGTGGGTCCTACAAATTCCCCACACTTTCAGATTACCCCTTTCACCGCTTTTTTTTCCAGGTCGTGTACTACCACCATCTTATAGTTAGTGAGGAAGGTTTTGAGGCCTCGACACCCAGAATGTGGGGGCCATTTTCCTATTCTTGGCTAATGTGTGTTGTGTCCTTGAATACTTATGTGTATGTGCTACTAAAAATTATGTTTGTTGGCCATCTCGACCTGCATTTCTGATTTCTTTTTGGCATTACTGGTGTGTGATCATTGAGTCAACACAGTTGACCACATAAAATCCATATCAGATCATTTTTTTTCTGGGATTGTCATGTCCAGGGTTTGCTGAAAGACAAACAAAAAATGTCTTCTTATTCTGATTATCAGTGGTATTTAAGGTGTCGACTACAAATAATGGTTTTATACCCCAACTAGAGATGTTTTAACCCCCTCTCCGAATCTTATTTCGTCCAAAATCCATATACCGCGCGAGGATTACGCGAATTTTTTTGAATGATATAAATTCTAAACATACTCCCGACAGATCCCGATGTTTTTTGCTGTGTTGACCGTGAAACATAACAGAGATTTTTTGCATTTTTAGTTCGCAAACCTTTCTCCGACTATTATTACGAACGTTCTCAAAGTATTCTACCCTATTGAATTTTCGAAATTACGAGTTTTTCTGATTATTTTTCGTGTGAAAGATTATTATTAGTTCCAAAAGTCCTCCGCTGTAATTTTCGCACACAATCACTCTTCGAAACATCCCGTATGTATGGAATAAGAAGAACATTCTTGTTTTTAGAACAATTATCCAAGAAAATACCCCGTGTCTTCCTGCCCATTCTTTCGAAATTCCCGAAAAACTAAGTGACAGCCTAGTAAATTTCGAAAATTTTCGAAAAATACGAAAAATCACGCGATTTGAGGATAGGTCGTGAGGGTCGGTCAAAATCCCGTGAATCCAATCCACGCGGTGATCGCCCGAACAGGTGACTATAATCCGCACGCCTTGCGTGATATAGTCTTCGGGTAGTGTTTTTCGGTATCTCTTGCTGATTAACCCGGCCATCCCATATAACATCACAAGTCAGTGTTGAAAAAGGAGAATGTTAGGCAAAGGAGAGTTAACATTAATATTTTTAATTTTTCTCTTTAAAGTTAAAATTAGTAAATCCTTCTTGAGAAAAATCAATGGAATCAGTGACTATCTTTGGCTACTTGTGTCATTTGTATTCATGTTATGCGGGCTATGGATATAATGAAGCTGTGTATGTGAAAAATTCCATTGGAAACGGATGCCAGGCTGTCTAGCCAACAAAAAGGCATTGGTCTATTCCTTGGACTCGGAGACATATCTTGGGAGGACTATTCCTGTTCCCACATTGTGAACAAAAAAAAAATATCTGAAAAAAAACTTTAGGGCAAAGTCCAACTCTACAATGCAGTGGGTAGGTGGGTTTTGCTTTTTCTATGTTGAATTAAAGGATAATATACTATGTTGTTCTATTTTTTATTTTAGATACTGTTAAAGATTGATCGAAGGAACGTCACAAGAGGGCTTTAAAAATACAACTTAAACTTTACCTTAACGCTACCGCGATTCATAAAGGTACGATGACGTTATTTTGTATTTCATACGCGTTTCGGCGAGCCAACAAAGCCGTACCCCGGACTATCGAATGCACCATTGTTGCAATTCAAACAGCACATACTATTACCCTCCCACCCAACCCCCACCCAACACCCACCCAGATTTCTCGACTATGATAATTAAATATTCAGTTAATTTACCCAGCGAATCTCTCATGACACATTGTGTTTATTCCATCTTTTTGGTGTTGCACGTGGGCCTTCGTCATCTCTGGGAACGGTGGTGGTTGTGCTTTGCTCTCTTGATTCGTGTCTTTATACTTCCTATACTACCCTACTAACTATATATAAAAAACTGAGATCGGGGCACTCCAACACTTTTTAGATATGGCAAGCTTTAGTTAGTTATTTGATTCTGACGTGTGTATGGGAGATTGATAGTAGATGTGAGTTTGTATTGACACTGGGAGGTTATATATATATATATATAATATAATTTTGGTTACTCTTGGTTTTTTTGGAATTGACCCGCCCCAAACTTCTCAATCCAACGCCCCCCACTTCCCCCTTGATGACTAGATCCCCCCTTCGCCTGTACACAAATTCCCTCCGGTGTATCACCTCACTTATCTCCACAATAATGGCATACAATACTAATATGGGCTGCGGTCCCACCACCTACAGTCATCTATTGACTCCCCCAAAGGAAAGAACCCTTTTATTCAAGGTATGTAGTATTGCAATTTTAATCTCCTAAAAAAGGCTCATTGTATCTTACTCACTAACCTTTACTGTTTTAAAGAATGCAGTAAATATATCACTTAGATAACACCACTACTAGTCCATTTAAATTCCCTTGAACCACCAAAGACACCCAAGAAGACGATTCTGAACAATAGAACGCATATTACTTTATACTTTAAAAAGGCAGTAGGTATCATATATTGCTGAAATAGCTATTAAATCAACATGTTTCGCCTATATGGCTTCCTCAGGATCAATAAGTAGAAGTAAATAAAAGTAAATAAAGATTACAAGTGGTATACCCCTTTTAAACTCTCAAATTCCCGGGTTAAACAACCGGAAGTGACATCATGCTTTAGAACGCATGGCCTCCATCTATTAATTATACTACAATAAGCCTTTACCTGTTCTAACAGATACAAAATGGCAGCCGGGCTCCCATTTTGCCCTTTCTTTTTCTTCGAACATTCCCATTTGTGTGTATAAACTGCACTACTAGCATATACTAACAATATGTAAAAAAAAAAAAAAAAATGATATAAGAAGGAAACACTTACCGGTAGCAGACAAAAATGACTCCATGTATAAAAACTTTTTTAGTAGAAATAACTTTTTACAGATATTTCTAATCCAGATAACTTTTTACAGATAATTCTAATCAGATGGTTTTTCTAAGTGGTAGAGACACAAATGATTCCATGTATAAAAACCTTTCTAGTAGAAATAACTTTTTACAGATTTTCTAATGAGATAATGCAATTAACATACAGTACCATTGATTATTATTAATAGGGTCAACACATAAAAAAAAACAGTATGTGATCATTTCAGTAACTTCACAACATAAATAATTTGGCCTTGCTCATTGACGTTAGACAGCTATACATTTCCAGCTAGAATAGATGTATTTTACACTTCCAGCTAGAAAAGATGTACTTTTATTGCTGACTGAAAATTTAATGGAAGAAGCAAATGTCCCAACTTTTTTGCAGTAAAGAAATTAATGAAACTAGTGAGAGGTTCTATGGAACTTGATTAAAGTCAGAGTTCAAACCCAATCGAAGTTGTACCTTGCAAATTGTCTATGTAATTTTTGAGTTTAATTTTTCAAATGGAATTTTAGTGTAATTTTAGAATTTTTTATTTCGAAGTTTTAATTTTCGATGGAAGTTTAAAATTTCAGAATTGTGAATAGCAGTTCCGAACAAAACCAGGTTTGTTTTAAAACTGGCACTCATGTCTAATTTTGAATAATGAATTTAAATTTGACAGTGAATCTGGTTCATCCCTACAAAATGGTGTTGAAATTATAAAAATCCATTCAGGCTATTTTATTACTATAAAAATGTTTCTATGTGATTCTTACAGTGTTCCCACTGTGTAAAATTAGAATCAGATTTACTGCCATAAAACTTTGGTCATTTTAGTTTAGCTCCACCCCTAAAATGGGAAGCGTATTTGATATCTGGCCCTGTCAGCGGTTATGTAGGTTCTTAGATCTCCAAGAATTTCCCCTTTGTCAGATGGACATTAAAGTTAATGTTGTAGGCAGGAATGAGCTTGCTGTAGTAAGACATTTCTTTGATCAAATTTATTTGTACAAAGCCCAAAGGGACTATGTTTCATGATAGAATGTTTAAATACAAAAAATGTCACTGTTTTAGCATCAATTATATATTATATATATATATATATATATGAACAAATTTGTAAACTTTCTCAGCGTCACAATGGGATGTCGTCACTCTTAGTGCTATGATTAGCAGCAAACCAGATAGATCCACTCCTATATCAAAACGTCTATATTTTTGGTACTGGTTGCGCAATTTACTCAAGCTCTTCTTGATGATAGAGTCTTGTGTAACAAATTCCTCTCTGTGTTCCTATTATTCCCAATCTCTGCATCAATAATATGGGCTGGTCCATACTCAGTATTTTTTCAATTATATTTATTCAGATATCAAAATTCAAAAAGCACTCCAATATACCACTAACTAACTGTTTAAAGCATGCAGTAAATATCACTTAGTAAAAACAGTCCATAAATTGAACAAAAAGAAAGAAGGAGATTTGCAAATAGTGATATTACTTTAAAAAGGCAGTAGGTATCATATATTGCTGAAATAGCTATTAAATCAACATGTTTCGCCTATATGGCTTCCTCAGGATCAATAAGTAGAAGTAAATAAAAGTAAATAAAGATTACAAGTGGTATACCCCTTTTAAACTCTCAAATTCCCGGGTTAAACAACCGGAGTGACATCATGCTTTAGAACGCATGGCCTCCATCTATTAAATTATACTACCATAACAAGCCTTTACCTGTTCTAACAGATACAAAATGGCAGCCGGGCTCCCCTGCTATCCAATGGCATCCAAAAAACTGGCCACTCACAAATTCTTCAAACAGTCTGCGGCCGTCATCCCGGATCCGGCACCAATCTACGGCCGCCATCTTGGATCCGGAACCATGTGATCGCGGCCAGCGTCATGTGATCTCTGTTTATGCGTTCCACTGATGGAACGCATCTGTTCGCGGCTGCCATATTGGTCTTAGGTGGCAGAGGTCCGTGCCAGGACATACTTTTATGGATTAAGTCGCAAATTTGTTAAGGTCCTTAACCTTAAGGCTTCTTAATATTAATGACATTATTAGTTAAAAAAGCATCTAAAATAAGTTATACCTTAATTAGTGGGTTTCATAACTAGCTGATAGCCCACTCTTTAGGTGAGGGATAAAAAACTACATTTAAAAACTCCCCTATATGGTGGATAGTTGTAATTACAAGTGATAAAACATCAATTATTATTTCCTATTATATTTGAGTTATCCAGATCTCATAGAATAATCTAATCATATATATTCTAAGATATAGTAGTAGTACATGCTATGCAGTTGCCACATGGAAAAAACCTTTCTGTCCATTTTGTAACCAGTTGTTTCTGTTTTTATTTTGATTACTGGTAGTGCTGTTTATCAAATGGCCAGGTGCAACAATTTCTTTAATATTTTTATTTCTTTTAAACAGAAAAGTTGGTTTCTCTGGAACATACGTATATAATATATTGTCCTCGCGTAATATATGCCAATGCTTATTGATTATTCTCTTTATTAATTTATCATTGCCATCAAAGGTTGTTTTAAATGCAAAATCTAATTTCCTCTCTCCTAATTTTGGATTTTGTTTAAGGAGTTCATTTCTATCTAAAGATAAAGTTTTTTCTTTCCATTGTTCTAAGGTATCCCTGTTGTACCCTTTATCTATGAATTTATTTGTTAAGGGAATTGCTTGTTCCTTATAAACCTCTATATCACTACAATTTCTTCTTAGTCTCTTATATTGATTTGATGGAATATTTTTTTAGCTCTTTTTATGGCAGCTGTCTTTGAGGATATATGAATTGGCAACTACTTCTTTGTAATGCGTGCTGGTCTTTATTACATTATTTTCATGTTCGTAAAGGACATGTTGAAGTCATTTGTATTAATCCAAGTGGTGAAAGCAATTAGTTCTGTCATTGTTCCTTTCCAGATCAGTAAAATGTCATCTATGTATCTCTGCCATAATATAAAATTCTCTATAAAATCACTTTTAAAAATCACTTCTTCCCAAATTGATAAAAATAAGTTAGCATAACTCGGGGCAAATTTTGTTCCCATAGCTGTTCCTTGGGTTTGTAAATAAAACATTTTTTGAAAAATAAAATAATTATGACTTAGAATAAATTTTATACCTTTAATTAGAAAATCTCTTTGGGTCTCTGTTAAAGTGTTGTCTCTTGATAAAACCTTATTAATAGCTAATATTCCGTCATCATGCTTTATATTTGTGTATAATGAACACACATCAATCGTACACCAAATATAAAATATGTAGTGTCCCATGTTATAGTTTTCAATTTGTTCAAGATGTAGGAGAATCTCTTGTATAGGAAGTTATTTGGGAGGAAGAAGTGATTTTTAAAAGTGATTTTAAAGAGAATTTTATATTATGGCAGAGATACATAGATGACATTTTACTGATCTGGAAAGGAACAATGACAACAATGACAGAACTAATTGCTTTCACCACTTGGATTAATACAAATGACTTCAACATGTCCTTTACTAACACGATAAATTCTACAGAAATAATCTATCTAGCTTTACATTGAAAATAATGTAATAAAGACCAGCACGCATTACAAAGAAGTAGATGCCAACTCATATATCCTCAAAGACAGCTGCCTTAAAAAGAGCTGGTTAGATAATATTCCATAAAATCAATATAAGAGACTAAGAAGAAATTGTAGTGATATAGAGGTTTATAAGGAACAAGCAATTCCCTTAACAAATAAATTCATAGATAAAGGGTACAACAGGGATACCTTAGAACAATGGAAAGAAAAAACTTTATCTTTAGATAGAAATGAATCCTAAACGAAATCCAAATTAGGAGAGAGGAAATTACATTTTGCATTTAAAACAACCATTGTGGCAATGATAAATTAATAAAGAGAATAATCAATAAGCATTGGCATATATTACGTGAGGACAATATATTATATACGTATGTTCCAGAGAAACCAACTTTCTGTTAAAAGAAATAAAAATATTAAGAAATTGTTGCACCTAGCCATTTTGATAAGCAGCACTACCATCAGTAATCAAATAAAACAGAAACAAACGGTTACAAAATGGACTGAAAGGTTTTTTTCCATGTGGCAACTGTATAGCATGTACTACCACAAAATCTACAAAAATCAAAACTTTTGTAAGTACCACAACTAAAAAGGAATATGACATAAAAAACTTCATCACCTGTAATTCAAAAAATGCTATATATGTGATACAATGCAGTTGCGGCAAACAATATGTTGGAAGAACAGGAAGAGTTCTAAAAACAAGAATAAGAGAACATCTAAGTGACATTAAGAAGAACAAAAACCTTACCATTCCCAAACATTTTAATGAATGTCAAAATGGTACACCTTTAGATAAGGCATTTACTTTTTGGGCTATAGACATCTTAAAAATTCCAGAACGAGGGGGCAATATACAAGCAGCCCTATCAAGATGTGAGACAAAATGGATATATGAACTTAATACCCTAATTCCATTAGGAATTAATAAAGAAATAGACTTATGGAGCTTTTTAGAATAATTTTTATAATATATATGTTTTTAATACTCTTTTTAATTTTTTATTATTACCTTTATTTATTATGATCTAAGTCCTTTATTCATTTGTGAAAAAATTTGTATATCTTAGAATATATATGATTAGATTATTCTATGAGAGCTGGATAACTCAAATATATAGGAATAATGAATTTGATGTTTTATCACTTGTAATTACAACTATCCACCATATAGGGGAGTTTTTAAATGTAGTTTTTTATCCCTCACCTAAAGAGTGGGCTATCAGCTAGTTATGAAACCCACTAATTAAGGTATAACTTATTTTAGATGCTTTTTTAACTAATAATGTCATTAATATTAAGAAGCCTTAAGGTTAAGGACCTTAACAAATTTGCGACTTAATCCATAAAGGTATGTCCTGGCACGGACCTCTGCCAACTAAGACCAATATGGCAGCCGCGAACAGATGCGTTCCATCAGTGGAACGCATAAACAGAGATCACATGACGCTGGCCACGATCACATGATGCCGGATCCAAGATGGCGACCATAGATTGGTGCCGGATCCGGGATGACGGCCGCAGACTGTTTGGAGAATTTGTGAGTGGCCAGTTTTTTGGATGCCATCGGATAGCAGGGGGGCCCGGCTGCCATTTTGTATCTGTTAGAACAGGTAAAGGCTTAATGTAATATTATTAATAGATGGAGGCCATGCGTTCTAAAGCATGATGTCACTTCTGGTTGTTTAACCCGGGAATTTGAGAGTTTAAAAGGGGTATCACTTGTAATCTTTATTTACTTTATTTACTTACTTCATACTTGTTGATCCTGAGGAAGCCATATAGGCGAAACGCATTGATCTAATGCTATTTCAGCAATATATGATACCTCCTGCCTTTTTAAAGTAATATCACTATTTGCAAATCTCCTTCTTTCTTTTTGTTCAATTTATGGACTGTTTTTACTAATGATATTTACTGCATGCTTTAAACAGTTAGTTAGTGGTATCATTGGAGTCCTTTTTGAGATTTTGATATCTGAATAAATATAATTGAAAAATACTGAGTGTGGACCAGCCCATATTATTGATGCAGAGATTGGGATAATAGGAACACACGGAGGAATTTGTTACACAAGACTCTCTCAGAAGAGCTTGAGTAATTGCGCAACCAGTACCAAAATATATATATATATATATATATATATAGATATTAAAAGGTTGGAGTGCCACCCATCTCATTTTTATCTATATATATATTCGTCTTATTTGTTTATATTTTATCAGTGTGTTAGCTTTCAATTATACTAGCCAAGACTATTACTGTAATAATGATATTCAGTGCTACAAATCCAAACAGTAAATCAAAGAAAACTGGTGGGACTCAGGTTACCTGTCTATATTGTCCCTGTCTGTACAATGATCCAGATTCTTCTGTGCATTGTTTGGTTGTCAAAACTCCTCCATTTGTAGAATTCAATATGACAGCTGAAATAGGACCATTATTATTGAATGTAATGAAGGATCTCAGTATTATTTGCTTGTGTATGGGGTATATGGGTCTCTTAGCTACTATTAGTCTATTAGTTGCCTTTTTAGCTAGGAAGCTCCCAGACAATTTAATGAGACAAAATTCATTACATTCAGTATGCTGGTATTTGCTAGTGTTTGGGTGACATTATCCCAGCTTACCTCAGTACCAAAGGTAAACAGATGGTGGCAGAGAAATCTTTGCCATATTGTCTTCAAGTGCTGGGATTCTTGTTTGTATTTTCTTCCCAAAATGTTATATCATATATTCACCCAGAAAGGAACACCAAGCAGTTTATTAAGGAAAAACACAGAATCAATGGGTTGTGAGGAATAAACAACCCTCATTATGGCTACTAGGATGTAGGAACCGAATGGTGATAATTTAGCTTGAATGCAAAATTCAAGATTCTGCATTAAAAACCACCTAGTTTTGATGGTCGAAATTTTATTAAGCATAAAGAAATGTAAATAAAGAAGTGTTCTTGTTATTATTGTTACATTAATTTTATATATATATATATTGTAAGGGATCATATCCTTGACTTGTCTCCAGAGATCATCTTATTAGTAGTAGTCAGCATGGATTTAGAAAAGATCATGCCAGACAAATTTAATTGGTTTTTTATGAAGAAGTGAGTAAGAAGTTGGACTCAGGCACAGCAGTGGGATGTGGTATATTTGGATTTTGCAAAAGCTTTTGATACTGTGCCACATAGGCGACTAATGTATAACTGAGGACTGTTGGCCTTGAAGAAAACATTTGTTCATGGATAGAGAACTGGTTATTGGATCGCAAACAGAGATGGTGGTTAATGGAGCTACATCTATGTGGGCTAAAGTTCTAAGTGGAGTGCCTCAGGGTTCTGTACTGGGGCCGCTTCTTTTTCTGTTTAAAATTACTTAGAAGAGGGCATTGAGAGCAAGGTCTCAGTGTTTGCTGATGAAACATAACTATGCAGAGCTTTGGAAACTTCAAATGATGTGCAAGTGCTGAAAGCAGACCTAGATAGATTATCAAAATGGCAGCGCAGAATGGCAGATGAGATTCAATGTTGATAAATGTAAGGTGATGCATTTGGGATTTAATAATCCCTGTGCCACCTACACCATAAATAACTCTGTGTTAAGTGCATCTGTAATGGAAAAAGATTTGGGGGTTCTGGTAGATAACAGACTTAGCTACAGCAAACAATTCCAGGTAGCAACGGCTAGAGCTAGCAAGATATTGTCTTGTATAAAGAGAGGAATAGATTCAAGAGAGAAAAATATTATTCTCCCTCTTTACAAGGCACTGGTAAGGCCTCATTGGAATATGCGGTGCAGTTTTGGAACCCTATACAAAAGGGACATCTTGGAAATTGAGGCAGTTCAGAGAAGGGCAACTAAATTAATAAGGGAATGGAGGGGCTTGAATATGCAGGCAGATTAGACAAGTTAGGGCTGTTTACATTGGAGAAGCAACGTTTGCGTGGGGACATGATAACCTTATACAAATATATTAATGGGCCATACAATGAACTCTCTGGTGCATTGTTTACTAATAGGTCATATCGAGGACTCGTGGACATCCTTTAAGGTTGGAAGAAAAGAAGTTTCATCTTCAGGTTAGGAAAGGTTTCTTTACAGTGAGAACAGTGAAACTGTGGAACTGTCTTCCAGCAGATGTGGTAATGGCAAGTTCATTGAATAGCTTAAAAAAGGCCGGATAAGTTTCTAAAGCTAAAAAATATTGAGAATTACTGGTATTAATGCATATAGATCTGGTTGATCCAGGGATACTTTCCGATTGCGGTTTGGAGTCAGGAAGGAATTTCCCCTTTTTAGCTGTTTTTTTTTTGCCTTCCTCTGGATCAACTGTTAGGTAGGATTAAAAAAAAAAAAGAGGGTGAATAGGTTGGACTTGATGGACGTATGTCTTTATTCAACCTTAAATATATGTAAAAAAACAATGATGAGTGTTAGTAGGGCAACACTTGTGAGTTTGTAGGAAGAAAATGAGTGAATAGCAGTTGATAAGATTAAGATGAATTATACAAATGTATTAGTGAGTCAGGGCTAGAATCAGAAGTCAGGACAGTTAGGCATGAACTGAAGAAGGGGATAGAGCTGGAAGGTCGATTGCTTAGGTCTTGTGAACAGAGAAAGAGGAGAGGGTGTTCTGCTTTTTAGAACTGAACTTTCAAACATCGAAAGAATAAGTCAGAACAGACACAGGGTATAGTCAAACAATTAAAGTAATTTTATAAACTATTTTGAATCCACAATGTAATAAAATCATTCAATAAGAGGAATATACACACCATCTAAAATCATACAATATGAAAATATGAAGCAGCATCTCAGTACAAAGCATTAACTCACCCCGATACAGTGAGTACTGACAGTGAAAGTGAACTGGGCACATTCAGGAATTCAATAAAAGTTTTTTACGGAGATTCACCCAGAGACGCAAATGCTCTGGGCAAATCTCACAAAAGGATTTACCAGAGGCTGAATCTCACCCGCACTTAAGCCATAGCTGGCATTCAATACTTAGTGGTAAGACCTGTGCAGCCTATGGTAAATTGCTTGTGCTGACTGCGCGAATGCCTCTTCCGGGACTTGCTCAGCTGCTGCAAACGAGACTTAACACCCCGCTAACCAATCGTAAATCGGTTAGCGCAATGTTAAGGGGCGAAAGGAGCACTGCACAGCTGCAACGCTCTCTGTGAATGCCCCCGCTTATCGTTTAAAATGGTGCTCATTTTGCCCCAACCAATCAGATCTTATTTAACATTTGAAAGCTAACATTTGATTGGTTGGGGCAAAATGAGCACCATTTTAAACGATAGAACTTTTAATGAATATCCTGATTGTGTCTTACTCAACACATCTGTTGGTAAGGTTTCAAAACCCTTAACGAGTGCAGGTTATTAAAGCCCTCCAGGTCCAATAATCTCTCTTCTTTCAGAGACGTTATTTAAGATAACACCTCTGTACTGGCTAGACACTAATACATATATTTTTAAAAAGAAAAGCAGTATTTTCCCATCCTAATGACCTTAACCTGCCCATTTAGCATTTTGTCTGTGTATAAATAAATGTTTCCAAAATACTGACTTCCTGTTTGCAGGACCCCTAATAGTGACCATTATGACTCTTGCCCATGACCAGCGCCTGGGTTGATTCAGTTGCTCAGTTGAGATCTGAGCATGTTGACCCATCCAACAGCCAATCAGTAGAAATTACTGTTAGGAACATTCTATGTTAGTGTGCGTTATAGGAAGAAGAAGGACTGTTAGAACCTGAAATGTCCAGCTCACATATGTCAACAGCAGGGAATAGCAAGGGGAATAGCAAATTTTTTAAAATGGGAGAATATGTAGAACAACGAGGTATGCATAATATAAACTAAGAATTAAAAAAGTTATATTTTTTCCACCAAACTTTCCCTTTTTTTATGAAAAGCTTTCAAAGGAGATGTACATAGAGTGTAGAATCTCATTATGATAATCTGTGCTATTAAGTACTACAACAAGACCACCCTTATCTGATTTGCAAATGACAATAGAATTGTCATTAGGAAGGGTCTGTAGAGTCAACTTATCTTTATATGTAAGATTATTTTTGTAAAAGGGTCTACGTGAAGCACCTAATTAAGTAACTCTAGTTCAAAACCATCTGAAACTTATCAACTATCAAAGACCTAGAGTTGACAGGATAGAAAGTGACCTAGGTTTAAACCTATCATTTAAACTTTTCTTTGTAAGTCCCACCAATTCATAGTCCCTACATACATGAGACATAGTCTCATAGTCTCCCATCAAAGGGATGTCCAGTGTTTTCTCAATGAGAGAGGAAGATATTCTTCACTCACAGTACTCACAGTACTTGTGCTTTATTATGTGTTGAGCGTGAAAGCACGGATATATCTCCACCAAAATAGCTCCAGTGCATTTATAGTCCATATATTAGTAAATAGTAAAATAGAATGCAAAAGTTGCCAAGTCCAGATATATCAATCTTATAGAATCTAATCCAAAACTATTGTAATAAAACCAACAAGTGCTTCAACAACCAATTGTTTAGAGGATGTGACACTAATAGAACCAGGGTTTCATAGGATTTCTTTATTAACTGTTTCTCATTTCTTTTAAACTTCTTAGATTTGTTGCTTTTTATTGTCCAAAATTCTTAAATTTTATAGCATGTGTAAACTTTTTTACACTGTATCCACACATTGCTAAACAACACATCTTGCACTTTTGATATAAGACCCAGAAGTGCACTGGATATTTTTACTTTATAACTTTTTAATCATTTAATTTAATCAAGCTCAATATATATACAGTATACATGATACTAAGAATAGTAAATCACTGAGATTTACTTTTCATTAAATTATTTAATCATGGGTTACTTCTCTAAGACAGTTAAATATAATAAATACTGTGTAGTGATAATTACCTGTGCATTAAATAATATACTTTCTATTTTAACTCCAGCTGGGTCTTATGGCTCTATATAAAGCTGTCCATTAATGTTTCATAGTATTATGCATAATGGGTCTAACAAACAATAAGATTAGAAGAAAAAGTTTCCAAAAAAAGTGAAAATACTGGAGGTTTGAGAGAAAATCATTTGGAAGAGGTTCCCTTTGTTCGAAGGGTAAGTAGCAAGACCAGAAGGTACTATTGTGGTACTATTGTATACTATTGAGGAAAGTTGAGTGGGTCCTACATTTCCCCACACTTTCAGATTATTTCAGTTTTCCAGCTGAATAATTAGAGTTTAGTGAGAAGGTTTGAGGTCTGAACCAGAATGGGGGACATTTTCTATTCTTGGCTAATGTGTTGTTTATATTTGTGTATGTGCTATAAAAATACTGTTTGTGGCCAATTTACTGCATTCCTGATTTCTTTTGGCATACTGTGTGTGTGATATTGAGTCACAGTTTACCACATAAAACCTACAAGATCATTTGTTCTGATTGTCATCAGGGTTTGCTGAAAAGAAAAAAATGTTTCTTATCTATTACAGGGCTTTAAGTGTGTTGATAAAATGTTTTTATACCTCACTAGAGATGGTCCGAACTTCGCAAAATATTCCGCTCGAGGATTCGCGAATTTTGAAAAAATTCTAAAATTCGAAGATCCGTGTGCGGACCCTTGAAGAAACGAGATTTTTGTATTTTCGAAAATTTTCGAAATTACGAGTTTCACGTATTTTCATGAATTTTCGAAATTACGAGTTTTCATGTATTTTCGAAAATACAAGTAATCCTCGTAATTCGAAAATTTTCGAAATCCGTATGTATGGAATTAGAGAAATCTTGTATTTTCGAAATTTTCGAAAATACGTGTTTCCTGTATTTTCGAAAATTCCCGAAAATACGTGAAGCCTCGTAATTTCGAAAATTTTCGAAAATACGAAAAATACGCGAATCGAAGTTCGGAAGGCGGAAAATCCGGAAAAATCCGCCGTTCGCGAACGGATAAATCCGCGGCGGATCCGGGTTGGATCCGCGAACCGGCCATCCCATACCTCACAAGTCAGTGTTGCAAAAGAAGTGTTGCAAAGTAGGTTAAATTAATATTTAATTTTTCTTCTTAAAGTAAAATAGTAAATCTTCTTGAAAAAATCATGGAATCAGTGACTATCTTTGGCTCCTTGTGTCATTTGCTATTCATTGTTATGCTGGTATGGTATAATGAGTGTGTATGTGAAACTTCATTGGAAAGGTGCAGGCTGTCTAGCCAAAAAGGCATTGGTTATTCCTTGACTGGAGACATCATCTTGGGAGGACTCTTTCCTGTCCACATTGTGACAAAATATCCTGAAACAACTTTAGGGAAAGTCCAAAGCCTCTACAATGCAGTGGGTAGGTGGGTTTTGCTTTTCTATTTTGAATTAAAGTAATATTATTATATATTATATATGTAGAGATCGAAGGCACTCACAGGGCTTAATAAAACTTAACTTTTATTAGTACGGAATAAAGGCGCTATATCTACGCGTTTCGGCTAGCCAACAAGCCGTCCTCAGGATATGATCACCATGCAACAACAGCAATATATACCCTCCCACCCAACCCCAACAAACGCAGAAAGATATTAAACAGGTAATTACCCTTCGATCTCTACACTGGATTATTACTTTGGTGTGCACGGGCCTTCGTCACTGGGAACGGTTTTGTGCTGAGCGCTGCTTGATCGCGGTTATATAATATATATGTAATATTATTAATAGATGGAGGCCATGCGTTCTAAAGCATGATGTCACTTCTGGTTGTTTAACCCGGGAATTTGAGAGTTTAAAAGGGGTATACCACTTGTAATCTTTATTTACTTTTATTTACTTCTACTTGTTGATCCTGAGGAAGCCATATAGGCGAAACGCATTGATCTAATAGCTATTTCAGCAATATATGATACCTACTGCCTTTTTAAAGTAATATCACTATTTGCAAATCTCCTTCTTTCTTTTTGTTCAATTTATGGACTGTTTTTACTAAGTGATATTTACTGCATGCTTTAAACAGTTAGTTAGTGGTATCATTGGAGTCCTTTTGAGATTTTGATATCTGAATAAATATAATTGAAAAAATACTGATGTGGACCAGCCCATATTATTGATGCAGAGATTGGGAATAATAGGAACACACGGAGGAATTTGTTACACAAGACTCTATCATCAAGAAGAGCTTGAGTAAATTGCGCAACCAGTACCAAAATATATATATATATATATATATAATAAAGAGAGATATAAAAAGGTTGGAGTGCCACCCATCTCAGTTTTTTTATATATATATATATATATATATATATAAAACAGCGATCAGCGTCAGCACACCGTTCCAGGTGACGAAGCCCGGTGCACACCAAAAGTAATAATCCAGTGTAGAGATCGAAGGGTAATTACCTGTTTTAATTTCTTTCTGCTGTTTGGTTGGGGTTTGGGTGGGGAGGGTATATATTGCTGTTTGTTGCATGGTGCGTCATATCCTGAGGACGGCTTGTTGGCTAGCCGAAACGCGTAGATATAAGCGCCTTTATTTCGTACTAATAAAGTTAAGTTTTATTAAGCCCTGTGAGTGCCTTCGATCTCTACACAATATATATATATATTATATATATATATATATATATATATATATATATATATATATATCATAGAATATTAACAGCACTCCACCACCAGCGTAGTATTGGTGCTGTTAGGGGATCCGGCTGGATTGTCCCACATAAATATTTGTCAAAACACTGCACTCAGATGCTTGCTTCAATCTTTATTTCATATCAACGATGCATCACCATCACCACAACGTTTCGGGGAAACACAGTCCCCTTCCTCAGGTGGAAACATTAACTGGTCCAGTTAATGTTTCCACCTGAGGAAGGGGACTGTTTTCCCCGAAACGTTGTGGTGAGGTTGATGCATACGTTGATATGAAATAAAAGATTGAAGCAACATCTGAGTGCAGTGTTTTGGACAAATATATATAATATATATATATATATATATTAATTTAGAAACTTTAATTCAAAATAGAAAGCAAAACCCACTACCCACTGCATTGTAGGCTTGGACTTTCCCTAAAGTGTGTTTCAGGATATTTTGTCACAATGTGGACAGGAAAGATCCTCCCAAGATGATGTCTCCAGTCAAGGAATAACCAATGCCTTTTGGCTAGACAGCCTGCACCTTTCCAATGAAGTTTCACATACACACTCATTATACCATACCAGCATAAAACAGAATAGCAAATGACACAAGGAGCCGATAGTCACTGATTCCATGATTTTTCTCAAGAAGATTTACTATTTTACTTTAAGAGAAAAATTAAATATTAATTTAACCTAGTTTGCAACACTTCTTTTTGCAACACTGACTTGTGAGGTATAGGGATGGCCGGTTCGCGGATCCGAACCCAGATCCGCCGCGGATTTATCCCGTTCGCGAACGGCGGATTTTTCCAGATTTTCCGCCTTCCGAACTTCTGATTCGCGGATTTTTCGTATTTTCGAAAATTTTCGAAATTACGAGGCTTCACGTATTTCGGGAATTTTCAAAATACAGGAAAACACGTATTTTCGAAAATCTTCGAAAATACAAGGATTTCTCTTAATTCCATACATACGTATTTTCGAAAATTTTCAAAATTACGAGGATTACTTGTATTTCCGAAAAATACATATGTTCGAAAATACATGAAAACTCGTAATTTCGAAAATTCATGAAAATACGTGAAACTCGTAATTTCGAAAATTTTCGAAAATACGAAAAATCTCGTTATTTCAAGGGTCCGCACACGGATTTTCGAATTTTAGAATTTTTTCAAAATTCGCGAATCCTCGAGCGGAATGGATTTTGCGAAGTTCGGACATCTCTAGTGAGGTATAAAAACATTTTATCAACACACTTAAAGCCCTGTAATAGATAAGAAACATTTTTTTCTTTTCAGCAAACCCTGATGACAATCAGAACAAATGATCTTGTAGGTTTTATGTGGTAAACTGTGACTCAATATCACACACACAGTATGCCAAAAAGAAATCAGGAATGCAGTAAATTGGCCACAAACAGTATTTTTATAGCACATACACAAATATAAAAACAACACACATTAGCCAAGAATAGAAAATGTCCCCCATTCTGGTTCAGACCTCAAACCTTCTCACTAAACTCTAATTATTCAGCTGGAAAACTGAAATAATCTGAAAGTGTGGGGAAATGTAGGACCCACTCAACTTTCCTCAATAGTATACAATAGTACCACAATAGTACCTTCTGGTCTTACTACTTACCCTTCGAACAAAGGGAACCTCTTCCAAATGATTTTCTCTCAAACCTCCACAGTATTTTCACTTTTTTTGGAAACTTTTTTCTTCTAATCTTATCGTTTTGTTAGACCCATTATGCATAATACTATGAAACATTAATGGACAGCTTTATATAGAGCCATAAGACCCAGCTGGAGTTAAAATGAAAGTAGTAATTATTTAATTGCACAGGTAATTATCACTACACAGATTATTATATTTAACTGTCTTAGAGAAGTAACCCATGATTAAAATAATTTAATGAAAAGTAAATCTCAGTGATTTACTATTCTTAGTATCATGTATACTGTATATATATTGAGCTTGATTAAATTAAATGATTAAAAAGTATAATAAAGTAAAAATATCCAGTGCACTTCTGGGTCTTATATCAAAAGTGCAAGATGTGTTGTTTAGCAATGTGTGGATACAGTGGATAAAAAAGTTTACACATGCTATAAAATTTAAGAATTTTGGACAATAAAAAGCAACAAATCTAAGAAGTTTAAAAGAAATGAGAAACAGTTAATAAAGAAATCCTATGAAACCCTGGTTCTATTAGTGTCACGTCCTCTAAACTAATTGGTTGTTGAAGCACTTGTTGGTTTTATTACAATAGTTTTGGATTAGATTCTATAAGATTGATATATCTGGACTTGGCAACTTTTGCATTCTATTTTACTATGTTTACTAATATATGGACTATAAATGCACTGGAGCTATTTTGGGTGGAGATATATCCGTGCTTTCACGCTCAACACCATAATAAAGCACAAGTACTGTGAGTACTGTGAGTGAAGAATATCTTCCTCTCTCATTGAGAAAACACTGGACATCCCTTTGATGGGAGACTATGAGACTATGTCTCATGTATGTAGGGGACTATGAATTTGGTGGGACTTACAAAGAAAAGTTTAAATGATAGGTTTAAACCTAGGTCAACTTTCTATCCTGTCAACTCTAGGTCTTTGATAGTTGATAAGTTTCAGATGGTTATTGAACTAGAGTTACTTAAATTAGGTGCTTCACGTAGACCCTTTTACAAAAATAATCTTACATATAAAGATAAGTTGACTCTACAGACCCTTCCTAATGACAATTCTATTGTCATTTGCAAATCAGATAAGGGTGGTCTTGTTGTAGTACTTAATAGCACAGATTATCATAATGAGATTCTACACCTCTATGTACATCTCCTTTGAAAGCTTTTCATAAAAAAAGGGAAAGTTTAGTGGAAAAATATAACTTTTTTAATTCTTAGTTTATATTATGCATACCTCGTTGTTCTACATATTCTCTTCCATTTTAAAAAAGTTTGCTATTCCCCTTGCTATTCCCTGCTGTTGACATATGTGAGCTGACATTTCAGGTTCTAACAGTCCTTCTTCTTCCCATAACGCACACTAACATAGAATGTTCCTAACAGTAATTTCTACTGATTGGCTGTTGGATGGGTCAAACATGCTCAGATCTCAACTGAGCAACTGAATCAACCCAGGCGCTTGGTCATGGGCAAGATCATAATGGTCACTATTAGGGGTCCTGCAAACAGGAAGTCAGTATTTTGGAAACATTTATTTATACACAGACAAAATGCTAAATGGGCAGGTTAAGGTCATTAGGATGGGAAAATACTGCCTTTTCTTTTTAAAAATATATGTATTAGTGTCTAGCCAGTACAGAGGTGTTATCTTAAATAACCGTCTCTGAAAGAAGAGAGATTATTGGACCTGGAGGGCTTTAATAACCTACCACTCTGTTAAGGGTTTTGAAACCTTACCAACAGATGTGTTGAGTAAGACACAATCAGGATTATTCATTAAAAGTTTTTATCGTTTAAAATGGTGCTCATTTTGCCCCAACCAATCAAATGTTAGCTTTCAAATGTTAAATAAGATCTGATTGGTTGGGGCAAAATGAGCACCATTTTAAACGATAAGCGGGGCAATTCACAGAGGAGCGTTGCAGCTGTGCAGTGCTCCTTTTGCCCCTTAACATTGCGCTAACCGATTTACGATTGGTTAGCGGGGTGTTAAGTCTCAATTTGCAGCAGCTGAGCAAGTCCCGGAAGAGGCATTCGCGCAGTCAGCACAAAGCAATTTACCATAGGCTGCACAGGTCTTACCACGTAAGTATTGAATGCCAGCTATGGCTTAAGTGCGGGTGAGATTCAGCCTCTGGTAAATCCTGTTTGTGAGATTTGCCCAGAGCATTTGCGTCTCTGGGTGAATCTCCGTAAAAAACTTTTATTGAATTCCTGAATGTGCCCAGTTCACTTTCACTGTCAGTACTCACTGTATCGGGGTGAGTTAATGCTTTTGTACTGAGATGCTGCTTCATATTTTCATATTGTATGATTTTAGATGGTGTGTATATTCCTCTTATTGAATGATTTTATTACATTGTGGATTCAAAATAGTTTATAATAAATTACTTTAATTGTTTGACTATACCCTGTGTCTGTTCTGACTTATTCTTTCGATGTTTGAAAGTTCAGTTCTAAAAAGCAGAACACCCTCTCCTCTTGTATCTCTGTTCACAAGACCTAAGCAATCGACCTTCCAGCTCTATCCCCTTCTTTCAGTTCATGCCTAACTGTCCTGACTTCTGATTCTAGCCCTGACTCACTAATACATTTGTATAATTCATCTTAATCTTATCAACTGCTATTCACTCATTTTCTTCCTACAAACTCACAAGTGTTGCCCTACTAACACTCATCATTGGTTTTTTACATAGTATTTAAGGTTGAATAAAGACATACGTCCATCAAGTCCAACCTATTCACCCTCTTTTTTTTTTTTAATCCTACCTAACAGTTGATCCAGAGGAAGGCAAAAAAACCCAGCTAAAAAGGGGGGGGAAATTCCTTCCTGACTCCAAACCGCAATCGGAAAGTATCCCTGGATCAACCAGATCTATATGCATTAATACCAGTAATTCTCAATATTTTTTAGCTTTAGAAACTTATCCAGGCCTTTTTTAAAGCTATTCAGTGAACTTGCCATTACCACATCTGCTGGAAGACAGTTCCACAGTTTCACTGTTCTCACTGTAAAGAAACCTTTCCTAACCTGAAGATGAAACTTCTTTTCTTCCAACCTTAAAGGATGTCCACGAGTCCTCTGATATGACCTATTAGTAAACAATGCACCAGAGAGTTCATTGTATGGCCCATTAATATATTTGTATAAGGTTATCATGTCCCCACGCAAACGTTGCTTCTCCAATGTAAACAGCCCTAACTTGTCTAATCTGCCTGCATATTCAAGCCCCTCCATTCCCCTTATTAATTTAGTTGCCCTTCTCTGAACTGCCTCAATTTCCAAGATGTCCCTTTTGTATATGGGATTCCAAAACTGCACCGCATATTCCAAAGCCTTGTAAAGAGGGAGAAATAATATTTTTCTCTCTTGAATCTATTCCTCTACAAGACAATATCTTGCTAGCTCTAGCCGTTGCTACCTGGAATTGTTTGCTGTAGCTAAGTCTGTTATCTACCAGAACCCCCAAATCTTTTTCCATTACAGATGCACTTAACACAGAGTTATTTATGGTGTAGGTGGCACAGGGATTATTAAATCCCAAATGCATCACCTTACATTTATCAACATTGAATCTCATCTGCCATTCTGCTGCCCATTTTGATAATCTATCTAGGTCTGCTTGCAGCACTTGCACATCATTGGAAGTTTCCAAAGCTCTGCATAATTTAGTGTCATCAGCAAACACAGAGACCTTGCTCTCAATGCCCCCTTCTAAGTCATTTATAAACAGATTAAACAGAAGCGGCCCCAGTACAGAACCCTGAGGAACTCCGCTTAGAACTTTAGCCCACATAGATGTAGCTCCATTAACCACCACTCTCTGTTTGCGATCCAATAACCAGTTCTCTATCCATGAACAAATGTTTTCTTCAAGGCCAACAGTCCTCAGTTTATACATTAGTCGCCTATGTGGCACAGTATCAAAAGCTTTTGCAAAATCCAAATATACCACATCCACTGCTGTGCCTGAGTCCAACTTCTTACTCACTTCTTCATAAAAACCAATTAAATTTGTCTGGCATGATCTATTTCTCATAAATCCATGCTGACTACTACTAATAAGATGATCTCTGGAGACAAAGTCAAGGATATGATCCCTTAACAATATATATATATATATAAAATTAATGTAACAATAATAACAAGAACACTTTTTTATTTACATTTCTTTATGCTTAATAAAATTTCGACCATCAAAACTAGGTGGTTTTTAATGCAGAATCTTGAATTTTGCATTCAAGCTAAATTATCACCATTCGGTTCCTACATCCCTAGTAGCCATATATTGAGGGTTGTTTATTCCTCACAACCCATTGATTCTGTGTTTTTCCTTTAATAAACTGCTTGGTGTTCCTTTCTGGGTGGAATAATATGATATAACATTTTGGGAAGAAAATACAAACAAGAATCCCAGCACTTGAAGACAATATGGCAAAGATTTCTACTGCCACCATCTGTTTACCTTTGGTACTGAGGTAAGCTGGGATAAATGTCACCCAAACACTAGCAAATACCAGCATACTGAATGTAATGAATTTTGTCTCATTAAATGTGTCTGGGAGCTTCCTAGCTAAAAAGGCAACTAATAGACTAATAGTAGCTAAGAGACCCATATACCCCAATACACAAGCAAATAATACTGTAGATCCTTCATTACATTCAATAACAATGGTTCCTATTTCAGCTGTCATATTGAATTCTACAAATGGAGGAGTTTTTGCCAACCAAACAATGCACAGAAGAATCTGGATCATTGTACAGACAGGGACAATATAGACAGGTAACCTGAGTCCCACCAGTTTCTTTGATTTACTGTTTGGATTTGTAGCACTGAATATCATTATTACAGTAATAGTCTTGGCTAGTATAATTGAAAGACAAACTGAAAAAATAATAACAAATAAGACCTGCCGTATCATGCAAGTTATCAGGTTGGGTCTTCCAATAAATGCTAAAGAACATAGGAAGCCAAACATGAGGGAGATGAGGAGTAGATAGCTGAGTTCTCTGTTATTGGCCTTTACAATTGGAGTTTGGTGCTTTATTATGAACAGGGAGAACACAGAGAGTGTAACCAGGCAAAACAAGATTGAAACACAAGCCAGAGAGAATCCCAACATCTCCTGGAAAGAAAGGAACTGAATGGGTTTCGGCAGACACTTCTCTTTTCTACTGTCAGGCCATTCACCTTCTGGGCATTTGAGGCAATGTGTGTCATCTGAAACAACAAAAACTATCTGTTATATACTGTAGCTACAGTGTCAATATTCAAAACATTTGGAGAAGTTTACTGTATATTATAACTGATCATTCTCTGATCATAAGGTTACTGGAGATGAGTAGACAGATTTATCAGAAGACACCTGTAGATTGTTTACTGAGACTGCATGTGCACAGATTTTTTATTCATCCTTATGGAGACTTTGTTAAACTGCAAAGTAGCATAATTGCTTGACCTGAAGAAGGGAGTGTATCTCTCAAAAGCTTGTATAGTATAGTCAAATACTATACTATACAAGTTTTCAAGAGATACACTTCTCTCTTTCCCAGGTCAAGCAGTACTAAATAGCACAGGGTACAGCACATCCTTATATGAGCATTTGCAGGAGGGGGAGGATGTGTGATTTTAGAAAGAAAATCAATTATTACAAACCATAAGCACTTAGCATCTCTCCTTCTGAACAAGGGACACAGTCAAAACAGCAAACCCTTTGCCCATTTAATGTGGCCCTTCTGTGGTCTCTGGGACATGGATCAGTGCAGATTGAGAGAGGGGCCTGTAAAAAAATTCCATTTAGATGAAATTCTCATTTATTACCATATATAATATTATTACCAACATTAGCATAATCAGTATATTACTTTATTACTATTACATTCTGGCATGGTAACTGGATACCAATGTATACCCTGCTCATGTCCTACCTACCTCTTGCCTCTCTTGCCTACCTCTTGGAGGCAAGAGACTGAAGAGAGGAGGAAGAAACCTTTTGCACAGAAACACAGCTACTACTCTTCAGTTTCCTGGACTTTGGATAGTTATTGCAGGAGAACCATTTGGAGCAGAGATGTAAAGCAAGGATTTTTTTAACACTACAGTGGGGCCAGCAGTGGGTTACATTTTTATTTTGGGGGTGGACATGCCCTTTAAACAAATCAACATTTTACTCAGTAATAAATGCCTAATGGGGCTATTGACATGAAAGCCAACTTTTGAAGACAGTTTGTTTAGAAGAATGAACCACTTGAGCTAACACTTGAGCTAACAAAAGCTTTTCTAATAAACATGTTTAATAATTATTTCCTTATTTATTCTACTGATGGGACATGTTTTGATTTCTTTGTATGTGTGAATTACTTCAGTTGTTAGCAACATCTGGTGTAAATCTCATGTCAGTAACCTTATTAGAAATATATTTAAATGTTCAATACTTACAGTCAACTGTATAATGATTTCAATTGGTCAAGACATATTGACCATTAACTTAAAGCACTGGTATATTATACAATATAGTCTCGTTATATTGCTTCTTACAATTAAATACAACATTCTACTTTAGCTTGTGGCTCAGGGGCAAATTCCGATCTGTTCCTACTTCTTCTATACCCAAATGCCTATGTGGAATTTGTGGGATCGTGTACTAACTGAGGGATATACATAAATCAAAAATTATTCGTAGGGTATATAGAATTGGGTGGTGGTTCAGGAGTTGTGTATATGGTATATGTAATGGATATCAACAAACTATCCAACATTGCATCTGTCTATATTATAGAAATAAATTACATTTAATTGATTGTGTCCTCCATTCCATAAAATATTTTCTTGTTGAATAACAAGTTCCCGACCTTTATAAGATCCTGCATTAAACTGACCAACATTGACATACTGATTACTTCCATTAGGAAACAGCTGCCAGTTCACAATGTCCACATTGATAGGAGCATCTCCATTCTCATCGAAATATATTCTCTCTCCTCCAGTGTTGGTAAAGTTAACTCTTCTGATATAATGCAAAAGCTGGGGGGGGGGTTAGAAAGAAAAAGAACAGATGAATGGCTTAACCTTAATCAAAACAAAAACAACCCCCCCCCACACACACACACACACACACATTTATTACTGAGCGTTTTATAAACTCTTAAGCTGGTTACACACATCAAAGATTTTTCTGCCATTAGCTATAAACTGCCTACCCACACTACCACCACACTCTCTGTACTTTATAGGGGATGTTTTCAAGCTACACTTAACAGGACTGACCTTTTATTGGTACTATATTTTCCATCTTTATTTGTACTTTTTATTGGGTTCTTTAAATACTATAATCTATCTCTTTCTTTAAGTGTGTATACATAATTATCTCTGTTGTATTCAATTAGATCAACTGGACTTGAAATGTAGTTCTTGAAGACGTTTCGCTAGACATCCGACTGGCTTTCTCAATTCAGAATGACTTGTACAAGAATCTGTGGCTATTATGTACCCTGGAAAATCCCAATTAGCATATCACAGCCAGGTGTTAAGGGTGGTGATAATATGGCTAAGAGGTGTTATAGGAACGCCCAGAGTAAGTGTTTAAAACAGCATTGTACATGGCGACAGTTACATAATTATTATTGAAATAAAGTTCTTAAGGATAATATTTTGTTGCCCTTTAGTTTTTTAAAGCAACATTAATATTTGTAAATTAAATATATATTACCTGCCAAGGTTGTTGATTATAAATATTGGCACAAGATCCATTTTTGAATGGTCCTTTTCCTGGAACACAGGTTTTCATCTGGTGCAAAGCATGAGCTATGGCAAAAACTGCATTATGGACTTTGTATGTAAATTTAAAGTTGTAAACATCATAAATATTGGGATCAATAGTGTCCAGTCTCTCCTTTCCTGTGCACCAAGCAATGTCTTTTTTAAAAACAGGTGAAGATGTATTATTGTATAGATCTTGTCCGGGCCAAACACAGTGAAAAGCATTCTCCCAAAATGTCTTCATGAAAATATCATCTGGATATATGGAGAGATGGATGCTTAAAGAAATTCCTTCATCCTGGAGTTTACCACTTGGAATTGATAGTGCAAGGCTTCCATTTAATGTTATTAGAATTTCTTTTCTTGGGAAATCAGAAGTAATAGACCAGCCAGTAGAACCGACCCACACTTTGTTAGTGATATTGTGAAAAGACGCCTCTTCCATTAAAGATACAAGGTTTTCTATGGTACAATATACAATGATCACTCTTGCGCTAGATTTCTTGATGACGTCAATAATACGGAATACAGCTTCTATGGATCTGACTATAGGAAGTATCTCTTGAAATGCAATGCATCCACCACTGGTTTCAATCTCTCTAGTTAGCCCTTGAGCTCCAGCCCTGCCAAAGTCATTGTCAGAAAATATGATACCCACCCATGTCCAGTTAAAGTATTTAACCAACTGACCAATAGCTAAAGCTTCAATGTTACCACTGCTGACTGTCCTGAGAAAGGATGGGAATTGTAATTTGTTACTAAGCAAAGGTAGAGCAGAAGCGTAACTAATCTGTAAAAAAGTAATAACAGATAATTATTATTTTATTATTTTAGTCAGTATTAATAATAAGTACATTTATAATTTTTAAACATGAATGGCACTAAGGCAGAGAGAAGGGGCAATATGGGTAGCCAAAGGCAAGAAGCCTTTAGTCACTGACATCAGTAATAAGGGTGCTGTACTAATTTCCATTACATGCCTTGTTCATCTTAATGAATGGGATGCAGTCCACATTATCATTGGAGGGACAGGTCCTCCTCTTCATAATGACACTCCCTGATGCACTGAAGATCCTCTCCAAAAGTACACTAATTACTGGGCATGAGTGATAAGCTTGTTCTTGAGTTGAGTTCAGCCAATTAAAATTATCAAGTCTTAAGTGGAGAAAAGTCATAAGTGCCCATATTGGTGCGTTATGCCCGGTGGGGTACGAGTGGCGGCTGGGAAGGGGTGTCCTGCCCCCCCATGTGGGGGTGTCTGTGAGTTTGCATTTGTGGGATTTCCAGAAACAGAAACCCACGCCCCACATTGTCGCTGTTGCTGGTACCGCCTTCTTGGTCTCTCTTGACCTCAGTTTATACATTAGTTGCCTATGTGCCACTTAGTTATAGATTTGCACAAGCCCCCTAGTACCCAAATAATGTCTAAATAGTAAATTATCTCTTTACAGCAACAGGGCGCAAAAAAACTCACACACAGGCTTTTTGCCGATTCTCAGTTCAACTTAATTTTTTGTGTTACTTATACATACGTAAATCCCCCCAATTTCTTTTTGTTTAAAATATTCTTTAGTGACATAAAAAATTATAAAACAGTCACACTGTAATGCCGCAGCACAGCTGGATGCATGTGGTGTAAAATATTACTATACAATACATACAACATATACAATTTAGTCAGTTCTGCACAACTCTTTCAATACTTGACATTCTTAAGTAGAGATGGTCGGTTCGCGGCGTGCAGATCCGCGTCGGATTTCTGAGATTTTATGGCATGCTGCTTTCCAGATTTTTTCTGAACTACGTCAGAAAATTTTGGAAAATTCGAGAAATTTTGAAAATTTGCTAAATTAAGAAAATTTTAGAAAATTTGAATTTTCAAGGAATTTTTGAAAATTTTGTAAAAATGATACCGTAACTTACTGTAAATGGATCTGGGAAATGGTCTGGGGAACAGACCAACAGATCCTTTCTAAAATAATCTAATTGTAACCAATTCTGATTAGTTAAATAATCAGAATTTTCAGAAAGAATATGATTGATATACTAACCAATCACATTCTTTTCCCGTCAGAATTGGTTACAATCAGATTTTAATTCTTTCTTTCAGAAAGAATCTGATTGGCATTCCAACTAGAGATGGACCGGATTGCAGATCCAAACCCAGTTCCACGGTGGATCTCTGAGATCTAAGAATCAGCAGAACTTGCGTATTTTCCGTACCCACATTTGAAGATTTCATGTATCAAATTCACCAATGGCAGATATTTTTACCTGAGCCAACCCCCTGGGTATAAAAGGCAGATAGACAGGCACCATGTTGTCAGTGTTTTAAAGTGAGTTTAGTGGAGACCTGTTTTTTGGACAAATTTAGTGTTAGGCCTTTTAGAGGTCTAGGGGCCCTATTTAAAAACATGCAGTATTGCAATATAGTGCATTATCAATATAGTGCGACCACAGATGTACATTTACGCTGAACATTTGTTAATTAACAAACCAATTCTGAAGGACCGAGACCGAGATTTAATGATGAATTTTCGATAATCATCGAACGTCCAAGTTGATGCTCCTCGACTTTAGCTCTCCATAACCTATACAGAAAATAAACAGAGCATTCACCTACCCCCTCTATTAGCAGAGCTCTACGTTTTTTCAGCATTTCAGCATGGTGCCGCAGTCCTCGAAAACATGTACAGTGAAAATAACTGCCTTTAAGCTGGAGGGTTTTAAAACTTCACCTTTATTTATTAGCTATTCTGATTGGATACATTAAAATTATTTCAGAAAGAATCTGATTGGTATACTAGCCAATAAGTTTCTTTTTCAATCAGTATTGGTTACAATCAGATTGGTCTGTTCCCCAGACCATTTCTGAGGTCCCAGAGCCATTAACAGTAAGTTACTGTATCATTTTTTTACAAAATTTTCGAAAATTCCTTAAAAATTCGAATTTTCTTGAATTTTTCAAACGCAGCTCAAAAATAGAATACAGAAGCTCGAAAAACAGTGTGATCATGAGGAAAGATTTTTTTTTAAAGTTCTGGATATATGTACATGTTCCCCAGACCATTGTCCATGTCCCAAAGCCATGTACAGTAAGTTACTATTGCTATTTTACCTTATATTTAAGCGGATATGTGCAGATTTTTTTCTCCTATTGACTTTAATTGGTTTTTCCACGGATTTTTGAATCTTTTCAAAAATCTGCGATTTTAACAGTTTTTCCCATCTCTATTCTTAAGTTGACACTAAAGACTAGGGTGGTGCTGGAGGAGAAATGGACAGGGCAGGGGTTGGACTTGACATGGGGGGCAAAATATCATAGGGTAATGTGGTCTGTGGGCAGCCCTACAAAACAATACTTTGCAACAGAAAATTAAGTTAAAACATGCTGCCTTTCTCCTACCTTTATCTTTGGTAGGCTCTACGGGGCAGGAACCTCCTTACTCTTGTGGCAAGGCTTTAGAACTTTTATTTATTTATATAATGTATAATTTACGTACTGAACTTTTTTATTTTGTTATTGTACAGCACTGCACCCCCAATTGCCGCTATATAAATAAACTATACATACATACATGCAGATGAGTAAAGGCATTAGTGCACATAAGGAATGAAAACTTTTGGGTTATTTTCATGTAGCAACGAATATTCAAGACTTGCAGAGTACCCGGCGTTGCCCGGTTTTTGTAAAGATCCAACTCAAACCTTCATCCAAAATTAAACAAACCCACACCCTTTCTAATCAAACCTGACCTATTTAAACTCACTGATCTGCCAAGATTTGCCCTTTTCTCTCTCGCTCCCCTACTAAAATGCTCATGCATGCCCTTATAATCTCCCGTCTTGACTACTGCAACATTCTGCTACTTGCTCTCCCAACCTGTCATCTCTCTCCTCTTCAGTCTATCTTAAACTGGGCAGCTCGGATCATCTCACTCCCCTCCAAAAGAGAACCCGTAACCTCGATACTGCAGTCCATAGGGTGGCTTCCCATTAAACAAAGAATCATATTCAATACCCTTCTTTTAACCTTTAAATCCCTTCACTCTACTCCACCTCCCTATTTCTCTCTTGGTCCCTTATGTTCGTGGCCATGCTCTCCATTTCTCACAATGAAATCTTCTCCACAAACCCCCAATGAACACTGCTTTCTCCTCCGTCTTAAACAATTCTCTCTTGCTGCTCCCTACCTTTGGAACTCTCTCCCTCTCTCGCTTCAACAGGTGTCCATCTAGACTGTTATTCTACCTTTCTGAGCACCAGAACAACAAATGATTGTTAGCCACCTTTAAGCACTTTGTACCCCCCCTTGTATCTGTATGTTGTCCCACCCACTTAGATTGTAAGCTCTTCAGGGCATGGATCTCATTCCTACTTAGAGATGTCCGAACTTCGCAAAATCCGGTCCGCTCGTGGATCCGCAAATTTTCGAAAAAATTCAAAAATTAGAAAATCCGCGAGCGGACCAATTAAAACCTATTAAAATTCAAAAATACGAGGATTCTTCGAAAATACGAGAATTCCTCGAAAATACGAGGATCTGCGAAAATACGAGGATTGTACGAAAATATGAAATCTGTGATTTCTCATATTTTCCCGGTTTTTCGAAAATACGAGAAAACTTCGTAATTTCGAAAATTTTAGAAAACGCGGTTCGGAAAAGTTCAGAAGGCGGAAAACCGGAAAATCCACGATATCCGCCGTTCACGAATGAGGTAAATCTGCCGCGGATCCAGGTTCGGATCCGCAAACTGGGCCATCACTATTCCTAATGTGTCATGGCATGCTGCACTTATATAAATTTATCCATAATTTATATATATGTATTCTTAACCGATGTATGAAATTGTATTTAATTGTTATTTATCTATATAATTGCTTGCACTTATCCCCTTGTTTGTATACTCTGTATTTATGTACAGCACTACGTATCCAAGTGGCATTTTACATAAGGGATAATACGCTATCTACAGTGTAATATAATGATATTACGCCACAAGGAGTTCCATGAGGAATACAGAGGTGAAGTAAATCCATATATGACACTGTAGGTAGCGTATTATTTCTTATAATACATAAGGCAATTTTAAAAAAAATGCTCTGTACTCTGATTAGCAGCAACAGAACAAAAGAAGTAAGGCATTGTACTGTAACTTAGGTGATTACTTAATTCACCAGATGGCAGCACACAGGTTAATTCACTTATAAAATGTTGGGAAAGGGGGATTTGGAGGCATTTTAAAAAGTTGTAAAGTAGCCTATGCTCCTTTCCAGGACCTTATACATAAGTATACCAAGTTTAATGAAAATTTATACATATATATATATATAAATATATATATATATATATATATATATATATATATATAGATAGATAGATAGATAGATAGATAGATAGATAGATAGATAGATAGATATAGATAGATAAGGTATAAACACAGGTGGTTAATGTACAATCAGTGCCGGTGCACATGATGGTAAACAATATTAGAATATACAAAAAAGCGGTGTCCAGACTGACACTCCAAATACCATCATTAAACCATAACCTCAAATGATATGGGCATTTACACTGCAATCATGTTAATCATAAGGCCAAAAACACACTAATAATTAAGACCACTAATAATTAAGACCATCACCAATGATTAAAGCACACTAATAATTAAGACCACCATTGGTGGTGGTTCTAATTATTAGTGTGCTTTGTATACACATATCCAAGGTAAGTATATGTTCTCCTGCACCACCGCTCTTCTTCAAAGTATATGTTGGCTGGGTGCTACCTATCGTGCCAGAATGACCAATGGCCAGAAATCTCAGTAAAAATGAAGTGATGGTGCACACCAGACTTAAACAAACCTGCGTGTAACGTTTCAATATCATGTGACATCTTCTTTAGACAACGATGTTGTCACATGATATTGAAAGGTTACACGTGTGAATAAAGCACATAAGTTTGTTTAAGTCTGGTGTACACCATCACTTCGTTTTTACTTTGTATACACATACTCTATTCAAGAGGACCTTTTGGGACTCTATACATATGCTGATTGGTAATCGGCTATTTTTTATCCTTTTTATCCTTGCAGTTAGTATTTATACAGTGTTGTTACTTAGGTTATTATAGATGAATTATTATTTTAATGTAATTAAATAAAGCTCTAACCCTTTATCCACCACTGGCCGCTAGATTGTCCTTATGACTAACATAATTGCAGTGTGAAAGTCCATGCCCTTTGAGGTTATGGTTTAATGATGGTACATGAAGTGTCAATCTGGACACAGCTTTTTTGTGTATTCTATTATTTTTATGTTTGCATGTTAGCTCTTCAGGAAAATCCATACCTTTTAAGAGGATTTAACAGCATTCCACAAGCTAATGCAAAACCAGAGAGCCAGCCACAGACCAATTTCATTGCAAAATCAGAGGCCTATGCTGAAGATGGCTAAATAAAGCTGAAACTGGTCTGTGTCTGACTCTCTGGTTTTGTATTTAGCTCGTGGAATGCTGTTAAAACCTCTTAGAATGTATGACTTTTCCTCTAGGGCTACTATGGAAAAATGGAAATTACCCAGAAGCCTTTTCCCCTTATTTTCACAGACAAATAGACTTCACTACAAGGATTCCCACATCCCCTTCTCTGTCTTTTCCCGGTGCTTCAAATTCGATTGTGAAGCAAGTATATCTTCCAGATCCTGTCTGTCATCTTTCAAACATCTTTGATTTGTATACCCACCTCTACAGTGAGGTTAGAGAGACTTGAGCAGTGCTGGAATGCTAATTGATTTGATTGAAAAACTAAAAGCATGAAATTACAATGATGATAGAACACAAAAAGGAATTAATAAAGCTATGTGAATACCCTATCACCTATCTCCACAGTCACAAAATGCACAGTAAATAACTTTTGCTAATTAAGATGTAATCTTAATTAGCTTATACCCCATGTCTCCTATAATTTCAGTTTTATACTAAGATGGCATATTTTACATTTCACTCTTTTTTGTTGCCTTCCAGGTGTTTTTATCCTAACTATCCTCTTATTCTGTCTCAATAAAGTGACTTCTAAAAAGCTAGCCCTACCACAGGATAAGGATGTTGTTGACACAGCAGACCACCCAAAACATTATTAATTAAATTTCCAGTGACTCCACTATGTTGGCCACAATGCCATATACAGACATGTATACAGGGGGCAAAGGTAGCCCCTATCGCCATCCCGCATACATGTTGTAAATGCCCATTATTAACAAAATTATAATTTAAAGTAAGATCAGAAAGTATCAGAAAGTCAATAACCATTACTGAGTGTAATGCATTTCTTTAAACCTTTACTACAAAGTAATGAGTCCTGTGCTCATAAACCTTTCCTATAGGGAATGGAGGAATACAATTTGTCTACATTGTAAGTAGCAAATATAAATTCTGGGTCACAAAAGATGCCTTCTGATTTTTACAAAACATCTCTTGTGTACTGAATGTAAGATGAAAACCCAACCATAAATTGTCTCAAATTTTATTTACTGTAGTTACATGGCTGAAATTATAGGCATTCCTGGGGGATTTTTCTTAGTTTTGCGAATCTCTTAATGACTTAGGTGTTGTGCAGCGACATTCAAATTACATTACATTACAAATGGCATTACAGTATTTAAATACCTGAGGATATCTGTACAATCCTAGAATTCTAGCTATAGGCACTGAAGCCTTTGAAGGGAAATCCCCAACTATAGCCAATGGAATAATACCTTTATTGCAGTTAAAATTTGGCACAGATTCATTTTTTCCTGATAAAATTCTTGTTGCTCCCATCAGTGATATCAACTCATTGTAACAAGAGTCATAATGACTGAATCCCAGTGTTACATTGGGCAGAAGATAATTTGATGCATTAACTTCCATAACTGCGTATACCATTGCAAGGAAAAAGCGATAAAATCTTATATGAAATCTGAAATAGAAGGAGAGAAGTAAGGTAAGTAATGATCGGGGGACTTTCTGAGAATATAATTATAGCGGTTGGGGCTGGGGGAACATGGACTATAATATACATAAAGTTTGTATAAAGGGTGGACATGCCCTTTAAATTGTGAATTCTAACATGTTAAAGGTTGAATTACATATATGATCAATTTAATATTTATACTTGTCCACATTTGGCAGGTGTATGTATGTATTTATGTATGTATATTATGTTTATCTATAAATAGAAATTAACAAATCCACCTAGTTTGAATGTGCACTAAATTTCTTCTGGGTGGAACTTCTAATATCTAACCCAATATTTTAATGGTCAAAAAATTTCAAAATTTTTTTGCGGGCTTGACTTTTGATATGGGAGTTAAAGTTCTTCCACAGACAGTATGGAGCCCAACAGGCTCTATATATAATTTTGGATAAATAGTAGGGATGTGCCTGTACCTGGTTTCAGTTTGAAACTCACAGTTCTGCTTTCGGAATTGACTGAATTTTCACAATGGAACTGCTGAAACTTCTTACATTTAAACCTAGTTTTGCAATCTACATTTTGTTGTTACAAGCCAAAACTACACCTGACCCACAGAACCATGACAGAATGAACCCTGGTGGGTTCATTAAAGGGCATGTCCACGCCCAAAACTGAAATTTAACCCAATACTGGCCACAATCAGTAGTTTAAAAAAATCCTTACCTTAGATCTCTGCTCTTTATGATTCTCCTGCATTGCCTTTTCTAAGTCCTGGAAACTGCAGTGTAGAAGCTGTCAGTGACTCATCCGGTGCCTGTTTCTGCCTCAACCTCATCAAGGTCTGAGGCATGTGCAGGGGTGCCCCCCCTCCCACTATCAGGATCCATCCTCTGAGGCCGTGGCACCTAGCGTGAAATCCTCTTTGTACAAGGCAAGTAACAGCTGCCCAACTCCAACCACCATAATATTTTTTTTTTTTAAATGCTCCGATAGTTACTTACGGACCCTACTCTCCTGCGGCGTCTTCAGTGACATCAGCCGCGTCTGGACAAGAGTTAGCATACAAGTTTGCAAGTATTTGATAGTTATTTCTGTACAAAGCACAAAAGGACTATGTTTCATGAGTAATACAATGTCGCTGTTTTACCATGAGATATATGAACAAAATACTTTTGAATCAAAATAGAAAAGAAAAACCTACCTACCCACTGCACTGTAAAGACTTTGGACTTTCCCTAAAGTGTGTTTCAGGGTATTTTATCTCAATATGGACAGGAAAGAGGCCTCCTAAGATGATGTCTCCAGTCAAGGAATAACCAATGCCTTTTTGGCTATACAGTCTGCACCCTTCCAATGAAGTTTCACATACACACTTATTATACCATAGCAGCATAACAATAAAAAGAAAATGACACAAGGAGCCAAACATTGTCAGGAATAGATGTGATTCCATAAATTTCTCTTGAAGATTTATTACTTTACTTTAAAGAGAGTAAAATAAAATATTAATTAACCTTAGCAACACTCTACTATGCAATCATTAGTATTGCCTCTCCTTAACTTGTGAGGAATAAGAACATTTTATCAACATATTTAAAGCCCTGTACTGCATTAGCACCATTTTTATCTTTCCAGAAAACCCTGACAATAAGACAAATCATCTTTCACAAACAACTTTGTGTTAGAGCAGAACAATATTTTACCCCAAAAAGCCTCTGCATCAAGCAACTGCATCATTACAGTTATTAACAACCAAATGTGGCTCCCATCTCCTCTCTTACATGCCGTGAACCCACGATGCATGGAAACATCACAGGATCACATTGCTACTGTGGGGTGTACTAAATACAAGAGCCCTTCCCAGCTCCTCTGTAAATACACATCAATAACAATAGTATAAGCAACAATTCCTCCAGTTCCCCAGGAATACACCACTGGTCTTTTTTATCTAAATAAAATAAAGTGAAGATTTTATTTGGAAAAAAAGAGGCCAATGGTGTATTCCTGGGGAACTGTAGAGATTGGTGCTTCTACTGTTGTTCATAATCTCTAATTACAGTTATTAACTGTGTTATGGGGTGGACTTGGCTCAATCTCACACATATATCAAGAACAAGTTTGGAATGTATATCATAGGTAGTTAATTCCCCCGAAAATGTTTTTTTATTGCACATCCAATAAAATTAAAAGAACACTCATAATCCAACTCAGCAACAACTAATATATAAAAAAAATCCTCCCTTGGTTGAGACCTCAGACTTACAACTGAACATTAATTAACAGTTTACATAGCTGGAACATAATCTGAAAGGGCAGAGAAATGGAGGACCCACTCCTTCCCTCAGTTGCTGTAACTGTGCCCCCTGTGGTATGTACTATAGCCTCTGGCCTTGCTACTTACCCCACCAACAATGAAAATCTCTTAGAAATTATTTCTTGTCAAACCTCCACAGTATTTTCTTAAACTGTTTTTCTTATAAACTTTTTAAGACCCATTAAGCATTATGCTATGAAAGTTTTATCCACAGCGATATATAGTCATAAGACACAGCTGGAGGTAAATGAAAGTAGTAATTATTTAATCACACTGGTGATTATCATTACACAGATTATTATAATTAATTGTCCCTACAGAAGTAACCAATGATCAAAATAATTTGATGAAAAATGTCAGTATTCACTATTCTTAGTAGGATGTATATATACAGAACTTTTTTATATATACGTATATAGTAAATATCAAAGAAAATGTCAGTGTTCACTATTCTTAGTAGGATATATATATATATATATATATATATATATATATATACCATTTTATGGGTGTCTCGGATAATACACATAGGAGAGGTGTATATGTATGTGTGTACTCACTATTACCATTTAAATGACCATCAGTATATGTATATAAAATTTAGCACCGACTAGGTACAACGCAAAATATACAAAATACATAAACTTACTTACAGAGCTGAGATCCCTATTTTAAAATGGAATGGTCAAATGGCAGCTTCAACCACACCCCTGTGTCTGCTCCATGTGAAAGGAAGTATAATCCAAAAATGTTCTGTCTGCTACACAGGATGTGATTTAGCACAGGATGTGATGTGTATTGTAATGGACATATACACAAAGGTTTCTTATATACCACCTCCAGCCCGCAGGTGGTGTCAGTGATTAATAAAAAACAAGACATTCCTGCTCTCTATGGTAGGAGGAGAGAAAGTAAAAGTGGATTGTGGTGTGTGCTTTGGAGTGATATTGACTGCAACACAAGACCCTGTGTATAATATCCTGTGTATAAGACCCTGTGTATAAGACCCTGTGTTTAAGATCCTGTTACCACCTGTTGGGAGGACAGATCATTGGACAGACAATTTACCTTATTGGATACAAACTCTGAGGCAAAAGATAAGTGTACACCAACTTACAAGGATACACAATATACAGGCCTGGTCAATATTCAAAGTAGTGCACCATAGACAGGGACACCCCTGATTACTGCACGTTATATGGAGAACCTGTTTATGTATCTGCTTTGTGCCAGACCACCAAAGTAACCCACTGTGTGCCATGCTACCCATAATCCTTCCATAAAGCAGTGATATGGTACAAATTGGTGGCAGCAGTGCTGAAGCTCTTAAGCAACTTTTTTTCAATTAGATCTGTATATAAGAGTATATAAAGGATAAATCAATTTCTTTAGGTAAACTGGGAATGAGAAATGTTTGTTTATACGTTAGATTATTAGGGCAATGCTATTACAATAACATGATGCTGTGAGGTACCTTCTGTTATAATATATGAGGTACCATCACTACTTGCCGTGGTGAATACTAATAAGTATTAACCTAGCATGTTTAGTTTCAACCACACAGTGTAGCAGGATTGCCTGGGTCTACTCTCAGACCTGTAGGATTATCCTATTTGGTTCCTCTTGAAGCTGGTGACTGTCTGAGTAACAGTTTACAATATACCCATGTAAAGATTCTATATCCACTATATCCACACATAGCAAAACATACACACACATAATTTCCATTGTGCACCAACGGGCACAATTATATATGGTAAATATCAAAGTAAATGTCAGTGTTCCCTATTCTTAGTAGGATATATATATATATATATATATACAGAACTTTTTGATATGATAGATAATGAGAGTGATGAGAGATACTGTAAGTGATGTCAGTTATGAGTATCTGCCATGTTTGGATTCCAGAGAAAAGATTAAGATGAACTGAAAAACCTTTACAGGTAAGATTAATGATTTTATAAATGTTCTAGTTTGCATTTCTCTCTTAAGTTTCTCTCTTCTCACTTAAGTAAAAAGTGTCTCTACCCCTCTCATCTCTCTCTATAATTTTTAAGTATTTCAGTTTTTAGATCCTGCAGCTTTGCACTGCCTTATATCTAGCTCCACCTCCATAGACCCCCTGTACACACCCTCAGCTCTGTGTCATGAAATGGGATGGAAATCAGAGGCGTGACCAGGAAGTACAATAAAAATGTTTGGTTTTGTACACTTATAACATTTCAGTCATAGAAACACAAGTTTAAATAACTGGCTCCAGGGTTCCAACCATCAGTACGGGGAACCCAAAGTGCTTTAATAGCTGTGGCGCTCTGATCTTCCCTCTGTTTGCCAGATCTTGCAAACAGGTGCAGGACTGGCATCCACGTCTGTGATTGGCTGAAAGGCCGCCAATCACATCTGTGGCTTCCGGCAATAGATAAAGTCGCAGGAGTGAAGGGCTGTTAGTATAGTTCAGATTTTATTAAGCAATCTAATATAGGCGGTTGGAGGTGGGAAGGGATACCTACATTATATATGAAACTTTATATATATTTATATTTAAAACCTGAGGGGCAGCCAGGGTGGGATCAGGATGGAGGGAGGGAGGAGGAAAGGGCTCCCCTTTCTCTATGTACTTAGCCGATTAACCAATAATCATTGGGGAAGGGCTCCACTGCGCATGCCAGAAACAAGGACAAGGAAGAAGCAGGCATCCGGGTGACTCACCGACAGCTGCTACTCTTAACTTTGGACAGGAACTGCAGGAGAAATATTTGTGGCAGGGCTGTAAGGTTAGAATTTTTAACACTGTACAGTGAGGCCAGTACTTGGTTAAATTTTAGTTTTGGGGGTGGACATGCTCTTTAATCCAGTGCTTATTTTGCTAAGGCTAAGTATCCCCTTCCCAAACTCATTGGACACAAGCATGCTCAATAATCACCATGAACTAGCATTGGGAGAGGGAATTCCCCACAATGCATTTTACACATACCAACTGTCATTCTGCAGGCATAGCCCTGCCGCCGACATGGCCAACTGCCGAGGCTGTAAAAAATTGCGGCCAGGCTGCGTGTTGGGCATCACTGATATACATATTAAATTTATGAACTGTGTGTATCAATAGAAATTTACAACATTGGTCATTGATGAACCATCCCTGCCATACATTGCATCAGTTATTTGAGATATAATGGCCTAAGAAGGACAGTGTATAACTTTAACCACAGAGGCCACAACATACATTTTATATTTTATAGGGAAGTAACAAAAATGTTCCCGTTGGTGCAGAGTGGGAATTGTGTGTGTGCATGCTTGGCTATGTGTGGATACAATGGATATAAAATCTTTAAACTTCCTATAAAAGTTGCAAGAAGTTAAAAAGAAATGATACAGTTAATAAAAAAAATCCTATGAAATCCTAATTCTATCAGTGTCACTTCCCTTAAACTTACTTAGTTGACACTTGTTTATTTTGTTATTCATTTTGGATAAAAGTATATATATATATATATATATTAAAAAATAGAATCACACTCGCACTCAGTCCAAATTCATAAATAAATGGGTGCTTCAAAGGATACAGGTGCCTCCATCTGTAGATTAACCATAAAAAGGAATAGTCCTGAGCACACCTCACTAATCAATTTCAAAATTTATTAACGTTTCGGAACTGCATTGAGTCCCTTCATCAGAATAGTGGTAAAACACAATGCAAACACAATATATTCAAGTGACCACACCTACTGTGACTCCCCTTCAATTAGCACATTCTATCTATTAACCCCATAGTAACATTTCTCATGAAGATACATCTCATCCTATCCATAGTGAAAAAAGTGCATAGTGCATAATAAAGTGCAATATACATATAAAGTGACCATAATATATATAAAAAATATATTACTAAAATGTCTAAAAAATACAAGGATTGTGGAAACACTCCAATTAGGCTAATTTACAAGTACATTTAGCGGAAGTGCTACTGATCTGATCAAACATTAATACAAAAATAGAAAAGATAATCAATGCACATTCCTAGGCCCCATACAATATCATATTATCTGCACACGGCATAATTTATAAACAAAGGGGTTTTAGTATACATTACTGTGATCACATGAATGAAAAGCCTTCCAACCACGTCAAGGTAATTGAAAAGACTCCAATGGATATCTTTGATGCTTTGATGCTTTTGTCAATAAAAGCATCAAAGATATCCATTGGAGTCTTTTTCAGTCTGGAAGCACCTGTATACCAATTTTTGATTTACCTAGTTTAAGTGCTTGGGACAGTGCACAGCAGGATCCATCAGCCTAGAGAGGTGCAGGACACTACCCATTTGTTATTGATTACCAGGAGTTGCAAAACAGTAGGTTTTTCAGTTGAAACTACTTTATACACCATTAAAACTTCGACCATCAAAACACGACTTTTCATGGTTTTTATTGCAGAATTTCTATTTTGGCATTCGAAATTCTTGGAACATTTCTACCAACACATAAAAATTAACACCAGCAGGTTCCATACATCCTTAGTAATCATACAATGAGGGTTGTTTATTCCTCACAACTTCCTGCTTCTGTGGTTTCTTCCTTTAATATACTGCTTAGTGTTCATTTCTGGGTGTAATAATATAATGTAACATTTTGGGAAGAAAATACAAACAAGAAGCCCAGCACTTGAAGACAATATGGCAAAGATTTCTACTGCCACCATCTGTTTACCTTTGGTACTGAGGTAAGCTGGGATAAATGTCACCCAAACACTAGCAAATACCAACATACTGAATGTAATGAATTTTGTCTCATTAAATGTGTCTGGGAGCTTTCTAGCTAAAAAGGCAACTAATAGACTAATAGCAGCTAATAGACCCATATACCCCAATACACAAGCAAATAACACTGTAGATCCTTCATTACATTCAATAACAATGGTTCCTATTTCAGCTGCCATATTAAATTCTACAAATGGAGGTGCTTTGACCAACCAAACAATGCACAGAGCTATCTGAATCATTGTACAGACAGGAACAATATAAACATGGATCCTGAGTCCCACCAGTTTCTTTAATTTACTGGTTGGATTTGTAGCATTAAATATCATTATTACAGTAATAGTCTTTGCTAGTATAATTGAAAGGCAAACTGAAAAAATAATAGCAAATATCACCTGCCGGAGCATGCAAGTTGTTAAGTTGGGTATACCAATAAATACTATAGAACATAGGAAGCCAAACATGAGGGAGACGAGGAGTAGATAGCTAAGTTCTCTGTTATTGGCCTTTACAATTGGAGTCTGGTGCTTTATTATGAACAGGGAGAACACAGAGAGTGTAACCAGGCAAAACAAGATTGAAACACAAGCCAGAGATGATCCCAACATCTCCTGGTAAGAAAGGAACTGAATGGGTTTTGACAGACACTTCTCTTTTCTAATGTCAGGCCATTGGTCTTCTGGACATTTGAGGCAATCTGTGTCATCTGAAACAACAGAAACTGTTATATAGTATCATTAATATTTAAAATATGTGGAAGAGATTGTATTGTAACTAATTATACAAGGTTACTGAAGATAAGTAGACACATATAACAGAAGACTATTGTACATGCTATACTGATACTGTGCAGGTGCACTTATTATTTATTCATCCTTGTGGAAATTTTGCAAAGTAGCCTAATCATAGTTATCCTAAATAGAATTTCACTAAAGGGCATATTGTGGTATCTTTATGAAGTTTAGGTGTTTACTGCTGTAATGCTCTGATGATTCCTAAGTATCCTTTCAGCCAGGAGTGTATCTAAGGTTTTTGTCACCTGAGACGAAGTTTGAATGGTGCCTATATGCCGCCATTATATGGTGGGCATGGCTTTGGTGGTGGGCGTGGCAAGTCATTTTGACACAAAGTTACACATATATACATATATACGTGCATAACGTAAGGCACGCAAACAAACAGGCTGCAGGAGTGGGACCGATCAGTGGCAGTATGCAGAGAGAGTGTCCAAGGCAGTAGATACTTATTCAAATCCACTGCCTTGGTTGGATACCACTGCCACACGCACCTTTTGAACACAGCTTGATGAGACCTGCGCTTGCTCAAACCATCCCATTGCTGGTAAGCTTTTAAAAATGTAAATGCAGAATTAAGTGCCGTTTTTCTAGCTACCAGCTGGGTAGATTTTTTTCTGTTTGCCTATTTAGAGAGACGGCCCTGTTTTTAGCACAGATATCCCAATATTCATCACTAGTGATGGCCCAGTTCGCGGATCCGAACCCGAATCCGCGGCGGATTTACCTCGTTCGCAAACGGCGGATAACGTGGATTTTCCGGTTTTCCGCCTTCCGAACATTTCCGAACCGCGTTTTCGAAAATTTTCTAAATTACGAGGTTTTCTCGTATTTTTGAAAATGCATGAAAAATCTATTTTCGAAAATTTTTGAGATTACGAGGATTTCGCGTATTTTCGAAAATGCAGGAAAATACTTTTTATTATTATTTTTTCATTTTAATTTTTTCATTTTAAATTTTCAAATTTTTTAGAAAATTCGTGGATCCTCGAGCGGACTGGATTTTGCGAAGTTCGGACACCTCTATTCATCACTATTCACTTATAGTTAAGCCCCTGTTTCCTGAGAAGCTTGACACATCTCACCAGGCACAGTTGCCTCCAGGACGCAGGGTATCTGTGCTGTGGAAGAGAATATTTAAGAAGAATATAGCAAGACTGATGGAACTGAGCACTAGGAGGAGAGACAGCAATGTAGTCAGGGATGAAAGTAAGTCAAATACAGGTTGATCACATATGCTTAACTATAAACACCTCTAAATTGGGTTACTTGTTTATTGATCTGAACACCCAACCTATTCTACGTAACTGTCAGGCACATGGCTGGCACTAGCGGCTTCAATGGAGCTGATGTTGCCAGTGTCTTAATTCAAAGCCATCTTTCTTCTCAGCCAGCAGCACAAACACTGAAGTCGCCAATACCAGGCCATGTCACTGACAAGGTCGGCACTGACGTCTTCAATGGAGCCCATGTTGCTGACCTCTTCTTCTGCCATCAACCGCAATGACTTCTGAGCTCTGTGGAGGTTTGCAGCTCTTTATATAGGTTTGCTGAAGGACCTAATCCAATTCTGATTGGTCAATTTACAATGCTTGCGATCCCTTGATTATACAGTAACCAATCATATGATTGGTGAATTGAAATGGCAAAGGTTAACACCCAAGCACAGTTACCATTGCTTTATTAATAGCAGTGAGTGGTAACTGAAGCGATGTTATCAAGGTGTTAACTTTCCGACGCTGGGTTTTGCCATTTTTAAATCGCTTTAATTCTGATTTGGGTTAAAACGACGGGAAACCCATCTGCGAAAAGTTATTGGCCGTTTATAAATATGACCCTAGGAGACACCAATTTTTCACAACCCCATTAGTAAATACGATTGGTAAAAACTGCTAAATGTCGCGATTACTAAATACCATTGATAGGTGTCCACCTACTAAGAACCTTTTTTAGGACCCTCCAAATAATTTTGTCACAGTGTTAAGGGAACACCGTTCTTATGTATAGTAATGGGCTAGCCACTCACTTTTAAGTCAATGGGACAAGAAATTCCACAATTAACATGCTATACTTCTTAGGCAAATTGCATTAAAATCTAGGAATGGCATATATATGTTTCCAAAATATTTTTAAAAAAATCATTAACAATTATGATCTTACAGAAAATGTGTGGCTGGAAAAGAGAAATGAAATAGTGTCTTGTAGACTGGCTGGAAGGCTGGCCATTAGAATTCATATACAAATTTTTTCATCTTTACACAGCATGTTGCTGCATAACACAACATTTTATTTGGAACTAAGGATTCCAGACTAAACCAAGAAAATTGTATGTATTGCATGTAGGATTTTAGAAAACATTACAAACCATAAGGACTTAGAATCTCTCCTTCCGAACATGGCACACAGTTAAAACAGCATAGCTTTTGCCCTAAAAGTGTGGCCCTTCTGTGGCCCCTGGCACATGGATCACTGCAGACTGATAAAGGGGCCTGTAGGAAATTCTATTTGAAAGAAATTCTCATTTATTAACATGTAATATATATATATAGTAAAAATAGTAAAAATAAGATATCTGTATATTACTACATAGGCAGTAAATTCTTACATGGTCAATGGCCAGTAAATAAATGATAATGTACAATAATAGTATTTAGCACCACAGTGTTTTTTAACATACATGTTGGGTAGGATAATTATAAGTAAGCTGTAAAGATGGCTTGGGCTGATAAACATACACAATTCCCACAGGATCTGACTGTTAACTGCATTTGTATGCCTTTAAAATTAACAATCTTAAGTTTCCATGCAGAGAAATATCCATTCACGTATGTACATCTATAGATACGTTTAACTAGCTGTAACCTTGGATGATCATAGTGTAGAACCATTTATGCTGCTTAGGCACAACATGCTTTTCCTTAAGTAAACTGTTTTACTTTTACAAACCCTACCCTTGAGAATTCAGCAAAATGTAGAGCAATCAATAACTAGAACGACTCAAATAATTTTAAGGCTGTGTAGTGTTTACACATGAGCGAACATTCACCCAGTATTCCTGCCAAAAACATAGGGATCGCCAAATAAATCCAATCAGTGTCCATACCACCATTTTTGCTTGATCAATCTTGCTGTCTATTGGTTTACCAAAAGGATTGATCACACTGATGATAATTTAGCCTTAAAATCAGGAGCCATTGGCCCTACAGTAATTGTGCCTAATATTTTCTACTGATTGGCCATTATAGTGGGAAAAACAAGTATTTAACACCTCAACATTTTCATCAGTAAAATATTTCTAATACGGCTATTGACATGAAAGTCAATAGTCAAAAGTTTATTTTTTTAAATATTTTTTTTATTCATTGGAATAAAAGGGCATCTATAGTTAAAAAATGAACTTTTTTTTCTTTCTTTCTATGTGTTCTATAATTCCCCCCAACCCCCAGAGTGTCTTTACTTTGTTCAGTTTCCCTCTCGGTAAAATACAAACGGACATGCATGCACACTGGAAATCGCTGGAATTTTTGCATTTCCGTGATTTCCAAAAAAAACCGCATGTGCAATCGCGATAAAAACATAATAGGGTGGCCTAGCCCTTTATCAGGTTTTACCAAGTGAAATGCTAGGTACACTCTAAAAGTGTTTCATGTCACCTCTCATTGCTTACACATTCAAAAACATTTTGTTGTCCCTTTCACGTAATTTTGATACAATCTGGGATCTGCCAAAGGTTTTATAAGTGCTTCATAAATCTGTCACTAAAACACAGCCAATGTTCCCTTTTCATATTTAATTGCATTATTTGAAAGGGCTCCCCTGTGGATGTCACCATCCCTCCCAGGGGCAAGACAGGAGGCAGAGACCTTTGGACAATAAGCAGAGATATAAGGTACAGATTTTTTAAAACTACACTGTGGGGTCAGTAGTGGGTAATATTTTAGTTTTGGACATGCCATTTAAAAATGGTGCTAATTTTGCCCCAACCAATCAGATGCTAGCTTTCAAATGTTAAATAATATCTGATAGGTTGGGGCAAAATTAGCACCATTTTTAACAATAGGAACTTTTATTAAATCTCCCCGATACTGTATGAGGGGATTTACTGTAAATGGAGGCACAAACACTCTACTAAAGCTTGTGGCTCATAGGGAAATTATGATCTGTTCTTAACCAATACAAAACATCCCACATGTGATATTTAAATGGAGAGTGTGGGTCATTTTATATAACACAGTGTGAACATACCTTGCTAAACTCCCACTTACCTGTTGTGGATAGGTTAACATGATTTCAAAATGAACATTAATATTAATTCCCCAAAATAACGTTCTCACGGATTGTGCACAAAATAAGGGATGTAAATAAAACAAAGAAAGATTCATAGGGTATCTATCATGGGATGGAGGTTCAAAAAAACAGAGTTGTGTCTAGGAGATGTGTAATGTATATCAGACTTTGCATCTCTCTACATTATAGGAATTAATTACATGTAAGTGATTGTTTCCTCCATTCCATAAAATCTTTTCTGGTCGAACAACAAGTTCCCGACCTTTAAGAGATCCTGCGTCAAAATAACCAACACGGACATACTGATTACTTCCATTAGGGAACAGCTGCCAGTTCACAATGTCCACATTGATAGGAGCATCTCCATTCTCATCGAAATATATTCTCTCTCCTCCAGTGTTGGTAAAGTTAACTCTTCTGATATAATGTAAAAGCTGGGGGAAACATAAATGAGAAAGAGAAAAATAAATAAATAAAAAAATAAAAAAAAACAATTACTGAATGTTACCCAAATAAAGATTTTAAGTAGATGGCTGACAGATTAAATTGTCTTTCATCAGCTATAAAACTGCCTACACACACTCCAGACGCTCTCCCTGTACTTTGAGTAGGGTGTTCATAGGGGTGGTCAGTGGCCGCTCCCCATTCTAGTGTAGAGGCCAATGAAAATTTTCACTCACTGACAACAAAAGCAGTTTATTGGCAGCAAAATTGGAAGTTTTCTGGCTACACATTATAATAGTTTTCTGTGAGTTATAAGCCTTTTTATCCTTTAGTTCTTTTGTGAATTACATATACATTACCTGCCAAGGCAGATGATTGTAAATATTGGCACAAGATCCATTTTTGAATGGTCCTTTTCCTGGAACACAGGTGTTCATCTGGTGCAAAGCATGAGCTATGGCGAAAACTGCATTATGGGTTTTGTATGTAAATTTAAAGTTGTAAATATCATAAATATTGGGATCAATAGTGTCCAGTCTCTCCTTTCTGTGCACCAAGCAAAGTTTGTTAAGAACAGGTGAAGATGATTATTGTATAGATCCTGTCAGGCAAACACAGTGAAAAGCATTCTCCCAAAATGTCTTCATGAAAATATCATCAGGATATATGGAAGGATGGATGCTATAAAGAAATTCCTTCAATCCTGGGATTTTACCACTTGGAATTGATAGTGCAAGGCTTCCATTTAATGTTATTAGAATTTCTTTTCTTGGGAAATCAGAAGTAATAGACCAGCCAGTAGAACTGACCCACACTTTGTTAGTGATATTATGAAAAGATGCCTCTTCCATTAAAGATACAAGGTTTTCTATGGTACAATATACTATGATCACTCTTGCACTAGATTTCTTGATGACATCTATTATACGGAATACAGCCTCTATGGAGCTGACTACAGGAAGTATCTCTTGAAATGCAATGCATCCACCACTGGTTTCAATCTCTCTAGTTATTCCTTGAGCTCCGGCCCTGCCAAAGTCACTGTCAGAAAAAATAATACCCACCCATGTCCAGTTAAAGTACTTTACTAACTGGACAATATCAACAGCTTCCATGTTATTATTGCTAATTGTCCTGAGAAAGGATGGGAATTGATTTTTGTCACTAAGCAAAGGAAGACCGGAAGCATAACTTATCTGTAAAATAGTAATAAGAGATAATTTTCTTAATCTTGTAATTATCTCTATACACCAAACTAGCAGGGCAATGCACTCAGAGCTGCCTTCGGCAACACGGTGCAAAAAGGGTCTCTCGGTGCATCACTATCTGCTGTTTTTCTATTTTGGCACTTTTAACACCAGCTGTTAGCATATGACATCACTGACAGTGGCTGCACGGTTAACTTTCGCATTTGCCATGCAGCTGCCGCAATGAAGGAGTTTAATCACGCTAACTGATATAACATCGGTTAGCGGGATTTAAACTCCAGAATAGGAATGGAATCACCCTGTAGGTTTCTGGCTAGTGGCCATGATAGCATAGTGGACCAGTGGTTAATAGTGCTATCTTACAGCTGGAGCCATTGGTTTAAAAAAGTTGATGTCTACACCTGTGTTAGGTTTGTATGTGCTCCCTAAGCTGGATCCAGTGTCCTATGTACTAACCCTACAGACTCACACAGTCTATCTGTTAGTGCTTAGGGTTACATACAAAATACCTTTTCGCAGATCCAACTCACTGCACAATGCAAAATGACTAGACATTAATATTATCAGTTTTCATATAAATAGAAATGCCTGCACTGTTTAAATATCCTTCATCCTTTCAGGTTATATTGCGATTTATTGCACACATAAAAATAAATATATGTATATTTACTATTGCTATGCTGATGATGTATATGCTTATAATAATATTGCTTTAATGTGAATACATTCCAACAAGTTCATTTAACAAAGTTCTTGTAAAAATTGATAAAGTTAAACTACAGTCACAAAATATTAACGAAGAGAGAAAGAAAATTAGTTTTATTCTGAAAATGGTTTTGTAAATTTTAAAATATATATACGTATATAGTATAACTTTTTGGTTGGCTTGATAAAGGTTCTAGAAGTGGACCGAAACGTTGCCTAGTTATTGCACTATTAAAATATACATTGATTAGACCCCTTGTGTGCACCTATCTCCTTGCTATTTGAACTATAGTATAACTGTTTTATAATATTATACTATAATCTTATAGCATAAGATTATTTACAAGTTCATAGGAGATTGCGTTGAGTTTTTAAAATGAGGTGGGGGGTATATAATATTACATATAGGGAACGTGTATATATATATATATATATATATATATATATATATATATATATATATACGTGTAGTACTGACCTATATTAGGTACAAGACAAAATATACAAATTTCTAAAAGTACTTACAGGGGTATTTTAAATGGAATAGTCAAAATGGAAGGTTTACTCACACCTCCGTCACTGCTAAAATGTCTGCATGTGTTTAGACAAATTAAAACCTAAAGAAACATTAATATCTGTATTACACCCAATTATAGGCTGTTTGTAAAACATGTAACAGCCTAAGCCAATCAAAAAAAGTAACATTTCAGGCAGGAAGTGGCTGTGTATCAGAAACAGCAGCTAGATTGTCCCCCTCTTCATAGGCAAAAGGAAGACTTGCTAATGAGGTGGTGTAGGGCAGGGCTAGCTCCCAGAGGAAAATCTTTCCTCTGTCTGACTGCCATCACATTTCCTGCTATGGTAAGATACAAGTTATATTAACAGCCATTGTAGGCAATTTTTATATGACAGCCATAGTAAATTAGAAAATAAAACAGTACAGCTACACAGTAATGTTTGTGTATAGTTAAGGAACTAAAGAATAAATTTTGCATGCGTCTTATATTTTGGGTTATTAGGGCAATGCTATTTCAATAGCATAAGACTGTGAACTACCTTCTACATTAAGAAAGCTCTATTTCATTTTATGCTCCTTTAAATCCACCTCACATTAAGCTATATAGCTGCCTGTGCTCCCAAGCCCAACGCCATAAAAGTCATGAATCTGAATCATATATCTGATGAGAGTTAGCAAGACTGTGTGGGACAGTCTGTTACCTTAGATTTCTCAATTGTGAACATTCCATTTTAATTTCCCTAGTTGCCCTAAAGGGAGCATGGCTGTGATAAGAATTTTCTGTGCCCCATGCTCAATAAGTTACTGGCCCTCTATACTCCCCCTATACTTTATACTTCCCCTATACTTTATACAGCAGTTACTGGACCCCTATAGATCATTAAATAGTTACTCACACCCAATAATATTGGTCTCTTAAGGTTGAGACCACACTGTATCTGATGGCAGTGCACTTAAAAAATGTGTGCATTGGCATGTGTTTTACATGTGTTACTGTCTAAAAATGCAACTCAGCGCATACAATGTGCCCACCTTCATTAGAATGCATTGCTTTGCCATTCTCTTGCACAGATTGCAAGCATGATCATAAGCGTGTGATAAACCGTGAAAGAATGGCCTAGTCTTCAGTTTCTATCATCAACCTGATTTATTTTGCTGACATCACCTCCAAGTTAGTAGGGGAAATATGGTTTTGATCATTGCACGGAACTTGTGGTGTTTAGGCACCAACCCTCGGCTTTCAATTTTAAAAAAGTAATAAAAAGATTGAAACATGTCATATCTACAAATCAGATGAATGTCTCTATACTATTAGGCTATATTACATGTTATTATACCAGTTCTGGACAAATGCATTAGCCACAAACATAAAGGAGAAACTGGTCTCTGCCCATTTCCCTTCAAGCACAAGGCTGTAAAGTACCGTCTGTTTTAAGAAGGCTCCATTTCATTTTATGAAATAAAATTTAATTTTATTCTGTGGAGGGCTTTTTGCCCTTCTAGCGAATATCAGAAAACTTCAAATTTTGGTAACCCTCGATTAGGAATTTACAATTTCAGTAACCTGTGAATATTAAGATCGATTTTGGTAACCCTTGAATTTAGAATTTTTGATTTTGGTAACCCTTGTATTTGCAAGTAACCCTCAAAAATATCATGTGGAAGCTCAAAATCATCACAACTGTGAAGAAAGTTAGTTTTTAGACAGGTTTTGGTTATTTGTATGTGTTCCCTAGACCATTTCCCAGGCCCCTGAGCCATTTACACTAACATACTATTGCTATTTATCCCTTTTTTTCTCCCATCAACTTTTCGAATTTTAGATCTTTTTGGAAATTTGGAAATTTCGAAAATGGAACGAATCTCACCACAAACATCTATACTGGTATCTTGTGCTCTTGTACCTCATTGAAGCCATAAATTTGTTACTTGGACTGATGAAAGTTAACAAGCTTGTGCAGAGGCAGGCTTGGCTCCATTATATTTACCACACACCACATTAGCTACTGTCCCTCAAAGTATGCATCATACAAGGGAAGTGTACAATGGTGTACACTTTCTTTGCAGCAGTATAGAGTACAGAAGTAGGTCCACTCCATTTGGCCACCATTTTTGCAGACCCAGGCAGGCATTGCCCCAAGTGAATGATCCCCACACTCAATTAGCTATTCTCCCCAAGAGTATGCATTACTCAAGTGAAAGCTGGAAATGGTACAATTTCTTTGCAGCAGCACTGTGTATAGGAGTAGGCCCACTACACTTTGCAGAACCAGGTATGTTTGACCCGAGTACATATACACCAAACCTCATTAGAGTTTGCAATCATACAAGGTAAAGGGGTACAATTTAATGGGTATTTACTGGGTAATTGTGTAGGCCACTACAGCTAAAGTAAAAGAATCTGCAATATAGATGTTTAGGGAGAGAAAAATGTACTCAATTAGAAACTTTGGCAGTATGAAAACAGACTTGGTACAAATTAACTATTATAGTATGTAGCTAATGTTGCTTTACTTTATCGTCAGAGAAGGTCGCACCACAAATGTGCCTCAAAGACACATATTGCAAGCAAATAAAGAATTTTGGTTTGGGCCAGTCAGAATTGACACAGAATTGGAGCAATTAACCACCGAGTAACTGTTTTGCCTGTATAAAATGGTCAGTAGGAGTAGGAGGCAGCAGATGTAGGGGGGCAGCAGATGTAGGGGGCAGCAGATGTAGGGGGGCAGCAGATGTAGGGGGCAGCTGACAACAGTGTCAGGTTCAACTTATCCTCGACCACAGATGACATGAGGTTTTTGGTAAGCTTGATATATTACCCCAGTGAATGCCCTTCAATTTTCACAAGACTTCTCTCATGTCAATGTAAGATGTCAATACTACCATAAATTGTCTTAAAATCCCATTGTTATATTGTATATACTTGTACAGTTAGTGGACCCCCTAATGCATTAAATCATGGGCCTTCCCAGGGATTGGTTTGTAAATCTCCTTGTATTTCTTCTGAGTACTTTGGAAACTGCCAATATCATAATGCATATTGATAGGGCAGTTACATCTTTTGGCATAAACTACCATGTATACTCGAGTATAAACCAAGATTTTCACGCTAAAAAAATAGCCTGAAAATTTAATCTCAGTTTATACTGAAGTCAAACACTCACCTGCTCCGGCGGTTGCTCGCTCTGCATCCTCTGCTGGCTGACGTCACCACTTGGCGCCGGGAAGTGATGTCAGCCAGCAGAGGAATGTGGAGCATGAGGATGAGGAAGCAGAGAAGAGGATCCAGAGCAAGGGAATCGGAGCAGGTAGGAGAAGGCAACCGTGAGGGACTCTCAATGGGGGGGGGAGTACAGTACTGTGTGGACTCTTAGAGGGGGGTAAGTACAGTAATAACATCTGGAGTGCCAAGGAATGAGGCTTTAGTTGCCTTTTAAATGGACAGAAGAATTCCCATACAGTAATAGCCAAATACAGTATGGCTATTACAGTATGGGACTTCTGATGTTCATTTAAAGGGCAACTAAAGCCTCGAAACAATACAGAATCAGAAGGCAGTAGTGGTCATAATTTCTACCCTTGGTTTATACTCGAGTCAATCACTTTTATTCCTTTTTAAAGGTAAAAATACGTACCTCAGTTTATACTCAATTATATACAGTAATTATACAACAGTTGTTAATCTCAATCTACACAAAATGCAATTAAATGCAATAAATACAAATTCGTTCTATGAGCAATGGGTAATTTTTTCTTTTTCTCTTATCAGGCATTAGGTGTAGGCCCCACAAATACATTTTTGCTTTTTTAGGTGCACCCATTTTTTTTTCTGCAGTAACATTCACTTTAAAATATTGTATGTCAGTATTTAATTACCTGTGGATATCTGTACAATCCTAGAATTCTGGCAATGGGCACTGAAGCCTTTGAAGGGAAATCCCCAACTATAGCCAATGGCATAATATCTTTATTGCAGTAAAAATTGGGCACTGATTCCTTTTTTCCTGATAAAATCCTTGTTGCTCCCATCAGTGATATTAACTCATTGAAACAAGAATCATAAAGTCTGAATCCAAATGTTACATTGGGCAGGAGATCATTTGATGCATTAATTTCCATAACTGCGTATACCATAGCAAGTAAGTAGCGATAAAATCGTAAATGAAATCTAGAAATTGAAAATATAGGATTAGGAAATATATATACAGGATTTATTCAATTATGCATCCTCATGTGTTAAATGCTTAATCACATATATGATCAATTTAATTTTCAAACACAGTTGGCAAGCTAATGTATGTATATTTTTATCTATGGAAATCCACCTGGTTTATGTACCCTGGACTTTCCAGGGTACATAATTACCAACAGATTCTTGTACAAGTCATTCTGAATTGAGAAAGTCAGTCGGAAAACTAGCGAAACGTCTTCAAGAACTAAACTTTAAGTCCAGTTTATCTAACTGAATTGCTACATTGGATGGCCACCAAAAACAGAACTATACATTCAAAGTTTATCGAAATTGAACAATACATTCGTGGGTTACCAAAAGTCGAAAGCTACATTCAACGGTTAGTGAAATGAACGATTCATTCGTGGGTTACTGAAAGTCGAAGGCTACATTCGAGGGTTAGCGAAAACAAAAATTACGTTCAAGTGTAGAGAAAGTCGAAGGCTACATTTTAGGGTTAGCATTAACATTGAGGGTTAGTGAACAATACATTCAAGGGTTAGCGAAAAGTTCCGGCAGGGAGCTTGATCCATACCGGCAGGAGCGAAGGGGCTGTAAGTAACATTGTGATAATTAAAAAAAAAAAAAAACACATAGCAGTTGGGGGTGGGCAGGGGGATCCATCTTATATTAAAACATTATTTTAATACCCTTTAAGCACCCTTTAAGCAGAATCGGCCAAACATCCTGTCATCTTCCAGTGTCAATGGAATTTCCCACAGAATCAACAATCCAAAGTAAATGTCTCCTACTTTCTTAAAGAAGAATGGAAAATAAAACTGACCCCTTTCCCTTTGGCTGTACCCAGGGTGAAAACCTAAAATGTTTTTCATGGGAAGTCAAAACAAATTTAAATCCATTTGTGCCTATAAACTGTACTACTAGCATACAATAACAATATTTACATTAAATAACTTTGATATAAGAAAGAAACACTCAGCAGACATCAAAAAGTGTTAGTTATTTTGCCATACAAATAATGTCCTTACACAGCTATACACTTTTACTTTACTTGTTGACTTTCATTTTGAATGTACAAATTGGGTTTCTTTTAATGGAAAGATGTCCCAACTATTTTGTAGTAAAAGCACTTTCATGCTGTAAATGGCATGAGGGTTCACAAAATAAAAATAAACTAATATGAGACTGAACAGATTCCAAATGAAATGATGAAATGTCAATACCAAAACTCAGTTTCACCGGTAAAAATTTCATCAGATCCTTGTCAACAGTTTGTCAATGGTTTTGATAGCTGAAATTTTGATTTGACTGCTAATCTGGTTTATCCCTTCAAAAGGGTTGTTAGAAATTATAGAATCCATTCGGGGCTTATTTATTACTATATAGTTTTTATGATTTTTTTTACTATAAGTTTACCTTTATTTCAAAGTTTTCATTACTAGTGACATGGCTGCTAAATATACACGCTACAATATATAATTTATAATATACAACTTACTATATATAAATCTTGTCGAAATGATATAGTATTTGCTCCTCTAACTAATTCCTACAGAGTTCCAACAGTGAAAAATTAGAATACTGTACTATTTCACTGGCATTAAAATTTTAGTAATTTCAGTTAATGTCAAAGCGTATCTCCACTCGAAAAATAGACTAAGCTTTTTTCAGTTTAATTGAAGAATGCGAGGTAAATGAGCTATGTCTTGCCTCCTATTCCCTTAATTTAACAATCAGGAGACAGGAGGAAAGTCAGAGAACTTACCTCTGATAGGTCCCTACATGCCTTTGTAATTTATGTGCATGCGCATATATTGTAAAAGTCCATTGGGACCTCTCAGGGAAACAGTGGAGGAGAACAATCACAAGTAAGTTCTCTGGCTTTCCTCCTGTCTCCAGATCATGTAATCAAAGAATGGGAGGTAAGCCATAGCTCCTTTAACTCACTTTTTTAAATTAAACTGAAAAAAGCGTAGTCAATTTTTCGAGTGGAGATACTCTTTAAAGACAGTCAGGGTTATTCAATAAAAGTTCTTATTGTTTAAAATGGTGCTAATTTTGCCCAACCAATCAGATGTTAGCTTTCAATTGTTAAATAAGTGTGAGCTTTCTGTGGTTGGACATTTCCAAGTTATTAATTAGATTTTTTTGGACAAAGCACAAATGGTATATTGTTTTCAGGATAGAATGTTTAAAAAATAAAATTTCACGGTTTTAGCATCAGATATATGGACAAAATAGCAAAGTAAAACCTACCTACTACATTGTAGAGGCTTCGGACTTTCCCTAAAGTGTGTTTCAGGGTATTTTGTCTCAATGTGGACAGGAAAGAGTCCTCCCAAGGTGATGTCTCCAGCCAAGGAATATCCAATACCTTCTTCACTAGGCAGTCTGCACCCTTCCAATGAAGTTTTACATTCACATTTATTGTACAAAAACAGCATAACAATGAAAAGCAAATGGCAGAAGTAGCCACAAAATTTCAAGAATAGATGTGATTCCATCAGTTTTCTTTCACTAATTTACTTTAAAGAAAGTTAAATAATAAAATATTAATTAATTAATTAATTAATTAAACCTTCTTTTCAACACTCTGCTTTGGGATAATTAGCATTATCTTTCTTCAACTTGTGATAGATTAAAACAGTTTATCAGCACACTCAAAGCCCTGTAATGAATAATCTTGTAAAGAGTATAGGTAGCAGAAAATTAGCCTCCTTGGGTAGACTGTGGCTAAATCTCATGCATAAACCAAAAAGTACACAAGGAACTCTGAATGCAGTTAATTGTCCACAAACAGTGTTTTTATAACACAAAAGTAAAAACACACACTAGTCAACTCAGCTCCAACTAATAGAAATATCTGCCTCCCTTTTGCCTAGGACCTCAAACCTTCTCATAACTGAACCATAAATAATCCCCACTCAAGCGCCTTTTCTCCAGCGTACATAATTGTAACTTTTCCAGTCTCTGTTCATATTCAATTTCCCCAAATCCCCTTATTAATTTAGCTGCCCTTCTCTGAACCCTTTCCATTTCAAAGATGTCCTTTTTGTACACAGGATTCCAAAACTGCACTGCATATTCCAAATGAGGCCTTATCAATGCCTTGTAAAGAGGAAGAACTACATTTTCCTCCCTTGAATCCATAACTCTCTTTACACAAGACAATACCATGCTGGCTCTGGCTGTTGCCGCCTGGCACTGCTTGCTACCTTTGAGTTTGTTATCCACCAAAACTCCAAGATCCCTTTCCAATGGGGATTCACTTAACACAGAGCCATTTATAGTATAAGTAACACAAGGATTTTTAAGTCCAAAATGCATCACCTTACATTTATCAACATTGAATCTCATCTGCCACTTAGCAGCAGTTTTTAATGGTCAACAAAGTTTTGTGTCGTCAGCAAACACAGAAACCTTGCTGACAATACCCACTTCCAAATCATTAATAAATAGATTAAATAGAACCGGCCCCAACACAGAACCCTGTGGCACCCCACTTAGCACTTTAGACTATAATGATGAAGCCCCATTACAACTACTCTCTGCATCCTATTCATTAACCAATTTTCTATCCATGTACAAATGTGACTCCCCAGACCAACAGACCTTAGCTTATACATTAGTCGCCTATGGGGGACTGTATCAAAAGCCTTTGCAAAATCCAAGTCTAAATTTCTACTTACTTCCTCATAAAAGCCAAGCAAGTTAGTTTGACAAGATCTATTCCTCCTAAATCCATGCTGGTTACTACGTATAATGCTAGTCTCCTTTGATATGCATAATACCACCATCTACTTACCCCACCAAAAAAGGAGAATATCTTCTAAATGTTTTTTTTGCTATAAACCCTCAAACCTTGATAGTAAATTGCAAAAAAAAAAAAAAATGCAAAGTTTTATATAGAGCCATAAGACACAGCTGGAGGTAAATTGAAAGTAGCAATTATTTAATTAGATGGATCATTATCATTACACAGATAATTATATTTAACTGTCCTTACAGAAGTTACCCATGATCAAAATAATTTGATGGGAAGTAAATGTCAGTGATTTGCTATTGTTAGAAGGGATAGTTTAGGCCTCTGTGTAGGCTGGAAAGCATAGGTGCTTATTAAAGGTGTTATTTTGGAGTTCATATCCGTGGGGGCTTTATACACGACAAAACATTAAAATGGATTAAAGGGATGCCCAGGTGCAGCCCCAAAACACTTAAAGATAGTATGAGGGATGGATGCATTCACAGGTCTTGCAATAAAAAAAACAATCTTTTGCAGAAGTTAACATGATATATATCAGGGATAGGCAACCTGTAGATCTACAGACATTTAAAAACTACAAGACCCAGCATTCTTCTACAAGCATTCTGTAGTTAGGGAAATCTGGGAGTTGTAGTTTTCAAACATCTGGAGATCTACTGATTGCCTATCCCTGATATAAATGTTCGGGTTCAGGTCCATTACTACTAAGGAGGAACGTCTCCTACTTTTACTAAGAGTCATATTTATAAAAGAGCACTAATATAGATGTTTTTATATCACCAGACTTCACATATAGCAAAGACAAATAGAATTATCATCACCTTATTTATAATTTTAATGTAAAATAGTAAAAATCGAAAATTCACAAATCAGATAATCACTGATTATTTTTTTAGTAATTCACCAAAAATCTAAAGTCTAAAACCTAAAACCCCCCCTTGGACACTTATTTGTATTAGGAAGCCAACTTGACACCTGCCAGCAAATAATATGACCTACCTATTTCAAGGTCGAAAATGTGCCCACTAGTGCATTATTGCCACCTTAAACTTGGCAATTTTTGTAGACTTAGCTTAATGGCAAAAATACTTTGTCACTTTTGATAAATATAATTGAGTCATTTTTGCCGCAATGTATGGTAAAAAATTGAATGGCGATATGCAGCAGAGAGGGTTTATTGCATTTATTGCAGTTGTTTCTCAATGTAACCCAAAGTTACATTGGCGAGAAAATCCTTTGATGCACCACTGCAAATAAGGAGCGACACTATTTGATAGGAAACCTTAAAATAAATACTTTAATATATATCAAAATGATGACTGTATCCAAGATACTTAAAGGAAAACTAAAGTCTCCTGATAACATTGCCCCAATAGATAGAGCACATTCATAAAGATACAATAAATTGTGTCTAACCTATCTTTTTGCTGTGACCGTTGGTTGATTTATTAAATTAACCTGTTGGTATCAGGGATCAGCACTCATAATCAACTTCTTTCCCACGGGTGCAACAAGACTTTCAAGACCATGCTTTAGAGTGAAAAGTCTGTAGAAATTTTGAATTAAGCAGGGGGCATGAGTATCAGGGTGTTTTACCCAGGAACATTCTTCTCCCCCAAGCCTTTCCACTGAATTAGATCTTGAAAAATATCTTGGAGTCTATGGAGTCTAACATCTTTCCATTTCATATTCCTGCAGACCATCGATTATCACAGGAGCTGGAGATAGCTGACCGGAAGACAAATGATTAGTTGACATAGGTTTAAATAAAGACACATCAAATAAATTAGGTTAGAAAGTTGTAAGCAAAAAGCAGTAAGAATAATTATTTTAGTAACAGGAAAGAGAAAAAGGAATTTTGATTAATGTTCTTGGTATAAAAGGCAAAATCGTCTTCAAATGAGTATTTGTGATTTTCGAATGTATGGAACTATTTTCGATAATTTTTGAAAATATCTTTGAACGTTCGAAAATCCACGAAAATACAATCGAAGACCACTTTCGAGTTTCCGATTGTATTCTAGCAGATTTTTGAATGTTCAAGGCTATTTTCGATAATTATCGAAAATTGCCTCAAACGTTCGAACTTCGAAAACATGATCGGAAACTCGAAAGAGGTCTCCGGTCGTATTTTTGAGGATTTTCGAACGTCCGATGATATTTTCAAAAATTATCGAAAATATTCGAAAATAGCTCTGTACATTTGAAAATCTTCGAAAATCCATTCCGAAGTCCCAAAATCCTGCAGTAGAAGCATGACGAACTTTGACCCGGAAGAAGAGAGGAGTTACATCTCGAAACGCGCGTCGGTCGCACCAATGTCTGGGAGGTGAGAGGTAGAGCGGTTTGGTCGAACAGAGCTTGGCCGATTTTGGGGGACTGCAGACCTATTGAAGTGGAGGAGGACTGGAAGATTGCGGAGTTTGGAGCGCATCACAGTTGAAACTTAAGTATACATCTGTTGTTTAGTTGCTACCTCTTATACCTACCTTTGCTACAAACATTTGCTTGCTTTTTATTCTTGGCTTAGCTTGTTTGCCTTTCAGGATGAACTAAGGTTGCGCGGAAGGCCCTTTACCCTATGTTTACATCATTTGTCCACCGCCAACATTGTTTTTGGTATACTAGCACCTAGGGACTTATTTATTATATTAGATTTTATCTGGATGTGGGGGTATTTTTTGTTGTATATTTTTTGAATGTTTTTTATATCATGTATAATAAAGATATGGTTTTTACTTCAATTATAGCTTGTTGGATGGTTTATGGAGCACACCTATATGTATTATCCCATCCTCGGATGTTTTAGAGGATATTTATTTCCTATTGGTATGCGATATGAGTGCCTCTGCAGTTTATTCTGCAGGGCTTAGTGGGTTTCTTGTAGTTTGGGAGTCTCTCAACCGTCATATTTGATAGAAGTGCCAAAATCCAAATGATCCATCCGGATTTGGATGGATTTTTCGGATTTCGGAAACCGAGGGGTTCCATGTCTGATACGAGTTTGTGTCGGGCCTGGATCCCATCTTTACTGCCTCATAGGGATTAATGAGCAAGGTTGCCCTCACAGAGAGTCAGATAGTCTGGCAGGGGGGAGGGGCTGAGATTGAGCAAAATAAGTACTGGATTAAAGTCATGAAGCAACACAAACACATCAGAGTAAGTGCTGCTTACATGTATACATTTATAGATTGAAATGAGGCAAAGTCAAAGTCATTTTTACAGTATACAATTACTTTAATCTAGTAATAGTATTAATTAACCAATACAATCAAATTCATGTTCTGTACCGCTAATACTTTTATGACAGAGTTTTTTTATTATTATTTTTTCTTTATGCTTAAGCCATTTAAAAACTCAAAGTAGGGACTAGGAGGATTTTTATTATTATTTTGATGTTCGAAATTCCTTGGAAAATTTCTGCAAGCATAACTAAAACTGAGAACCAGCTAATTTCTGCATCCTTAGCCATAACTTGAGGGATGTTTAATCCTTCACAATCAATTGTTTCTGTGGTTTCTTCCTTTAATATACTGCTTAGTATTCATTTCTGGGTGTAATAATATGATGTAACATTTTGGGAAGAAAATACAAACAAGAAGCCCAGCAGTTGAAGACAATATGGCAAAAATTTCCACTGCCACCATCTGTTTACCTTTGGTACTGAGGTAAGCTGGGATAAATGTCACCCAAACACTAGCAAATACCAACATACTGAATGTAATGAATTTTGTCTCATTAAATGTGTCTGGGAGCTTTCTAGCTAAAAAGGCAACTAATAGACTAATAGTAGATAAGAGACTCATACAACACAATACAGAAGCAAATAACACTGTAGACCCTTCATTACATTTAATAACAATGGTTTCTATTTCTGCTGCCATATTGAATTTTACAAATGGAGGTGCTTTTTCCAACCAAACAATGCACAGAGCTATCTGAATCATTGTACAGACAGGGACAATATAAACAGGGACCCTGAATCCCACCAGTTTCTTTAATTTACTGTTAGGATTTGTAAAATTAAATATCATTATTACAGTAATAGTCTTGGCTAGTATAATTGAAAGGCAAATTGAAAAAATAATAGCAAATATGACCTGCCGTATCATGCAAGATATCAGGTTAGGTCTACCAATAAATACTATAAAACAGAGGAAGCCGAACATGAGGAAGATAAGAAGTAGATAGCTAAGTTCTCTGTTATTTGCTTTTACAATTGGAGTCCGGTGCTTTATTATGAACAGGGAGAACACAGAGAGTGTAACCAGGCAAAACAAGATTGAAACACAAGCCAGAGAGGATCCCAACATCTCCTGGTAAGAAAGGAACTGAATGGGTTTTGGCAGACACTTCTCTTTCTACTGTCAGGCCATTTGTCTTCTTGACATTTGAGGCAATCTGTGTCATCTGAAAATACAAAAACTTTCTGTTGTATACTGTAGCTACAGTGTCAATATTCAAAACATTTGGAGAAGTTTACTGTATATTATAACTGATCATTCTCTGATCATAAGGTTACTGGAGATGAGTAGACAGATTTATCAGAAGACACCTGTAGATTGTTTACTGAGACTGGGTAAGTAAACACAGATTTCAGAAGACATTTGTTCATTCTATACTGATACTGTGCATGTGCAATTATTATTATTTTTTTATCCTTGTGGAGACTTTGTTAAATTGCAAAGTAGCATTATCATAGTAATCCCATTATGAGCCCTATACCTAGATTCTCCTCTGAACTGGCATTTGGCTAAAGGGCTTAAAGTAGCAGTTTTATGAGGACCAGGTTTTTACCGCTGTAATGTTTAGATAATTGCCAAAATTCCTTTTAGTACAGATACCCCAATATTCACCTCTATCTTCAACTATAGTTAATCCCTGTTTGCTGGGAGGCTTGCCTCACTGGGCAGGGTTTCCCCCAGGACTTAAAGAGTCTGAGGCAGAGTATACTCAAGAAGAATGGAGCAAGACTAGACAACTGGGCACTAGGAGGAGGGAAAGGAACATAGGGATGGAGCCAAAGTTCATACATAGGTTATCAAACACAGATAGACAAACACAGTACTAGGAATGGAGTGAGAAAATAGGCAGGGATCAGTTCAGCAGCAGAGGATCATAGTCAAGGGATAAAGCGGAAAGTCTGCAAATGGAAATCAAGCAAAGAACACAACAAACAAGAAAAACTTGACTAAACCAAAAGAACTGTTTTAGACCACTATTCATCCACCACCATTATAAATACACTATACATATTACATATGTGGACCAATGTGACTGCAAGAGTAAACAAATATTACAAACCATAAGGATTTAGAATCTCTCCTTCTGAACATTGCACACAGCCAAAACAGCAATGCTTTTGCCCTAAAAGTGTGGCCCTTCTGTGGCCCCTGGGACATGGATCACTGCAAACTGATAGAGGGACCTGTAGGAAATTCTATTTGAAAGAAATTCTTATTAACATGTAAAATATATATTAAAATATATTACCAATGATAATAAAAGATAATGAATGAGAACCTTCACAAACGAAAGATAATGAACAATAACAGTATTTAGCGCCATAGTAAGTATTTTATTGACACACATGTAGGGTGGTTAATTGTATAAATTGTATATAAGCTGTAAAGATGACTTGGGCTGGACATAAAAATACAAAATTCCTACAGGATATGACTGTTAACTGTATGTAACTGCATTTGTCATATGGCAAAAATCCACAGTTTTAATTTGTTTCTTTTTCCAGATGCTGAAACCTCTGTCTTGCATTGCCTGAGGGAATTTTGGTTGTCAAATAATGACATATATGTTCATATCTTTACTTCTGTTCATGCTAAAAAAAAATTTACAGTTAAGGAGATTTTTCCATTTGCAATGAAGTATGGAACCAAGTCAGATGGATGGAACAGTTTTCTTTTAATCTTATAAAATGAGAAATAATCTGATTGATTTCTCCGATCTCTCCCATGTCTACATTAACTTGCTAAATTCTAGCCCCTAGTATGTGGTAATCCAATTCCCCCTAATGGTTATTGTAATTGTAGTTTAGACATCGATATATGTGACTTTCTTCCATTCCATATGCAATTTGAAAATGCTTTCTCTATCATTTTGATATCTCTATGTTTAAGTACCATAAGTATTACTTATAATGGATACAGTAGTCTAGCAAAACAAACCATCTTTATCAAATGACATTCACCTATCATTAATAATGGTCAAGTTTTGAAGAAATCCCACCTGAGCTACTTGACCATGCAGGAAGCATCCAGGAGCTGATACCAATGAAGGATTTTCTACTAAACATGTTAAATAATTATTTCTTTTGTTCTTCCTTTTATGGGGTTATTTGTTTTGATATGTGTGGATTACTTGGATTATTACTAACACTTGGGGGCATATTTATAAACGATCGCTATTTCCACCATTTCGCTATTGCAGGACATCGCAATGACAAATAGCGATATTTTCACCTTATTTATAAATACGCTAATTTTCGCCTTCGCAGAAAAGTATCGCTGAGTTGATGTGTGACAATAGTTTTCGCCTTATTCATTGCGTTAAGTGTGGTATCACTGCAAAAAGTGAAATAGCTCTCTAGTGTAATTTCAGAGCTATTTTTGTCATTTTTTAATTTAACCCTTTCACTGCCAGCAGAATTTCAATTTTTTTTTTGCATTAAGTGCCAGAAGAATTTTCAGGATTTTGCCCTTAATCGCTTTAGACTAATTTTACAGTAGGAAACCTTGCAGTAAATCAGGAATATTATACATTATTTTTTTCATTATTTTTTTCAGCACAAAGTGTACTTTAACACGGTAACAGAATTTTGTAACTTTACTGGAATTTTGACTGAAATTATGGGTAAAATATGTTAAAAAAAATTTTTTACTTATAGTTATCTTAAGGTTACACACAAAAATCTTAATGTTTCTAAAAGCTCTGATACTCCCGAGTACAACGATACCAGATATATGTAGGTAACCCAGTTTTCCTGTACAGGAGACCCCCCCCAAACTAAAACTGCACCTTCAAGAATATTACACCAAATTGAAATGTATAACCACTACTGACAGTTAACATAGAATATCTTCCAAATTAACTAAAATATCCCCACAAGTGAGATATTTTTAGAAACTACACACCCGCAGGATTTTATGAGTTAGGTAGGTTTCGATCAAAATGCAGATACCTGCGCGCAGCACTTCGTCCAATTGTAAGTTATTTTCTCACATTTTCCTTTTTTTCCTCAACTGTAAAATCAGAGACAAAATCAAATGCAAATTTCAGCTAAAAACTGTGGAGGAAAGGTCAAACGCATCTCAAATATGAAAGCCTAACCCCTCCCGAATAAAACGGTATGCCACATTCATGGGTGTACCCAGAGACATGGCTACCAACTAACCCAAAGTGGGACCAATGCCAAATGTCAGTAGCAGCAAAAACAATTTGCCAGTTTTGTAATTGAACAGTCTGCAGTTTTTCCACAAAACACCCCCCTAACTAAGAAATACCCCCAACAAAATATATTCCTGAAATCTACACATATTCAGCTATGTAACACTGTAGTTCGTTCATTCATACCATCAATGGTGTGGGCGCATTTCTTCGTAGAAGTTTGCACTTTTACCAGATTTTTGAACATCAAACAACAATAAAAAAGGTAGAAATCATGCCAAAACCTCATGGAATGTAAAAAAAGTTACCAAATATCAATCTCCCAAATGTCCTGAATCAAACAGTATGCCATATGTGTGGTTACACACGCAGACGTGGAAGCGAAAAGCCACAAAGGGAGAAAATGCACGATGGCTCACAATAAGCTAAAATATTTAGCCAACTCTGAATTTGAACAGTCTGCAGTTTTTTTCCACAAAACACCCCCATAACTTAGAAATAACCCCCACAAACTATACATTCCTGAAATCTACACACCTTTTGCTATATATGTAGTTTGTTTATTCATACCATCAATGGTGTGGGCACAGTTTTTCGTTGAAGTTCGCACTTTTCTGAAAAAATGAACACAAAACAACTTCAAAAGGTAGGAATCTTGCCAAAACCTCATGGAATGTAAAAAAAAAGTTACTAAATATCAATCTCCCAAATGTCCTGAATCAAACGGTATGCCATATGTGTGGTTACACACGCGGACGTGGAAGCGAAAAGCCACAAAGTGAAACAATGCACGATGGCTTAGAAACAGTAAAAATATATAGCCAACTCCGAATTTGGACAGTCTGCAGTTGTTTCCACAAAACACCCCCATAACTTAGAAATAACCCCCACAATCTATATATTTCTAAAATCTACACACCTTCAGCTATGTAATACTGTAGTTTGTTCATTCATACCATCAATAGTGCGGGCACAATTCTTTGAAGAAGTTTGCACATTTCTGAAAAAATTAACAAAAAACATCTTCAAAAGGTAGAACTCATGGCAAAACCTGATGGAATGTAAAAAAAAAAGTTACTAAATATCAATCTCCCAAATGTCCTGAATCAAACGGTATGCCATATGTGTGGTTACACACGTGGATGTGGAAGCGAATGGCCACAAAGTGAAACAAAGCACGATGGCTCAGAAGCAGCGAAAATATTTGGCCAACTCTGAATTTGAACAGGCTGCAGTTTTTTTCACAAAACATCCCCGTAACTTAGAAATAACCCCCACAAACTATATATTCCTGAAATCTACACACCTTCAGATATGTAACGCTGTAGTTTGTTCATTCATACCATCAATGGTGTGGGCGCAGTTCTTCGAAGAATTTTGCACTTTTTTGAAAAAATTAACAAAAAACAACTTCAAAAAGGTAGGAATCATACCAAAACCTGATGGAATGTAAAAAAAAAGTTACTAAATTTCAATGAAGAACACGACACCGCATCAACCGGAGTACATAAAAGAGGAATCCGGAAACACGGATAGGTGAACACACAGCTTTATTTCAGTACGCCTGACGCGTTACGCACCATGCAGTAAGGACGGTAATCTGTCCACACGGACTCTAAGTAATAATGAATTGAGTGTACTTAAAAGGTCTTTCGTTTTGTCCCACTCGTTCTTTTGATTTATTGAATACTGTAATTGATGTTAATAAGTTTGTACGAAAGGTAATTCTAAAGAAATATTTTCATATTAGTAATAATGAGAATGTAAAGTCACAGGTTGTGGATCCTTTGGATTTGACTCAAGATCTTGATAAAGATGCGTCTACTAGTCTCCAACAATTATACGATGTTTCCAACCAGATAGAAAGTAACAAAGGTTTTTGAGAGCTAATTTAGGAATCAGTGCCAACAGATTTAAGTCAAAATCCTCTTTTTATCCTGTTCATTTTAGGAGCCCATGTGTAGATATATTTCAGATTTTGATTGAGAAAGAACTCAGAATTTTAAATCAACAAGTATCTCAGAAAGCTAGAGTTGGCAACCTCAATTGGAGAGAGCAACTAGCCCTTAACAAGCTAAAAGGAGATCCAAATATTGTTATTAAAAGTGCAGAGTTAGAGAACAATTGAGGGATATAGAGTTGAATCGTTTACAAAGTCCAGTGGCGCGACACTTTAAGTCATGTAATGAGGGACCGACAAGTTCTGTAGCCATTCAGGGAGTTAGACTTATAAGATCAGATCCTAGAAAGAGAGATCGTTTGGACTCACTACTGAGAGAAGAAGTCAAGATGATCTTCAAATTAGAGACTAGATTCCCTAAGGGCATTAACTCTGTGGGGGATATAGCCTGTTATTTTAAATAATAGTACCCCACTGTTTACGGTTATTGTCAATTTTTTTTCAGAATGGATATTTGGTGTTCCGACCCTGGAAAGACATAGGAGTATTTTTGCAGGGGATATCGCCTTTTTCGTTAATTTACAGTACCCCATTGCCTATGGCTACTATTGTGTAATAATAAAAGAAGGGAAGGAATATTGATGATCCGGTTTTAGTTAGATGTTTTTTCATTATACTGTTATTAGACCATATATCACATATTATATATGCTATCTTATCTAGTTTTCTTTTTTCTCCTTTTATTTCACTTTATCTAGGTTTTGGTAGTTAGCTTATTTATTTATTTATTTGGAGATATCTGCTATTCACGTATTTTGACCTATTTGCTTATGTAGGTATTCATTAAGTAATTACTATTATTATTTCGTTGTTAGGATTTATTTGGAAGCTCTATTTTTGGGCTTAACACTTTAAACTTCCCTTGACACTTTTAGAATTTATTATAGGTATTTTGCATTATATATATATACATGATTTTTCTTTTGGTTATCTTTATTCTGTGGGCTTTAGTTGCTTTCGTTTTAATTTTATTATTTGGTTAGCTTGATACATTTGGACTTTACCACCAGTCTCAATTTGTTACAATTCCATCATTGTGAAGTTTGATACACTGGATTTTTCTATTAACGATCCTGTTCCAGCATCACACAGGGACCCATGTTTCTATTGTCTATTTAGTATGTTTGTTCATTTAGTATGTTTGTTCATTTGTTCAAGCTGGGTGTCATCAGAACCCTGCAACACAGAGCCGAGAACATCCCCACTAGCACAGAGGTGAAGGCTAAAGAAATGAAACATCTCAGAGGAGCCCTTAAAACTTGTGGATATCCAGACTGGGCCTTTGTCAAAAGAAGTAGAAGGAAAGAAAAGAACACAAATACCAACAGTGAAGGGGAAAAGCAAGACAGGAGGAAGAACATGGTCATCCCATATGTAGCAGGGGTCTCAGAGAAATTAAGAAGAATTTTCAGAAAACATCGTATCCCTGTCTGCTTTAAACCGAACAACACACTGAGGCAGCAATTGGTACATCCGAAAGACCCAATACCAAAACACAAGAAAAGCGACATCATATATGCAGTGCAGTGCAGTGAAGAATGCTCTGATTTGTATGTGGGGGAGACCAAACAGCAACTGCATCAACGTATGGCCCAGCACAGAAGAGCCAATTCCTCGGGTCAGGACTCAGCCGTGTACCTGCATCTTAAGGATAAAGGACATACCTTTGAAGATTGTAATGTTAACATATTGGCGAAGGAACATGACTGGTTCAAGAGAGGTGTTAAGGAGGCCATTTATGTGAAAATAATATTTAAAAAACATTAATAATAATATTACGGTACCTGAAGTGTTGCAGGGATTTTTTAATGCCCCAACAGTTACAACAGTTGCATTTACTAACATAACAAACATCAACTCATATTAAATGCATCCCACAAAGTGGTGGTTTGCAATGCTCTCATCAGTAATCATTACTCTTAAAAAAATTCATAAATTAATTATGTGGCCACAAAAATAAATGAGTTAATATTTTATACAATTTTATGCAAAAATCAAGGTTAAAAAATGGCAAAAACTTAAGTGCTTGCCTTGACATGTTTTTTTTATTTTATTAACACATAATTGGGCCCCTTTTTTTTTTTTTAACGATTTTAGAGCGGAAAAGAGGGCTGTGGTTTCTCGGAACTGGACCCAGAGCCCACTGCAGTCAGCGCATTTTTAAGAAATATCAAACACAAGGCCAGTTTTTAAGAAATAATAAATCTACTTGGCCCTTTTCGAAAATAACAATATCATAAATACACGAACCCTCGATTCTAAATATGTAACCCCTCAATTCCGACATATGGGATATCTGATATTTTTGAACATTATTGTTCAAATATTCAATGTGGAACCTCTAAAATATCTTGAGTGTGAAGAAAGTTAGTTTTTTTTATTATAAGTTTTGGTTATTTGTAAATGTTTGCCAGACCATTTCCCGATCCCCAGCCATTTACACTAACTCTTACTATTGCTATTTATTCCTTAAATTTAATTGTAACCTCCAGATTTCTATTTCCCATTGACTACTATTTGTTCCATTTTTTAATTTTTTTCTGAAAAATCTGAAAATCCGATCTCGAACAGAACCAGCAGTTCTGTTCAACTCTAATGATATTATAATAAGCATAAGGAGAACATACTACAATACAGGTGTTAATAAAGGTTTAGACCCAAGAACTCAGTTTTTACCCACTGAGCAACCATTCTACCCATGTTGGTTTCACCCATATTTTATACAAACACAGCCACCAGCCCAACAACCTAGGGACTATTTATAAACAATCACTATTTTCACCATTTCAGATATCGCAGGAAAGCGATATCGAAAGTGAAATTGAAAGCAAAATTGCGAAGTCAAAGTTTGGCAAAAACATAGGTGAAAATGTAGCAACCTTTATAAATATGCCGCCTATACTGCTTAAAAAATAGTAGAACATTTTCCTTGTTGATAAACTCTTAATAATCCTTTATATTGTTTTACAGATTAGTTATGGTTCCATTCTACCTTGCTTAGTGACAATTACAATTCCCATCCTTCCGGACAATCAGTAATGGTACTTTGAAGCTATTGATATTGGTCAGTGGTTAGGTACTTTAACTGGACATGGGTGGGTATTATATTTTCTGACAATGACTTGTGCACGGGCAGGAGTTCAGGGTTACTAGAGAGATTGAACACAGTGGTGGATGCATTGCATTTCAAGAGATACTTCCCGTGTCAGATCATAAGGCTGTATTCCGTATTATAGACGTCCTCAAGAAATCTAGTGCAGAGTGGTAAGATATTTGTACGCAGAACAAAACCTTGGTTCTCTAATGGAAGAGGCGTATTTTCAGAATATACCTAAAAAAGTGGGGTCAGTAACTACTGGGCTGGTCCATCACTGACTTCCCTAGAAAAAAATTCAATAACATTAAATGGAAGCCTTGCAATATCAGTCCAAGTGGTAAAATCCAGGATTTAAGGAATTTCTTTATAGCATCCATCCTTCCATATATCCAGATGGATATTTTCATGAAGACATTTTGGGAGAAATGCTTTTCACGGTGTTTGGCCGGACAGGATCTATACATATACATCTTCACCTGTTCTTACACAACAGAATGCTTGGTGCACAGAAAGGAGAGACTGGACACTATTGCCCAATATTTATGATGTTTACAACTTTAAATTTACATACAACCATAATCATATGCAGTTTTGCCATAGCTCATGCTTTGCACCAGATGAAAACCTGTGTTCCAGGAAAAGGACCATTCAAAAATGGATCTGTGCTAATTTTATAACCACCAGCCTTGGCAGGTAATATATATGTATTCACATATATTTAATGTTGCTTTAGGATACTAAAAGCCAAAAAATACTAATAAACTGCAAATAGCTATTATAACAGAGGAAATCCCAGAAATACCCAAAGCATGTGTATCTATTAGGTATATACACCTAAAGACAGAGATAGATGATAGATTTAAGAACTCAATAATCTGGAAACTAACTTGCCACCGCCCACTATTGAATATATCTGCCATCTACTAGAAATTTTTTGATTTGGTAACCAGCCTAAGGTTTCATAAAACATTCAATAATTTTTTTTTTTATTATGTATTGATTAAGCTTAAGGATAAGGCACTGTAAAATCAAGTTATGTTCATTTGAACTGCAGCTTTAAAATACCGTTGCCATATTTTTTTTTACCTATGTCCCCTCCAGAGCCTAGCTTTGTGCCTTGGAAGTTGCTGATATCTGTTACTGGTTTGATGAATGTGAACCCCGCCCTCAGAGATTCCTCTGCTTTCCCTGCTTGAGCCTCAAACAGATGCCTGTGGTGTTCCGTGCACTCTCCTGCTTGAGCCTCAAACAGTAATGCCTGTGAGTTCCGTGCACTCTCCTGCTTGAGCCTCAAAACAGTAATGCCTGTGAGTTCCGTGCACTCTCCTGCTTGAGCCTCAAACAGTAATGCCTGTGAGTTCCGTGCACTCTCCTGCTTGACTCAAACAGTAAGCTGTATTCGTGACGTCCTGCTTAGCCGTGACGTGCGTAGCCCATCGCTTGAGCCTCTAACAGTTATTGCGTGAGTTGCTGCAACATGTGCAGAACTCACAAGCTTACTGTTGAGGCTCAGCAGGAGAAGCAGAGGGAATCTCAAAGGGGCAGAGCTTACATTCAGCAAACCAGTAACAAGATGTCAGCAACTTCCAAGGCACAAAGCTAGGTTCTGGAGGGGCATAGGTAAAAAAAAAATATGGACAACGGTATTTTAAAAACTGCAGCTTCCAAATGAACATAACTTAATTTTACAGTGCACTTACCCTTTAAAGGGCATGTCCACCCCTTTTAATAATTTTTGATTTTTTTTAGTTCCCCCAGTCCCAACCGCTATATTATATTTTCAAGAAAGTCCCCCAACCATTACTTACTTTCCCTCTCTCCTCCGCTGCAAGCAGGGGGCCGGACTGGCAGCTGCGTCTGTGATTGGCTGACAGCAGCCAATCACAGATGCGGCTGCCAGCAGTTCAGAAACGCCGAGAGAGAGGGAAGGTAAGTAAAGATTGGGGACTTTCTTACAAATATTTTATTTGGTTTGGGGCTGGGGGAACTATCCATAATATGTGGGAAAGGGGATTTACACTAGGGGAGGGATGAAGGGCTGCTTCCGAGCAAGCCAAAAACCTCTGAGAGACAACTCGGAGGCGGAAAACAATTTCCCTCAGGTCAGTTTTTTTAATTGGGTAGACATTACAGGAGAACCATTTGGAGTTGGGATGTAAGGTAAGGATTTTGATACACTACAGACTGGCCAGTAGTGGTTAAATTTTAGTTTTGGGGATGGACATGCCCTTTAAGCATTTTTCTACTTCGTCCATTATCATTTATATTTCCTCCAGCTTTTACATATATCAGAAGAGTTAACTTTACCAACACTGGAGAGAGAGAATATATTTCAATGAGAATGGAGTGCTCCTATCAATGTGGACATTGTGAACTGGCAGCTGTTCCCTAATGGAAGTAATCATATATCTGTTGTTGGTTATTTTGATGCAGGATCTCTTAAAGGCCAGGAACTTGTTATTCAACAAGAAAGATTTTATGGGAATGAGGAAACAATCACTTAAATGTAATTATTCATATTATATAGAATGCAATGCTGATTTACATTACACATCGCCTATATGTAACTTTTTTTTCTTGATACTCTATGAATTCTCTTTGTTTTATTTACATGCCTCGTTTTGTAATACAGTCCTTTAGAAGTTATTAGGGAAATTTACGAGAGGCACAAATATCCATGTTAAAGTATGCTAACCTTTTTACAACAGGTTATGTTAGTTTACATGGGATATGCAGCTCTTTGTTCCATAAAAACAGTCCACACAAGGCATTTAAAATCTCAAGCTTGTGATATTTTTATATTGAGAAAGATTAGTTCGGAATTTACCTCTGACCACAAGCTTTAAAACAGTTTTTGTACCTCCCTGTAATTTCCTTCTGTATTTTTTATTCAATTGTGTAACATTTAGAGATACTGGATAGCATAGTATATCAGTGCTACAAGTCTTAGTCAATGTTTCTTCCAGATTGACTGCCAAATGATTATACAGTGGAAAAATAATATTAAATGTTTTAATAAATTATTTCTAATAGGGGTAATGTTATGACAGTACACCAGTGTTAGTAATAATCCTAGTAATCCACACAAAACAAATAACCCATAAAAGGAATAACATAAAGAAATAATTATTGAACATGTTTAACAGAAAATTCTTTGTTGGTAACAGCTACAGGATGCTTCCTGCTGGAGCAAGTAGCTCAGGTGGGATTTCTTCAAAACTTGACTTATTGGTGAATGTCTTTTGATAAGAGGTTTGTTTGCTAGACTACTGTATCCATTACAAGTAATACTATGTACTTAAACATAGAGATATCAAAATGATAGAGAAAGCATTTTTCAAATTGCATATGGAATGGAAGAAAGTCACATATATCGATGTCTAAACTACAATACAATAACCATAGGGGAATTGGATTACCACATATTAGGGCTAGAATTTAGCAAGTTATGTAGACATGGGAGGATCGGAGAATCAATCAGATTATTTCCTATTAATAAATTACGAAAACTGTTCCATCCATATACTTGGTATCCATACTTCATTGCAAAATGGAAAAATCTCCCAAAATTAGCACTGACAGAAAAAGGATATGAACATATTTTTTTGACTCCAAGAAGTCTCTCTCAGGCATGCAAGAAGAGGTTCAAACAATCTGAAAAGAACAATTAAACTGTGTGATTTTGCCATATGACAGAGAATAGAGTGCGGATATTTACTGAATTTACAGAAAAGTATGATATGCCTTGAACAAGCTCTTACCAATACCTACAAATGATATCATACTTTAAAGGGAGAGTCAAAAATGTATTTGATTAATTCAATTAAATGTGAAAAAGGGAAAGTTGGCTGTGTTATATGAACAGATTAATGTAGCACTTGTAAATCCTTTCCATATAATTCAAGTGAATAAAAAGAAATATAAAAAAAACCTTGACTTTCATGTCAATAACTAATTATAAATATATTGGTGTGTTCAATACATATTTTCCTTGTATTATTAGCAGATTTTTAGGAAAAATCATTTATCGGAGTGATCAATACTTTTGGTAAACCAAGGTTGAAACAGTGGCCTTTATTGGACCAGAATATTGATCGGGTCAAAATAGTGACACTTTGATTTTCAACCAATTATTACCATCCAGATAGTGAGGTTTTTGGAAAGAATATTGTGTAAATGTCGGACCATGTGTAAACACTACACACCCTATTATTAAGAGGGTAGGCCAAAAAGTCTTTTAAAGCGATCTGATTTGATTTTGAAAGCATACACTAGTGTGGATCTAGGAACACTAGTGCTCTAGGAAGCACTGCGTTGCGATTGGTAATCACGCATGCGATCCGCTTTTTTTGCACAATTGCATGCACCCACATGCAACATAAATGGTTACATTTATGCATCCATAGCTGTACATATGTTGGTCATAAATGGTTGTACCATATGTGAATGGATACATCTCTGCATGGGTACATAGGATGCTTATTTTAGGCATAAACAATGCAGTTAACAGTCATATCCTGTGGGAATTGTGTATGTTTATGTCACCCAAGTCATCTTAACAGCTTATACAATTAACCAACCTTACATGTGTCAATAAAATACTAACTATAAAATATACTATTTTACATGTTAATAAATAAGAATTTCTTTTAAATACAATTTCTTACAGTCCCTCTCTCAGTCTGCAGTGATCCATGCCCCAGGGGCCACAGAAGGGCCACATTTTAGGGCAAAAGCTTTGCTGTTTTGACTGTGTGCCATTTTCAGAAGAGAGATTCTAAATCCTTATGGTTTGTAATTTTGTTTTGATTGGTCCACATATGTAATATGAAAGTGTATTTATAATGGTGGTATGAATAGTGCTCTAAAACGGTTCTCTTGGTTTAGTCAGTTTTCCTTGTTTGGTGTTTTCTTTGTTTGATTTCCAGTTGCAAACTTTCTACTTTATCCATTGCTATGATTATCTGCTCTGAACTGTCCTTGACTATGTCTCTTTCTCTCCATCCCTATTACTGTGTTTGCTGTCTGTGTCGATAACTTGTGTATGACCTTGGCTCGATCCCCTGACTATTTTTCCTTCTCTCCCTCCTAACGCCCAGTTCACGTAGTCTTGCTCCATTCTTCTTGTGTATCTTTACCTCAGACACCTTGTTCTTTAAGTCCTGGGGATTTTCCAGCAAACAGGATAATTAATTTTTGAAGATAGATGTGAATATTGGGGTATCTTGCTAAAAGGAATTTTGGTAATTATCTTACTACAGTGGTAAACACCTGTTCCTCATAAAACGGCTACTACACACCCTTTAGCCGAATACATTTCAGAGGAGAATCTAGGTATAGGGATCTTAATGGGATTACTGTGATTAAGCAACTTTTAATTTAATAAAGTCTCCACAAGGATAACCAAATAATAATTGCACATGCACAGTATCAGTATAGAATGTACAAGTGTCTTCTAAAATAAGTGTCTACTTACTGTATCTCCAGTAACCTTACACATTATTAGACAATAATCTTTTTAAAGTATAAATTCTTTGAATTTCAATGATACTTCACTATATAACAATGTTTTGTTTCAGATGACACAGATTGCCCAAATGTCCGAAGACAAATGGCCTGACAATAGAAAAGGAAAGTGTCTTCCAAACCCATCCAGTTCCTTTCTTACCAGGAGATGTTGGGATCCCTCTGGCTTTGTGTTCAATCTTGTTTTGCCTGGTTACACTCGCGTGTTTTTCTCTGTTCATAAAGCACCAGACTCCAATTGTAAAGGCCAATAACCGAGAACTCAGCTATTACTTCTTATCTTCCTCATGTTTGGCTTCCTGTGTTCTTTAGCATTCATTGGAAGACCCAACCTGATATCTTGCATGATACAGCAGGTCATATTTTCATTATTTTCAGTTTGCCTTTCAATTATACTAGCCAAGACTATTACTGTAATAATGATATTAATGCTACAAATCCACCAGTAAATTAAAGAAACTGGTGGGACTCAAGATCCCTGTCTATATTGTCCCTGTCTTACAATGGTTCAGATAATTCTGTGTGTTTTTGGTTGAAAAATCACCTCCATTTTGTAGAATTCAATATGGCAGCTGAAATAGGAAACATTTTTATTGAATGTAATGAAGGATCTACAGTGTTATTTGCTCTGTATTGGGGTATATGGGTCTATTAGCTACTATAGTCTATTAGTTGCCTTTTTAGCTAGGAAGCTCCCAGACACTTTAAGAGACAAAATTCATTACATTCAGCATGTTGGTATTGCTAGTGTTTGGGTGACATTTATCCAGCTTACCTCAGTACCAAGGTAAACAGATGGTGGCAGTAGAGATCTTTGCCATATTGTCTTCAAGCGCAGGCTTCTTGTTTGTATTTTCTTCCCAAAATGTTACATTATATTATTACACCCCAGAATGAACACTAAGCAGTATATTAAAGAAGAAACTACAGAAGCAATGGAATGTGAATAATACACAACCCTCAATGTATGGTTTTTTAAGAAACAGCAACCTGCTAGTGGTTATTCTATCCACGTGCTTGTAGAAATGTACCAAGGGATTTTGACTGTCACAATAGAAATTCTGCATTGCAGCCATGAAATTTCTGGTTTTGATGGTTGAAATTTATGGCGGAATAAGTATTTCCAATCCAAAAAACAGAATTTGCACCTCTGCATCTATTGGTGGCTGATAACCTTGTATTTTGTCTTTAGATAATAGTGCATATGTTATTGTATTGGTTGAATAATTTTATTTTTCATTACACACCTTTAAACTAAAAACGTATTAAGCCGTGCTGCCTGGTTTCTTAGTGTTTACTTCTATTGTAAAACCCCAGTTGTGTGAAAGTAAAATGTGCTGCAAGCTTCAAAACTGAAAATAAATAAATAAATACACTCAGTATAGAATATATCTGTCCACAATATCACTCCATTAAATGGAACCTCCACCCCCAAATCAATCAATTGTAAAATGAGAAAAGCCCTCCAAACTAGGTTTAATACCCCAAAATCGGCTCCTAAAGCCCTCATTCCCACCCCTTCTGCTTCTCTTCTGCATAGAACAGCCAAAGGCCAGAGTGGCAGCAGCGTCTGTTATTGGCTGAAACTCAGCTAATCACTGATGCGGCTGCCATTCCAGCCCCTTCTGCTGCTTTCATTTGGAAAGCAGCAGAAGGAAATTGAGGTACCAGGGCTGGTAAGTAACACTTAGGACCTATTTGGGGGTTTTAAATTTACAGGAAGATTCAATATAAGTTGTTATTGTTAAAAATGTTGCTAATTTTGCCCCAACCAATCAGATCTTATTTAACATTTGAAAGCTAACTATGATTGTTGGGGCAAAATTAGCACCATTTTAAACGATGATAACTTTTTTGTAACCCTTTTAGTGTCTAGTTTGAGGGACGTTCCTACATTTTTGCCTTGAATTGATGCTAAATCAAAAGGAGCCAAAGTAAAGGGGGGAAGGGGAAGAGCTTCTCTGCCATGCCACAATCCTCTTAAAGGAGAAGAACGGTATGAATTGCCCACAGAGAGGCTCTTCTCTTCATTTTTCTATACTAAATCAGGCCCTGCAGGACCTATGCAGCGAAGAAGTGGGCTCAACAGAAAATAAGACATTTTTGTAAGCATATAGCCATTTAGGTGTATGATATCGGATGAAGGTTTAAACCTAATCTCTGGTTATAGCATAGCACAAGACCATCCCCCATTCCTAACCCTGATTATTAGGAAATTATATCCGTTTTTTGGTGTGTTGTTTGTTTTACATGTGTGTTACGTTGTAAAAAAGCTGACTGGTAAATGATCACAGTGACTGGTAAATGATGCCCAACTGACTGGTATTAGATGCCAACGGTGACTGGTAATGATGCCCTAGTGACTGGTAAATGATGCCCACAGTGACTGGTAAATGATGCCCACTGACTGGTAATAATGCCCAATATTGATTTTTCATCTGCTGGCTGACAACATTGATTTTTGGATCTACTGGGCTGACAAACATTGGTTTTGGATCTTCTGGGCTGACACATGATTTTGGATATGCTGGCTGACACATTGATTTTGGCTCTGCTGGGCTGACAACATTGATTTTGATCTGCTGTTCTAACAAACATTTTTTGATATTTTGCTGACACCATTGATTTTTGATCTCAGAGCTGACAACATTGACTTTGGATATGCGGGCTGACAAACTTGATTTGGATCTGCAGGGCTGACACTGTGACATGTAGCAGAGACTCCAGTAGTTTGAGGAATTAAAAAAAAATCTGCAGTGCTGACAAATTATTATTTTAGATCTGCTGTGCTGACAAACTGATTTTTTGTAAATTTTCTTTTATTATTTTCATAAAAAGTAGAAATTCTACAGACTTTTTTTTCTTGTGTGCATGAAATAACGGATAACATTTTGATACGTATATAATATGAGGGGATGTGGATGGGTAGGTTTTAGGGGAGAGAGGGAGACCAGATCTGACGGAAACATTTGGGAGATATACAGTTTAATACAGTAAATTTACAATACATTTACTGGATTTGGTGAGGGGGGTTCGTTAGGTTTAACATGTTCTTATAGGTATCTGTTTCCATAAAGAGTATGGAAATATATAGTCACCCAGGTGACTGCATAAATTCTAAATATTCAATTAAATGGGGGGGTGTATAACGCCCTTGAGGGCGGGTGCTATGTGGGGTAATAAGAGAACACTGAAAAATTATATAAGGAGGACCTAAGACACGTTCAAAAGGACCCTTCGCCTATAAGTAGAGAAAAAATACTCCCTGCGGCACTCAGATACCATAAAGCCCCTAAAATGTAAAATAGTTTAACAGAGGTGACCAATTGGTCCAATAGCCTGTTACCAAAGGTGGACATAAAAACCAGTGTTATGCACAATCAACTTTTCTTTTAATACATTAACATACATATTTAATTCACATCTATAAATACAAAAATATAAAACACATATTGTTAGTTACAAAAATGCTTCCGTAAAGTGAAAACTGATCCCTTTGTCCAATAATAGTTTGTTGGTATATTTAGGAATTCCAACTGTTGAAAGATGGGGGGGGATTTTTTGGTCCATGGGTGAGTATTACCGGTTACATTATCCTATAGGGGTATATATAGGTTATTAAAGGGCAGCAATTAATGTCATCAAAGATAGTTGATGTATGACAAAGTTCAGGCGACAAAGTAATATGATGGAGATGATGCACTTGCACTTGAAGATTTATAATGTAGGCACAATATTGGAGGAGACATAATAGGGAAAGTTCCATCCTTAATTATCCCATTTATAGTAAAATTGTTAGCTCCAATTTCCACTATAGTGCTGATATCCAAATGAATTCACAATACGTTTCTATAATACGTTGTTTGATAAAAAATAAAGTGCAGTGCTGAAGCGAATGTGTAGCCGAGGGGCAAGCATGAATAGTATAGCAGCAAGGATGCAACATGCGGATTAGAGCAGCATATTAAATGGAAGGGGGGGGTCAAGGCAAACTCACCCACTGTAGATTCCACTGTAGATCCATCCTTCGGCCGTATTAACTTTTAAGAGTTGCTCTGCCACTTGACATCCCACCATGCAATGTAAGGCCGCCGATCCCGCATCGCCAGGTCCTACTATGCAATTCCCAGAGAGGTACCCGGAATAAGTCCTGCATACACTGGAGCATACCAAACACCTAGACCCCATGTTGACCAACATACGTTTCGGGAGACTCCTCCCTTCTTCCGGGTCCATAAAGTGTCCATACGTTCCAGACAGTTGTAAATTTGGGTTTTGTTTTTTGGGATAGTGTTAATTGCTCCTCCATTTATGTGGTTGAGTTCTGTAATCCAGGATTTGTTGGTGGACAAATGGTTGTTTTCCAGTAGTGTGGTAATACCATTCTTCCTTCTGTTAGGAAGTGTCTGAGTATACTTTTCTTGTGGTATTCTGGGGATCCTGGAAGTACCAGAAGAAACTAAAGTAGGATGGCCTGTGGCATTAATGATATTGATTGAGCTGTGATTTGGTTATAGGTTTGCATTATGAGTTCCAGAAGGTTGGATATGGGACAGCTGTACCATATATGTGTCATAGTTCCTTGTCTAGTCCACATCTCCAGCATCTGTCTGAGATGGTGGAGAAAAGTTTATGAAGGATGTCTGGACATTGGTACCAACGGGTCAGGATTTTATAATTTTTCTCTTGTCTTTACAGGCCATTGAAAGTTTGTGTGATAGAGCAAAGCAGGATTCCCATTGTTCAAAGTTTGTAATTCCATTCCCATTTTTTTTGAATTAGGTAGTTCTTTAGTTTATTGTGCTGAAAGGATAAATACATTTTTGAGATTGTATGGTGCTTGAGCAGTTTGTCGAAAGGTGTCAGTTCATTGGACCAGGATGTTTTTTTTTGTAGATGGTGTATAAAGTGGGTGAGTTGAGCGTAGTTAAGTTATTGAGAGAGGCTGAGTATATTTGAGTCCAAAATTGAGCTAAGGGTTTCAGGCAGCTATTTTCCAGGCAGTCTTGATGGGTGGGAGAGTCTGATTTAGTCCAGCTGAGAAAGTTAGAGTAGTTTGTTCCCGGTTGAAACATAGGTTTTGACATATAGGTGTTTGTAATCCAGGGTCGGTGAAAGGTGGTATTTTTACAGAGTTTGTCCCATGTTTTTAGGATCGAGGGAAAGAAATATTATGTGGTCTTTCATTGTCCTTTATCCAAGGTAGTATATGGAGATGTGGATAGGAATTGGTGTGTTCCATCTCCACCCATATTTTTGTATGTGAGTTTTTGTTCCAGTCCAGAATGGCGGTGAGTAAGGCGGCCATATGATCCAGTTGAATATTTGTGAGTCCTGTACTCCTGAGCTCTTACTATGGGTTAGGGTAGAATATTTTACCCTATGTGAGGTTTCGGCCCATATAACTTCATCATAATACGTGTGGATGGAATAAAAAAACAGTTTGGGGGGGTTAGGGTATTGTTTGTAAAATATATAAAAATTTGGAAACATCCATACAAATGATATTAATTTTGGCAAACCAAGAGTAGTGTTTGCTCGTAGGTGCACAGTCATTCTATGAGTGGCTTATAATTTAGCACGTATACGTTTGTTATATCTTTTGGGATCTTAGTCCTGAGATAGTGATGTGGGAGGATTGCATCGAAGGGGAATTGGATTGTAGTAGAGTCTGATCATGAGTTGTAAGTGATATATTAAGACTTTCCGACTTTTGGAAGTTTACTTGGAAATGACTGAATTTGCTTTATTATCTTGTATGATTGATGGAGTGAAATGTGGGGGTTTGTGATGTATAGAAAGATATCATCAAGTATGCTGCTAGGTTATGTTTGTGTGTACCTATGGGGGTTCCTCCTGTGTCTGCATTAGAGCGAAGGGCATTTAGAAGATGTCCATAGTAAGTATGTATAGGTTATAAGCAAAATTGGTTAGGCCCAGACTAAATGTTGAGATTAACTAGGCTCATACCCTTGAAAGTACCACAGGTGCAACCATCATGAAAAACTTAATAATAATCATATATAGAGACAAAGCATGGATAACAATGGGCACACTGAACACAATCATGGGTAGTATCATAAGAAGTAACTTTTATTACAGCCTTAAAAATATATTAGAAAATCAGTAAAGTGCATGATTACAATCAGAAACAAAGTTAAAAACATCCCATAAATCCCATAAACCTATTAGCAATATACGCGTATATTGAGAACATAAAGTCTAGTACACAACAATGGATCAACCCAGGTACCCACAAATACGTGATTTAGGCAGTGTCAGCAATGAAGCATAGACCAAAATGTAATGCCAAGTATACAATACCAGGGGTCCGTACAAATGCTATGGAGGATCATGGGCAATTAAAACGATCCGCCAGACGCATTTCGTCAGCAGCCGCGGAATTCCTCAATGGCGCATGTGAGTGCGTCATCAAATCGTGACCATGCCTCTTAAATACAGATGTCATGCAAACACATGACTCTCGCGAGACTAACGTGTGAACCTCGCGGCCATATTGAGATAAGGAAATGCTGCTGTTGCCCAAATCATGTCATAACCTGCCAATCCGTAATGCACATATATGTTGCATAATGGATAAGAGCTTTCTTTGGAAGAGGTCTCCATTTAGAAAAGAAAATACCACTCTGGAACCGTTAGATGAATTGATACAACAGATAGTAAGGAGGAAACCTCGTTGAGAATATACCCAGTGACTAGGTCAAAACTAACATTCAAGAGACAGTCTGTATTTATTCCTCCCTTTTCTACTTTCCCAGGGCTGCAGATTTTTTACAAATGTACTGTGGAGGCGATTTGTTCTCTGGAAAAGCAGCAATGCTTTAAACATATTAATCTCACATATAATGAAAGACAGCCCTAAGAGAATTATCAAAGCTACGGATGTTTATTACCGCAAATCAGACAAGGGAGCTAATATTGTATTGTGGGGGGAAAGAACAATATTTAAAGAAGCATCAAAACAGGCTAGCAAAATAGATAATTATAGATACTCCCTTCCGACCCCATAGAATCCTTCCAGAGATATTTGATGCATTTATTGGATGATGCCATTGAGGAAGGAAGTATAACACAGACAGAGTTTTTGTTTTTGACTGTACAGTTTCCAATAGTCCCTACTCTTATCTGATACCCAGGTCACAAAGATATTAATACCACCACCAGGGCGCCCAATAATTTCGGGCATGGGGGGAATACTAGAACCATCCTGTGAATTTATTGATGCTCATTTACAACCACATGTTACTTCACTAGAATCTTAATAACGGATACATTAGATGTTATCCTAAAATTCAAGACATTGTCTCGGACGAGGACTCAGTGATAGTGACATGTGATGTTGAATCATTGTACACTAATATTAAACACACGAATTGTTTAAATGCTGTTAATACTTTTTATCGATGGAGCATGGGCATCTGGGAGCCAGGCACAAGTTTCTATTAACATTACTGGAGTTTGTACTGACCCATAATTTCTTTATTTTTGATCATAAATTTATCTTCAAACAAGGGGCACCGCTATAGGGTCTAAATGCGCACCGACCTACGCCAACCTTTTTTTAGGTTGGTGGTAGCGTGAAATTGCCCTTGGGATGAATTTAAATGAATATAATCAATTTGTAGCATTATGGGTCAGATTCATTGACGATATTTTCTTTATTTGGAAGGGACCGGTTACATGTTTGAAAGAATACATGTCAATCTTAAATTTAATCAAACACATTTCTTCTAACATATACCACTCCAGTCAAAAGTTGTATTTTTAGACCTCACAGTGGAAAGGGAGATTAAAAACCAAACTCTATAGGAAAACCCACGGCTACTAATACTCTGTTAAGCTACTCCATTGCCCATCCTCCATCATTACTCAAAGGGATCCCAAAGGTGAATTCCTTCGTACTCGGAGGAATTGCACAGATTTAGTGGATTTTAAGACAGCAGCCATGATCTCGAGCATAGATTCAAAACCAGGGTTACGCAAAAAAACGGTTGAATAAATGCAGAAAAGAGGCAGGCAGTAACCCATTAAAACATCTTTGTTACACCCTAGGACTAGACAAAGTGAGAATGTGTTGAGATTCATACTACATACTATCATCGTTGGGGCGACTTCAAAAAATTTTGAATGATAATGGCAGATCTTTTTAAATGATTCCACATTATCACAATATGTTCCAGAATCACCACACTGACTGCTAGAAGAGGTAAAATCTTTCTGATATTCTAACTTGTAGCCATTTTAAAAGATCACTAAATCTACTGGGGGTGGCCAAAAATTAGGGGTACTTTCAAATGTGGTATTGTAAATTCTGTGTGTACTGAAATCAGAAATTATATTCTATAATCAATTCACCACTCCCAAACACTGGCACTGGCGCACACTGGCATAAATAAATAACACTTGCTGCAGTGATGAAAATGTAGAAAATCTTACTTTATTAGAGCCATGGGAATCAAACAACACAACTCCCGCCTTACGCGTTTCAGACCAACGGTCCTAATCATAGGCACAACAGAGTTCCGGTGAACAGCAGTTAAAAAAGGGTGAGTCCATTCCCACCTCTAGTGACATCACACTAAGGATGGGTGGAACCTATGCCGAAAATCTTTTAAACTCACCACAATGAGCGCAATCAGCGCAATAAAAACAATAGATGGCTAGCTGTAACTCCACACGGAAGACGGGTCAGGAGGATCCAACTATATTCAAAATAACAATAGATACAGAATGCAAACATTATACAAAATATATTATATATAACAAAATAATATAATATCAACAAATGCTTGTGAAGGTTCTCATTCATCCAGGTCATGGATATCTGTTGTATTCAATTAGATCAACTGGACTTGAAATGTAGTTCTTGAAGACGTTTCGCTAGTCATCCGACTGGCTTTCTCAATTCAGAATGACTTGTCAAGAATCTGGTGGCAATTAGTACCCTGGAAAATCCCAATTGCATATCACAGCAGGTGTTAGGGTGTGATTGAATAGTGCTAAGAGGTGTTATAGAACGCCCAGATTAAGGTGTTAAAACAGCATTGTACATGGCAGACAGTTGGTGTCGAACCCCCCCCACCTCTATTTAGGCTTGGTTTCTTTATTTTCATTGTACAAGTCATTCTGAATTGAGAAAGCCAGTCGGATGACTAGCGAAACGTCTTCAAGAACTACATTTCAAGTCCAGTTGATCTAATTGAATACAACAGATATACCATGACCTGGATGAATGAGAACCTTCACAAGCATTTGTTGATATTATATTTATTTTTTGTGATATATATATATATTTTGTATAATGTTTGCATTCTGTATCTATTGTTATTTTGAATATAGTTGGATCCCTCTGACCCGCTCTTCCGTGTGGAGTTACAGCTAGCCATCTATTGTTTTTATTGCGCTGATTGCGCTCATTGTGGTGAGTTTAAAAGATTTTCGGCATAGGTTCCACCCATCCTTAGTGTGATGTCACTAGAGGTGGGAATGGACTCACCTTTTTTAACTGCTGTTCACCGGAACTCGTTGTGCCTATGATTAAGGACCGTTGGTCTGAAACGCGTAAGGCCGGGAGTTGTGTTTGTTTGATTCCCATGGCTCTAATAAAGTAAGATTTTCTACATTTTCATCACTGCAGCAAGTGTTATTTATTTATGCCAGTGTGCGCCAGTGCCAGTGTTTGGGGAGTGGTGAATTGATATTATAGAATATACTTTCTGATTTCATGTACACACAGAATTTACAATTACCACATTTGAAAGTACCCCTTAATTTTTGGCCACCCCCAGTAGATTTAGTTGATCTTTTAAAATGGCTACAAGTTAGAATATCAGAAAGATTTTTACCTCTTCTAGCAGTCAGTTGTGGTGATTCTGGAACATATTGTGATAATATGGAATCATTTAAAAAGATCTGCCATTTATCATTCAAAATTTTTTGAATGTCGCCCCAACGATGATAGTATGTAGTTATGAATCTCAACACATTCTCACTTTGTCTAGTCCTAGGTGTTAACAAAGATGTTTTAATGGGTTACTGCCTGCCTCTTTTCTGCATTTATTCAACAGTTTTTTTGCGTAACCCCTGGTTTTGAATCTATGCTCGAGATCCATGGCTGCTGTCTTAAAATCCACTAAATCTGTGCAATTCCTCCGAGTACGAAGGAATTCACCCTTTGGGATCCCTTTGAGTAATGATGGAGGATGGGCACTGGAGTAGCTTAACAGAGTATTAGTAGCCGTGGGTTTCCTATAGAGTTTGGTTTTTAATCTCCCTTTCCACTGTGAGATCTAAAAATACAACTTCTTGACTGGAGTAGGTATATGTTAGAAAGATGTTGTTTGAATTAAAATTTAAGATTGACATGTATTCTTTCAAACATGTAACCGGTCCCTTCCAAATAAAGAAAATATCGTCAATGAATCTGACCCATAATGCTACAAATTGATTATATTCATTTAAATTCATCCCAAGGGCAATTTCACGCTACCACCAACCTAAAAAAAGGTTGGCGTAGGTCGGTGCGCATTTAGCACCTATAGCGGTGCCCCTTGTTTGAAGATAATATTTATGATCAAAAATAAAGAAATTATGGGTCAGTACAAACTCCAGTAATGTTAATAGAAACTTGTGCCTGGCTCCCAGATGCCCATGCTCCATCGATAAAAAGTATTTAACAGCATTTAAACAATTCGTGTGTTTAATATTAGTGTACAATGATTCAACATCACATGTCACTATCACTGAGTCCTCGTCCGAGACAATGTCTTGAATTTTTAGGATAACATCTAATGTATCCGTATATAAGATTCTAGTGAAGTAACATGTGGTTGTAAATGAGCATCAATAAATTCACAGGATGGTTCTAGTATTCCCCCAATGCCCGAAATTATTGGGCGCCCTGGTGGGTTATTAATATCTTTGTGAACCTTGGGTATCAGATATAGAGTAGGGACTATTGGAAACTGTACAGTCAAAAACAAACACTCTGTCTGTGTTATACTTCCTTCCTCAATGGCATCATCCAATAAATGCATCAAATATCTCTGGAAGGATTCTATGGGGTCGGAAGGGAGTAATCTATAATTATCTATTTTGCTCAGCTGTTTTGATGCTTCTTTTAAATATTGTTCTTCCCCCCACAATACAATATTAGCTCCCTTGTCTGATTTGCGGATAATAACATCCTGTAGCTTTGATAATTCTCTTAGGGCTGTCCTTTCATTATATGTGAGATTAATATGTTTAAAGCATTGCTGCTTTTCCAGAGAACAAATCGCCTCCCCCACGTACTTTGTAAAAAATCTGCAGCCCTGGGAAAGTAGAAAAGGGAGGAATAAATACAGACTGTCTCTTGAATGTTAATGTTTTGACCTTATTGTCACTGGGTATATTCTCAACGAGGTTTTCCTCCTTACCTATCTGTTGTATCAATTCATCTAACGGTTCCAGAGTGGTATTTTCTAAATGGAGACCTCTTCCAAAGAAAGCTCTTATCCATTATGCAACATATATGTGCATTACGGATTGGCAGGTTTATGACATGATTTGGGCAACAGCAGCATTTCCTTATCTCAATATGGCCGCGATGGTTCACTACGTTAGTCTCGCGAGAGTCATGTGTTTGCATGACATCTGTATTTAAGAGGCATGGTCACGATTTGATGACGCACTTCACATGCGCCATTGAGGAATTCCACGGCTGCTGACGAAATGCGTCTGGCGGATCGTTTTAATTGCCCATGATCCCTCCATAGCATTTGTACCGGACCCCTGGTATTGTATACTTGGCATTACATTTTGGTCTATGCTTCATTGCTGACACTGCCTAAATCACGTATTTGTGGGTACCTAGGGGTTGATCCATTGTTGTGTACTAGCACTTTATGTTCTCAATATGCCGGTATATTGCTAATAGGTTTATGGGATTTATGGGATGTTTTTAACTTTGTTTTCTGATTGTAATCATGCACTTTACTGATTTTCTAATATATTTTTAACTGGCTCTAATAAAATTTACTTCTTATGATACTACCCATGATTGTGTTCAGTGTGCCCATTGTTATCCATGCTTTGTCTCTATATATGATTATTATTAAGTTTTTCATGGATGGTTGCACCTGTGGTACTTTCAAGGGTATGAGCCTAGTTAATCTCAACATTTAGTATCTGGGCCTAACCAATTTTGCTCATAACCTATACATACTTACTATGGAACATCTTCTAAATGCCCTTCGCTCTAATGCAGACACAGGAGGAATCCCCATAGGTACACACAAACATAACCTAGCAGCATACTCTGATGATATCTTTCTATACATCACAAACCCCCACATTTCACTCCCATTAATCATACAAGAACTAGATAAATACAGCAAATTCAGTCATTTCAAAGTAAACTTCCAAAAGTCGGAATGTCTTAATATATCACTTACAACTCATGATCAGACTCTACTACAATCCAATTTCCCCTTCAAGATGCAATCCTCCCACATCACCTATCTCAGGACTAAGATCCCAAAAGATATAACAAACGTATACGTGCTAAATTATAAGCCACTCATAGAATGACTGTGCACCTTACGAGCAAACACCTACTCTTGGTTTGCCAAAATTAATATCATTTGTATGGATGTTCTTCCAAATTTTTTATATATTTTACAAACAATACCCCTAACCCCTCCCAAACTGTTTTTTTATTCCATCCACCGTATTATGATGAAGTTTATATGGGCCGAAACCTCACATAGGGTAAAATATTCTACCCTAACCCATAGTAAGAGCTCAGGAGGTACAGGACTCACAAATATTCAACTGGATCATATGGCAGCCTTACTCACCCGCATTCTGGACTGGAAACAAAACTCACATACAAAAATATGGGTGGAGATGGAACACACCAATTCCTATCCACATCTCCATATACTACCTTGGATAAAGGACAATGAAAGACCACATAATATTTCTTTCCCTCGATCCTAAAAACATGGGACAAACTCTGTAAAAAATACCACCTTTCTCACCGACCTGGATTACAAACACCTATATGTCACAACCTTATGTTTCAACCGGGAACAAACTACTCTAACTTTCTCAGCTGGACTAAATCAGACTCTCCCACCATCCAAGACTGCCTGGAAAATAGCTGCCTGAAACCCTTAGCTCAAATTATGGACTCAAATATACTCAGCCTCTCTCAATAACTTAACTACGCTCAACTCACCCACTTTATACACCATCTACAAAAAAAAACATCCTGGTCCAATGAACTGACACCTTTCGACAAACTGCTCAAGCACCATACAATCTCAAAAATGTATTCTATCCTTTCAGCACAATAAACTAAAGAACTACCCTAATTCACAAAAAAATGGGAATTGGAATTACAAACTTTGAACAATGGGAATCCTGCTTTGCTCTATCACACAAACTTTCAATGGCCTGTAAAGCACAAGAGAAAAATTATAAAATCCTGACCCGTTGGTACCAATGTCCAGACATCCTTCATAAACTTTTCTCCACCATCTCAGACAGATGCTGGAGATGTGGACTAGACAAAGGAACTATGACACATATATGGTACAGCTGTCCCATTATCCAACCCTTCTGGAACTCCATAATGCAAACCTATAACCAAATCACAGCTCAATCAATATCATTAATGCCACAGGCCATCCTACTTTAGTTTCTTCTGGTACTTCCAGGATCCCCAGAATACCACAAGAAAAGTATACTCAGACACTTCCTAACAGAAGGAAGAATGGTATTACCACACTACTGGAAAACAACCATTTGTCCACCCAACAAATCCTGGATTACAGAACTCAACCACATAAAATGGATGGAGCAATTAACACTATCCCAAAAAACAAAACCCAAATGTTTACAACTGTCTGGAACGTATGGATACACTTTATGGACCCGGAAGAAGGGAGGAGTCTCCCGAAACGTATGTTGGTCAACATGGGCGTCTAGGTGTTTGGTATGCTCCACGTGTATGCAGGACTTATTCCGGCTACCTCTCTGGGAATTGCCATAGTAGGACCTGGCGATGCCGGGAATCGGCGGCCTTACATTGCATGGTGGGATGTCAAGTGGCAGAGCAACTCTTAAAAGTTAATACGGCCGAAGGATGGATCTACAGTGGAATCTACAGTGGGTGAGTTTGCCTTGACCCCCCCCTTCCATTTAATATGCTGCTCTAATCCGCATGTTTGCATCCTTGCTGCTATACTATTCATGCTTGCCCTCTCGGCTACACATTCGCTTCAGCACTGCACTTTATTTTTTATCAAACAACGTATTATAGAAACGTATTGTGAATTCATTTGGATATCAGCACTTTATAGTGGAAATTGGAGCTAACATTTTACTATAAATGGAATAATTAAGGATGGAACTTTCCCTATTATGTCTCCTCCAATATTGTGCCTACATATATAAATCTTCAAGTGCAAGTGCATCATCTCCATCATATTACTTTGTCGCCTGAACCTTTGTCATACATCAACTATCTTGCTATGACATTAATTGCTGCCCTTTAATAACCTATATATACCCCTATAGGATAATGTAACCGGTTACTACTCACCATATGGACCAAAAAATCCCCCCCCATCCTTTCTAACAGTTGGAATTCCTAAATATACCAACAAACTATTATTGGACAAAGGGGATCAGTTTTCACTTTACGGAAGCATTTTTTGTAACTATACACTATATGTGTTTTTTATATTTCTTGTATTTATAGATGTGAATTAAATATGTATGCTTTAATGTATTAAAAGAAATGTTGATTGTGCATAACACTGGTTTTTATGTCCACCTTTGGTTAACAGGCTATTGGACCAATTGGTCACCTCTGTTAAACTATTTTACATTTTAGGGGCTTTATGGTATCTGAGTGCCGCAGGGAGTATTTTTTCTCTACTTATAGGCGAAGGGTCCTTTTGAACGTGTCTTAGGTCCTCCTTATATATATTTTTCAGTGTTCTCTTATTACCCCACATAGCACCCGCCCTCAAGGGCGTTATACACCCCCCCATTTAATTGAATATTTAGAATTTATGCAGTCACCTGGGTGACTATACTATTTTCCATACTCTTTATGGAAACAGATACCTATAAGAACATGTTAATAACCTAACGAACCCCCCTCACAAAATCCAGATAATGTATTGTAAATTATACTGTATGTAAACTGTATATCTCCCAAATGTTTCCGTCAGATCTGGTCTCCCTCTCTCTCCCTAAAACCTACCCCATCCACCATCCCCTCATATTATATACGTATCAAAATGTTATCCGTTATTTCATGCACACAAGAAAAAAAGTCTGTAGAATTTCTACTTTTTATGAAAATAATAAAAAGAAAATTTACAAAAAAATCAATGTTTGTCAGCACAGCAGATCTAAAATAATAATTTGTCAGCACTGCAGATTTTTTTTTTAATTCCTCAAACTACTGGAGTCTCTGCTACATGTCACAGTGTCAGCCCTGCAGATCCAAATCAATGTTTGTCAGCCCAGCATATCCAAAGTCAATGTTGTCAGCTCTGCAGATCAAAAATCAATGTGTGTCAGCCCAAAATATCAAAAAATGTTTGTTAGACCAGCAGATCAAAAATCAATGTTTGTCAGCCCAGCAGAGCCAAAATCAATGTTGTCAGCCCAGCATATCCAAAATCAATGTTGTCAGCCCAGAAGATCCAAAACCAATGTTTGTCAGCCCAGTAGATCCAAAAATCAATGTTGTCAGCCCAGCAGATGAAAAATCAATATTGGGCATTATTTACCAGTCACTGTGGGCATCATTTACCAGTCACTGTGGGCATCATTTACCAGTCACTATGGGCATCATTTACCAGTCACCGTTGGCATCTAATACCAGTCAGTGTGGGCATCATTTACCAGTCACTGTGATCATTTACCAGTCAGCTTTTTTACAACGTAACACACATGTAAAACAAACAACCACACAAATAACGGATATAATTTCCCATTAATAATCAGGGTTAGGAATGGGGGATGGTCTTGTGCTATGCTATAACCAGAGATTAGGTTTAAACCTTCATCCGATATCATACACCTAATTGGCTATATGCTTACAAAAATGTCTTATTTTCTGTTGAGCCCACTTCTCTTCTGCTGCATAGGTCCTGCAGGGCCTGATTATAGTATAGAAAAATGAAGAGAAGGAAGCCTCTCTGTGGGCAATTCATACCGTATCTTCTCCTTTAAGAGGATTGTGGCATGTGCAGAGAAGCTCTTCCCCTTCCCCCCCTTTACTTTTGGCTACCTTTTGATTTAGCATCACATTCAAGGCAAAAATGTAGGAACGTCCCTCAAAACTAGACACTAAAAGGGTTATTCAATAAAAGTTATTATCGTTTAAAATGGTGCTAATTTTGCCCCAACAAATCATATGTTAGCTTTCAAATGTTAAATAAGATCTGATTGGTTGGGGCAAAATTAGCAACATTTTTAACAATAACAACTTATATTGAATCTTCCTGTAAATTTAAAACCCCCAAATAGGCTCCTAAGTGTTACTTACCAGCCCTCGGTACCTCAATTTCCTTCTGCTGCTCTTCCAAATGAAAGCAGCAGAAGGGGCTGGAATGGCAGCCGCATCAGTAATTAGCTGAGTTTCAGCCAATAACAGACGCTGCTGCCACTCTGGCCCCTTTGGCTGTTCTATGCAGAAGAGAAGCAGAAGGGGCTGGGAATGAGGGCTTTAGGAGCCGATTTTGGGGTATTAAACCTAGTTTGGAGGGCTTTTCTACCTTTTACAATTGATTGATTTTGGGGGTGGAGGTTCCATTTAATGGAGTGATATTGTGGACAGAATATATTCTTATACTGAGTGTATTTATTTATTTATTTTCAGTTTTGAAGCTTGCAGCACATTTTACTTTCTACACAACTGGGGTTTTACAATAGAAGTAAACACTAAGAAACCAGGCAGCACGTGCTTAATACGTTTTTAGTTTTAAAGGTGTAAATGAAAAATACAATTATTCAACCAATACAATCAACATACTGCACTATTATCTAAAGACAAAAGAATACAAGGTTATCAGCCCACAATAGATGCAGAGGTGCAAATTCTGTTTTTTGGATTGGAAATACTTATTCCGCCATTAAAATTTCAACCATCAAAACCAGAAATTTCATGGCTGCAATGCAGAATTTCTATTGTGACAGTCAAAATCCCTTGGTACATTTCTACAAGCACGTGGATAGAATAACCACTAGCAGGTTGCTGTTTTCTTAAAAACCATACATTGAGGGTTGTGTATTATTCACATTCCATTGCGTCTGTAGTTTCTTCCTTTAATATACTGCTTAGTGTTCATTTCTGGGTGTAATAATATAATGTAACATTTTGGGAAGAAAATACAAACAAGAAGCCCTGCGCTTGAAGACAATATGGCAAAGATCTCTACTGCCACCATCTGTTTACCTTTGGTACTGAGGTAAGCTGGGATAAATGTCACCCAAACACTAGCAAATACCAGCATGCTGAATGTAATGAATTTTGTCTCATTAAATGTGTCTGGGAGCTTCCTAGCTAAAAAGGCAACTAATAGACTAATAGTAGCTAATAGACCCATATACCCCAATACAGAAGCAAATAACACTGTAGATCCTTCATTACATTCAATAACAATGTTTCCTATTTCAGCTGCCATATTGAATTCTACAAATGGAGGTGATTTTTTCAACCAAAATACACACAGAATTATCTGAACCATTGTACAGACAGGGACAATATAGACAGGGATCTTGAGTCCCACCAGTTTCTTTAATTTACTGGTTGGATTTGTAGCATTAAATATCATTATTACAGTAATAGTCTTTGCTAGTATAATTGAAAGGCAAACTGAAAAAATAATAGCAAATATGACCTGCTGTATCATGCAAGATATCAGGTTGGGTCTTCCAATGAATGCTAAAGAACACAGGAAGCCAAACATGAGGAAGATAAGAAGTAAATAGCTGAGTTCTCTGTTATTGGCCTTTACAATTGGAGTCTGGTGCTTTATTATGAACAGAGAAAACACAGCGAGTGTAACCAGGCAAAACAAGATTGAAACACAAGCCAGAGAGGATCCCAACATCTCCTGGTAAGAAAGGAACTGGATGGGTTTTGGAAGACACTTTCCTTTTCTATTGTCAGGCCATTTGTCTTCTGGACATTTGAGGCAATCTGTGTCATCTGAAACAACAAACATTGTTATATAGTTGAAGTATCATTGAAATTCAAAATTGTTGAAGAATTTATACTTTAACAGATTATTGTCTAATAATGTGTAAGGTTACTGGAGATACAGTAAGTAGACACTTATTTTAGAAGTCACTTGTACATTCTATACTGATACTGTGCATGTGCAATTATTATTTGGTTATCCTTGTGGAGACTTTATTAAATTACAAAGTTGCTTAATCACAGTAATCCCATTAAGATCCCTATACCTAGATTCTCCTCTGAAATAGTATTCGGCTAAAGGGTGTGTAGTAGCAGTTTTATGAGGAACAGGTGTTTACCACTGTAAAGCTTAGATAATTACCAAAATTCCTTTTAGCAAAGATACCCCAATATTCACATCTATCTTCAACTATTATTAATCCCTGTTTGCTGGGAGGCTATCCCCCAGGACTTAAAGAACAAGGTGTCTGAGGTAGAATATAACAAGAAGAATGGAGCAAGACTACGTGAACTGGGCGTTAGGAGGAGAGAAAGGAAAATAGTCAGGGATCGAGCCAAAGGTCATACACAAGTTATCAGACACAGACAGACAAACACAGTAATAGGGATGGAGAGAAAGAGACATAGTCAAGGATCAGTTCAGCAGCAGATAATCATAGCCAATGGATAAAGTAGAAAGTTTGCAACTGGAAATCAAACAAAGAACACACCAAACAAGGAAAACTAGACTAAACCAAGAGAACCGTTTTAGAGCACTATTCATACTCCACCATTATAAATACACTATTCATATTACATATGTGGACCAATCAAAACAAATATTACAAACCATAAGGATTTAGAATCTCTCCTTCTGAACATGGCACACAGTCAAAACAGCAAAGCTTTTGCCCTAAAATTGTGGCCCTTCTGTGGCCCCTGGGGCATGGATCACTGCAGACTGAGAGAGGGACCTGTAAGAAATTGTATTTAAAAGAAATTCTTATTTATTAACATGTAAAATATGTATATTTTTATAGTTAGTATTTTATTGACACATGTAGGGTTGGTTAATTGTATATAAGCTGTAAAGATGACTTGGGCTGGACATAAACATACACAATTCCCACAGGATATGACTGTTAACTGCATTTGTATGCCTTTAAAATAAGCAATCCTATGTACCCATGCAGAGATGTATCCATTCACATATGGCTACAACCATTTTATCTGCAACATATGTACAGCTATGGATGCATAAATGTAACCATTTATGTTGCATGTGCGTGCATGCAATTGTGCAAAAAAAGCGGATCGCATGCGCTGATTTACCAATCGCAACGCAGTGCTTCCTAGAGCACTAGTGTTCCTAGATCCACACTAGTGTATGCTTTCAAAATCACAATCAGATCGCTTAAAAGTACTTTTTTGGCCTACCCCTTAATAATTTTAAGGCTGTGTAGTGTTTACACATGGTCAGACATTTACACAATATTCTTTCCAAAAACCTCACTAATCTGGCTGGTAATACATTGGTTGAAAATCTAAGTGTCACTATTTTGACCCGATCAATATTCTGGTCCAATGAATGCCACTGTTTCAACCTTGGTTTACCAAAAGGATTGATCACTCCAATGATTTTTCCTAAAAATCTGCTAATAATACAAGGAAAATATGTATTGAATACACCAATATATCTGTTGTATTCAATTAGATCAACTGGACTTGAAATGTAGTTCTTGAAGACGTTTCGCTAGTCATCCGACTGGCTTTCTCAATTCAGAATGACTTGTACAAAAATCTGTGGCAATTATGTACCCTGGAAAATCCCAATTAGCATATCACAGCCAGGTGTTAGGGTGTGATTAGATAGTGGCTAAGAGGTGTTATAGGAACGCCCAGAGTAAGGTGTAAAACAGCATTGTACATGGCAGACAGTTGGTGTCGAACCCCCCCACCTCTATTAGGCTTGGTTTCTTTATTTTCACATAAATGGCCTCCTTAACACCTCTCTTGAACCAGTCACGTTCCTTCGCCAGTATGTTAACATTACAATCTTCAAAGGTATGTCCTTTATCCTTAAGATGCAGATACACGGCTGAGTCCTGACCCGAGGAATTGGCTCTTCTGTGCTGGGCCATACGTTGATGCAGTTGCTGTTTGGTCTCCCCCACATAAAAATCAGAGCATTCTTCACTGCACTGCACTGCATATATGATTGTGCTTTCTTGTGTTTTGGTATGGGTCTTTCGGAGTACCAATGATGCCAGTGTGTTGTTCGGTTTAAAGCAGACAGGGATACGATGTTTTTTGAAAATTCTTCTTAATTTCTCGGAGACCCCTGCTACATATGGGATTTTAAGGGCTGTCAGGAGATTTTTCCATTTGCAATGAAGTATGGAACCAAGTCATATGGATGGAACAGTTTTCTTTTAATCTTATAAAATGAGAAATAATCTGATTGATTTCTCCGATCTCTCCCATGTCTACATTAACTTGCTAAATTCTAGCCCCTAATATGTGGTAATCCAATTCCCCCTAATGGTTATTGTGATTGTAGTTTAGACATCGATATATGTGACTTTCTTCCATTCCATATGCAATTTAAAAATGCTTTCTCTATCATTTTGATATCTCTATGTTTAAGTACCATTAGTATTACTGTTAATGGATACAGTAGTCTAGCAAAACAAACCATCTTTATCAAAGACATTCACCAATAAGTCAAGTTTTGAAGAAATCCCACCTGAGCTACTTGCTCCATGCAGGAAGCATCCTGTAGCTGTTACCAACAAAGAATTTTCTGTTAAACATGTTCAATAATTATTTCTTTATGTTATTCCTTTTATAGGGTTATTTGTTTTGTGTGGATTACTAGGATTATTACTAACACCTGGTGTACTGTCATAACATTACCCCTATTAGAAATATATTTATTAAAAACATTTAAATATTTATTTTCCCCACTGTATAATCATTTGGCAGTCAATCTGGAAGAAACATTGACTAATGACTTGTAGGACTGACATACTATGCTATCCAGTATCTCTAAATGTTACTTACAATTGAATAAAAAATACAGGAAGGAAATTACAGGGAGGTACAAAAACTGTTTAAAAGCTTGTGGCTCAGAGGTAAATTCCGAACTAATCTTTCTCAATATAAAATATCACAAGCTTGATATTCAAATGCCTGTGTGGACTGTGTTTTATGTAACAAAGAGCTGCATATCCCATGCTAAACTCACATTAACCTGTTGTAAAAAGGTTAGCATAACTTTAACATGGATATTTGTGCCTCTCTGTAAATTTCCCTAATAATCTTCTAAAGGACTGTATACAAAACGAGGCATGTAAATAAAACAAAGAAGAATTCATAGAGTATCAAGAAAAAAAGTTACATATAGGCGATGTGTAATGTAAATCAGACATTGCATTTCTATATAATATGAATTAATTACATTTAAGTGATTGTTTCCTCCATTCCATAAAATCTTTTCTTGTTGAATAACAAGTTCCTGGCCTTTAAGAGATCCTGCATCAAAATAACCAACACAGACATACTGATTACTTCCATTAGGGAACAGCTGCCAGTTCACAATGTCCACATTGATAGGAGCATCTCCATTCTCATTGAAATATATTCTCTCTCCTCCAGTGTTGGTAAAGTTAACTCTTCTGATATAATGTAAAAGCTGGAGGAAATATAAATGATAATGAGACGAAGTAGAAAAATAGCTTAAAGGGCATGTCCATCCCCAAAACTAAAATTTAACCCACTACTGGCCCCAGTCTGTAGTGTATCAAAATCCTTACCTTACATCCCAACTCCAAATGGTTCTCCTGTAATGTCTACCCAAATTTAAAAAAACTGACCATGAGGGAAATTGTTTCCGCCTCTGAGTTGTCCTCTCAGAGGTTTTTGGCTTGCTCGGAGCAGCCCTTCACTCCCTCCCCTAGTGTAAATCCCCTTTCCCACATATTATGGATAGTTCCCCCAGCCCCAACCACAATAAAATATTTGTAAGAAAGTCCCCAATCTTTACTTACCTTCCCTCTCTCCTCCGGCTTTCTGAACTGCTGGCAGCCGCATCTGTGATTGGCTGCCTGTCAGCCAATCACAGACGCAGCTGCCAGTCCGGCCCCCTGCTTGCAGCGGAGGAGAGAGGGAAAGTAAGTAATGGTTGGGGGACTTTCTTGAAAATATAATATAGCGGTTGGGACTGGGGGAACTAAAAAAAAATCAAAAATTATTAAAAGGGGTGGACATGCCCTTTAAAGGGTAAGTGCACTGTAAAATTAAGTTATGTTCATTTGGAAGCTGCAGTTTTTAAAATACCGTTGCCATATTTTTTTTTACCTATGCCCCTCCAGAGCCTAGCTTTGTGCCTTGGAAGTTGCTGACATCTTGTTACTGGTTTGCTGAATGTTAAGCTCTGCCCCTTTGAGATTCCCTCTGCTTCCTCCTGCTTGAGCCTCAAACAGTAATGCTTGTGAGTTCCGTGCACATGTACGTGCACGGAACTCACAGGCATTACTGTTTGAGGCTCAAGCAGGAGAGTGCACGGAACTCACAGGCATTACTGTTTGAGGCTCAAGCAGGAGAGTGCACAGAACTCACAGGCATTACTGTTTGAGGCTCAAGCAGGAGAGTGCACGGAACTCACAGCATTACTGTTTGAGGCCAAGCAGATATTCACGGAACTCACAGGCATTACTGTTTGAGGCTCAAGCAGGAGAAAGCAGAGGAAATCTCTGAGGGGCGGGGCTTCACATTCATCAAACCAGTAACAAGATATCAGCAACTTCCAAGGCACAAAGCTAGGCTCTGGAGGGACATAGGTAAAAAAAAATATGGCAACGGTATTTTTAAAGCTGCAGCTTCCAAATGAACATAACTTGATTTTACAGTGCACTTATCCTTTAAGCTTAATCAATACATAAATAAATAAAAAATTATTGAATGTTTTATGAACCCTTAGGCTGGTTACACAAATCAAAATTTCTTAGTAGATGGCAGATATATTCAATAGTGGGCGGTGGCAAGTTATGTTCCAGATTTATTGAGTTCTTTAAATACTATCATCTATCTCTGTCTTTAGGTGTATATACCTAATAGATACACAATGCTTTGGGTATTTCTGGGATTTCCTCTGTTATAATAGCTATTTGCAGTTTATTAGTATTTTTTGGCTTTTAGTATCCTAAAGCAACATTAATATATGTGAATTACATATATATTACCTGCCAAGGCTGGTGGTTATAAATATTAGCACATGATCCATTTTTGAATGGTCCTTTTCCTGGAACACAGGTTTTCATCTGGTGCAAAGCATGAGCTATGGCGAAAACTGCATTAGGACTTTGTATGTAAATTTTAAGTTGTAAACATCATAAATATTGGATCAATGTGTCCAGTCTCTCCTTTCCTGTGCACCAAGCAATGTCTTGGTAAGACAGGTGAAGATGTATTATTGTATAGATCATGTCCGGGCCAAACACAGTAAAAAGCATTCTCCCAAAATGTCTTCATGAAAATATCATCTGGATATATGGAAGGATGGATGCTATAAAGAAATTCCTTAAATCCTGGGATTTTACCACTTCGGACTGATAGTGCAAGGCTTCCATTTAATGTTATTTGAATTTCTTTTCTAGGGAAGTCAGTGATGGACCAGCCAGTAGTACTGACCCACACTTTATTAGGTATATTCTGAAAATACGCCTCTTCCATTAGAGAACCAAGGTTTTCTGCAGTACAATATACTATTATCACTCTTGCACTAGATTTCTTGATGACGTCTATAATACGGAATACAGCCTCTATGGATCTGACTATAGGAAGTATCTCTTGAAATGCAATGCATCCACCGCTGTTTTCAATCTCTCTAGTTAACCCTTGAACTCCTGCCCTGCCAAAGTCATTGTCAGAAAATATAATACCCACCCATGTCCAGTTAAAGTACCTAACCAAATAACCAATATCAATAGCTTCAAAGTTACCATTACTGATTGTCCTGAGGAAGGATGGGAATTGTAATTTGTCACTAAGCAAAGGTAGAATGGAACCATAACTAATCTGTAAAACAATAATAAAGGATTATTAAGAGTTTATCAACAAGGAAAATGTTCTAATTTTTTAAGCCAGTATAGGCGGCATATTTATAAAGGTTTGCTACATTTTTCACCTATGTTTTTGCCAAACTTTGACTTCGCAATTTTGCTTTCAATTTCACTTTCGATATCGCTTTCCTGCGATATCGAAATGGTGAAAATAGTGATTGTTTATAAATATGTCCCTAGGTTTGTGGCTGGTGGCTGTGTTTGTATAAATATGGGTGAAAACCAACATGGGTAGAATGGTTGCTCAGTGGGTAAAACTGAGTTCTTGGGTCTAAACCTTTTATTAACACCTGTATTGTATGTATGTTCTCCTTATGCTTATTATAATATCATTAGAGTTGAACAGAACTGCTGGGTTCTGTTCCGAGATCGGATTTTCAGATTTTTCAGAAAAAAATTAAAAAAATGGAACAAATAGTAGTCAATGGGAAATAGAAATCTGGAGGTTACAATTAAATTTAAGGAATAAATAGCAATAGTAAGTTAGTGTAAATGGCTTGGGGATCTGGGAAATGGTCTGGCAAACATTTACAAATAACCAAAACTTATAATAAAAAAAACTAACTTTCTTCACACTCAAGATATTTTAGAGGTTCCACATTGAATATTTGAAACAATAATGTTCAAATATTCAGATATCCCATATTCGGAATTGAGGGTTTACATATTTAGAATCGAGGGTTCGTGTATTTATGATATTGTTATTTTCGAAAATGGGCCAAGTAGATTCATTATTTCTTAAAACTGGCCTTGTTTGTTTGATATTTCTTAAAAAATGCGCTGACTGCAGTGGAAGCTCTGGGTCCAGTTCCAGAAACCACAGCCCTCTTTTCCGCTCTAAAAATCGTTAAAAAAAAAAAAGTGGCCCAATTATGTGTTAATAAAATAAAAAAAACATGTCCAAGGCAAGCATTAAGTTTTTTGCCATTTTTAACCTTGATTTTTGCATAAAATGTATATAAAATATTAACTCATTTATTTTTGTGGCCACATAATTAATTTATGAATTGTTTATAGAAGTTAATGATTACTGATTGAGCATTGCAAACCACCACATTTGTGGGCATTTTAATATGAGTTGATGTTATTGTTAGTAAATGCAACTGTTGTAACTGTTGGGGCATTAAAAAATCCCTGCAACACTTTCAGTTACCGTCATATTATTATATATTTTTTTTAATATATGAACTTGCAGGTGAGGCAGCTTAAATATTTTTATTTTCTGTTTAATAGGTTAATTTTTCCAGCATTATGTTGTTGTTTTTTTTTTATTTCATTAATTTTTTTTTAATAAAAATGTTGTCTTTATTATTTTCTGCACACATAATTAATTAAGCCTAACAGTCTGCCATACTTGTAGAGCCACGTTGGCTTTCTCCTCCACAGTTTGCATTGTATAGAGAAAAACAGGTAAGGGGTACCAATTTTTGCAGCATCAGAGAGTATGGGAGTAGGCCTACTGGAGTTTGCCACCATTGTTGCCAAGTCAGGCAAACTTTGCTCCAGTATTAGTTTTCTCAGAGCTTTTACCAGCACTCGTCTCTCTGGGCTAGGATAGGTGCAGGCTCGTACATTCACCTTCTATACCTTCTATTCTATTCACCTTCACAGAAGAGCAGCACACTTTTATTTGATTCCTTTATTTAATAGTACATTTCTGCCACTACACATGACTCACTTGATACTTTTTCAGGACAAATATTGCAACATTCTGGAACCTTTCTTGATCCAACAAGAACAAATGCATGTGTTTCCTTTTATCAACTTAAGATATAATGTAACATAGTAACAACATTAAACAACATGTTGCCAGCCATACCTTAATTAAAATACAAATAAATTAAAATTTCTATACATTTTAAAACACTTTTTTTTACCAAAGACCTTACATTATTTCCTTTTGGTTGAGTGCTATCCAATTTTGAATCCATCTCGCTTCACAGGTGATCTACTCACCTGTGCACTATTGGAACACATGCGATTGCATAAAAAAATGCAACTCGCTTGCACTAATCTTACCAGATCATAGAACAATGCATGGGAGCGCAAGTAGTGTGGCCACACCAATTGGCAAACACTAGTGTGAGCTTTTTAAAGAATATGTTCACCCCCCTAATAAAATTTTAGTATGTGCTTGGAAAAGGCTGTAAACCTCAACCTCGGAACAGCTCCCTTGCCTTTTCTGAGCACAGAAGTCAAGCAGGAGGGACTCGACCGGCATCTGCCCATGTGATTGGCTAAGGGCCTTAGCCAATCACAGGAGCGGATGCTGGTCGAGCCCCTCCTGCTTGACATCCATGCTCAGAAAGACACGGAAGTTAAGCAGAAAGCATCGGGGGAATGAAGGCTGGTAAGTACATTTGGGGGCATCTTTGCCAGCTGTAAACCTCGAGAGATCGAGGTTTATAACCTTTTCCTAGCACATACTAAAATTTTGTTTGGGGGGTGGACATTCCCTTTAAACACAAGACTGAAGGGCAATCCTGATTAAATTGCACATTAAAATGGTGCAATGTGGTGTAGCCCTCACACAGCTTAAATACAGTGCCTTATATACTTGAACCTTTAGTTGGCCCTTCCTGGAGGATATTTCTTATTTTTGTGAATCTAAGTACATCTGCCCCAATAATAATGCATACTGATAGGGAATTTAGATTGTAAGCTTCGGGCATAAACATATTAAAAAGCACTGCAGTTGTTAATCTCTTTATAAGAAGAAAATAAATAAAGTAAATACAAATTCTTTTCATGAGCAGCGGGTCATTCCTTCTTTTACTGTCATCAGTCATTAGGTGTAGGTCCCACTAATGCATTTCTGCCTTTTTAAGGGCACCGATTTTGTGTTCTGTAATGATATTCACATTACAATATTGCAGCTTACCTGTGGATATCTGTACAGTCCTAGAATTCTGGCTACAGGCACTGAGGTCTTTGAAGGGAAATCACCAACTATAGCCAAAGGCATAATATCTTTATTGCAGTTATAATTAGGGACCAATTCCTTCTTTCCTGATAAAATCCTTGTTGCTCCCATCAGTGATATCAACTCATTGTAACAAGAGTCATAAAGTCTAAAGCCAAATGTTACATTGGGCAGGAGATCATTTGATGCATTAATTTCCATAACTGCGTATACCATTCCAAGTAAGAAACGATAATGTCTAATATGAAATCTGGAAATATATATTTTTTTTGCAAGAGATATGAATTTAGAGTTTCCCCAGAGGAGATTTTAATAACAGGTAGGCCCAGTTAATGTGAGAATAGATTCTGTTATAGATCACTACCGGAGTGATTGATAGGAGTAGGGTAGCTAGTGAGCAGCCTGAGCTCCAACAAGGGGATTTAGTAAGGACTGGAGTCCTGGGTATACCAACCAAGAATAGGGACATAGTGCCAGACATAGAGGTAAGATATCACTACAGTGACCTGAGAGCTGGGGTGGCATTTACAAGCTGATTGTTATTTACACTGTTTCAGATTTCCATGGTTTGTGAGTATTTATGTGATATCTGTGCCATGCTGTACCAAATCTATCATGCTAATTGCAATGCCTTATTAATATTGTTCTGTTAATAAATACATAGAGTGGTAGTTTAGCAACACCCTGCCTCCAACATATGCGATTCCTATATATATATATATTATTTATATATATATATATAAATAATCATTTAATTATGCATCCTCACACGTAATTTTAATTAATATGGTTGACAGCCAAATGTATGTATGTATGCAATATGTTTATCTATGGAAAATAATTCACAAATCTTCATGGTTACGGTTTTGATGTGCTCATATCCTATTAATAAAATAGAGAAAATTCGCCTTTTGAGTTTTACTCTCATACCCTATTAAGAAAATAGAGAAAAATTGCCTTTTTCATTTTACACTATCATATCTTTGGCTGAAATAAAACACCATATGTGTTAGGCTATTTTTAAATAACAAAGATAGGTGTTCACTGTTCAGTGTGTATTAACCAATTTAACTCTACTTTGAAAAACCACCAGGGAGTATTACCTATTTACCATCATATGTGCTGAACGTTTTCAGCATTATTAGTGCTTTATAATATTTTATTATTAGTGCCTTTTTAATAACTGATGAAAAGAAAAGTTGAAAGCTTAAAAGAAACTCCCCAACCCCCACTCCCACCCTCCGGATCCCTTATCTCTGCAGTGATAGTGTAAAATATAAACTTTTCTCTGTAGTGTAGGGATCACCCCATCCAACCCTAACTGTCATGTTTAAATCTTTAAAAAGTGCCCACCCCCTTACTTACCAACCTTCTTTCCTTCAGCTAACTCAATGGCTGGCTCTCTCGTTCCTTTAGCTCACTCAAAGGCTGACTCTCAGCCTATCAGAAACACGGCTGCTGGTCCGGCTCCTAATGCTACTCTGTTCCTGGAGGGAGTGGCCGAGGGAACAAAGATGTCTGCACTTTTTAAAAGATTTAAACAAGTTGATTTTTGGGTTGACATGCCCTTTAAATGGAAAAGACAGACGTCTTTTTTGGGAAAAGCACTTTCAAGCAGTAAATGGCAAGAAAAAAAAACTAATATAATTGAACAAAATCTATGTCAAAGTATAACATTTCAATGCCAAGTCTGTTTCAGTAAAAATTCTTTCAGTTCCTCGTCAACATTTTGTCATTGGTTTTGACTGATGAAATTTTTATTTTACAGCAAAACCGGTACATCCCTTTAAAATGGTTGTTAGAAATTATAGAATCCATTTCGGCTTAATTATTACTATATGGTTTTCATTTACTAGTGACATGGTTTTTAAATGTACACACTCAGGGTTATTCAATAAAAGTTCTTATCGTTTAAAATGGTGCTAATTTTGCCCCAACCAATCAGATGTTAGTTTTCAAATTTTAAATAAGATCTGATTGGTTAGGGCAAAATTAGCACCATTTTAAGCGATAAGAACTTTTATTGAATCTCCCTGACTGTTTTTAAAACCTTTAAATATACAGTTACAGGGAGATTCAATAAAAGTTCTTATTGTTAAAAATGGTGGTAATTTTACCCCAACCAATCAGATGTTAGCTTTCAAATGTTAAAAAAGATCTGATTGGTTGGGGAAAAATTGGCACCATTTTTAACAATAAGAACTTATATTGAATAACCCTGTTTGTATACTATATGCTCTTCTATGCATTTCCTTGAGAAGTTCAACAGTGCAAAATTAGAATCCTATTTACCTGGTGACTGAGCTTGATGTAGTAATTATTATTATTATTATTATTATGGATTTATATAGCGCCAACATCTTCCGTGGCACTTTACAATTATAGTCATACATTAAATACAGAGTAATACATGTTATACAAAGTCATACATATTACATACACAGGTAAAACAATATAAGTAAACAGAGTGATGAGTTTCTTACAACAATACCATAATACAATAGGAGAGAGGACCCTTCCAAAAGAGCTTACAGACTAGAGGAAAGTGTAGTGGAGGAAGCTGGGGAGTGTTTAACAATGGAAAGGAGTTCATGGTGGGAAAGGAGGGGAGAGGATACAATGGAGGATGCGATGTAAATAGACTTACCAACAGTGGGGGAGTTGCAGTGAGGTGAAGGAGCTGAGTAGGTAGGTAACCAGGCAGTTAAGGAGCAAGGTTATATGGAACATGATAATGGGTAATATAACACAATGGGAAGGGTTCAATGGTCTGATCCAAATAAGCAGAGTCAGTGTCAGGCATTTCAGGTTTGATTTTGGTTTAATTCTGATGTTAATTCAGCCCTACATGTAGAAAATGCTGCACTTAAGAAAGGGCTTCAGAATGTGACTAGGGCTCTTACAGATATAACTGGCCTGATTACAACTACAATTAGTTATACTATTCAGCTGGGGTGTGGGAGGAGCTAAGGGGAGACAGACAAATTAAATGAAAACAGAGTGAGGATCAAACAAATGGTGAAAGTCCCAATAAACAACCAGACAAGACTGAGATAAGATAGAGGATCATACCAGGTAAAAATTACAATGAAGCACAGGAAGGGATGCAGAGTGGAGTGTGATGAATAGGGTAGTACTGCAGATCATACTAGGCAAAAATTACAATGAAGCACAGAAAGGGATGCACAGAGGAGACACAGTAGTAACACATTTATAAATCTTTGACAAAATAGAAAATCAACACCTACCCACTGCATTGTAGAGGCTTTGGACTTTCCCTAAATTGTGTTTCTGGGTATTTTGTTATACCATGGACAGGAAAGAGTCCTCCCAAGATAAGGTCACCAGACAAAGAATATCCAATGCCTTCTTCACTAGGCAGTCTGCACCCTTCCAATGAAGTTTCACATACACACATATACAGTAACAGCATATCAATGGAAAGCAAATGACACAAGGAGCCAAAAATTGTCAGGGAAATATTTGATTCCATGGATTTTCTCTTGAACATTCACTAATTTACTTTAAAGAGAGTAAAACAAGATATTAATTAAACTTATTTGTAACACAATTCTATGTGATCATTAGTATTATCTCTCCCCAACTTGTGATAAAGTTTATCAACACAGTTAAAAGCCCTGTAATGGATTAGCAATGTTTTCCAGCAAAACCTGATGGCAATCAAAGCAAATGATCTTTCACACGCATCTTTTGTATAAGAACAGAACAGAACAAAAATCTTCTCCAACAACCAACGGCATCATTAGTTATTAACTACTGTATGGATTATGGGTAGCAGAAAATTAGCCTTCTGGGCGTAGATAGTGACTCAATTTCATGCATTCACCAAAAAATGCTAAAGGAATTTGGAATACAGTTAATTGGCAGCAAACAGTGTTTTTATAGAGCACACACAACTCAACTACTATAACTTTATCTCTATTGGTTCAGACCTCAGACCACTCACAACTGAACCTTAATAAGTCAGTTTACATAAAATAATTTAAAAGGGTAGAGGAATGGAGGGACAATTTAACCTCAGTTTCTAATACAGTTCCCCCTGAGGTATGTACAAAAGCACCTCCTGGCCTTGATACTTACCCCACCAAAAAAAGAGAACCCCTTTCAAATAGTTTATTTTGCTATAACTTCTCAAACCTTAACCTTTATGTTTATATAGAGCCATAAGACACAGCTGGAGGTAAAATGAAAATAGGAATGATTTAATTACATTGATCATTATAATTCCACAAATTATTATAATTATTATAACTATTATTATTATTATAATGCATGATGCATGATTATTATATAGTAACGCATGATGTAAATAATTTGATGGGGAGTAAATGTCAACACTTCACCATTGTTAGAAGGATAGTGATGAGTGCTATAACTTATACTGTACATGTATTATATATACGTATAATAGTAAAAAGTGTGCCCATTGTTGCACAGTGGGAATTATGTGTGTATATGTTTATCTATATGTGGATACATTAGATATAAATTCTTTACACATCCTATAAGTGCAGGCTTTTGTACAATAAAAAAAACCCATGAAGGCAAGAAGTTAAAAAGAAATGAAAAAAAAGACATCATATAAAAAAAAAATTCTATAAGCACCACATTCCCTAACCTAACCCCCTAATTTTTTTAGATTCGTATATATGGACTTTGCAAGTTTTACCTACAATTCATATCATGAGAAATGTTCACTAATGTATGGGCACTATAAATGCCCTGGAGCTAGCTTGGGTGGAGATATCTCAGTGCTTTCATGCTCAACACCAGACTGAAGCACAAGTACCGTTAGGTGGTCAAGACCATCCTCCCTTCTCACTTTTCAGATAAATGTAAAACAAATCAGTAGAAAACTAATAGACATGCCTTTCTTTCAGAAAAGATTCAATTGGGAAAGCTAAGGTCCCAAAAAGGACCAGCCTTTAGTGGGGGAGTGTGGAATAAGTCTATAGTGCAATAAATAAGGGTGCCAATAAAGGCCTAAGCCATAGCCAGAAAAGGCAAAAATAAATTACACAGTCCCTGTAGGGGGAGCCAGGTTGTGAAGGGAAGAAATCCACATGCCCATTGTGAACAGTAGTGCACAATAGAGGCCCAGGCTTCTGGCTTAAGGCTTCAACCAAATTATGTAGCATGCATATTTGTTCAAATCTTTGAAATAGGGAGTCCACCTTCTCAATCTAGGGACGGAGATTGAGAACAGATTTTTTTATTGAAAGCCTGGGGTCATGCTTTCTGTTAATACCTACACTGGATTTTAACCAAAAGACAGAGAAGCAAATTTCAATCATGTTTGATTGTATCAGTGCAAGAAACAGTTTAATGTCTTTTGAGGGATTGGGTTTGGGACCACCATATCAGTCAGCTATATAGCTTAAGATGAGGTGGTCTTAATGGAGCAAAAGGCCTTCCACAGAGAAAATGAAAGTGAGCCTTCTTTAAACAGAAAGTACTTCACAGCCTTATGCTATAAATATAGCATTGCTTAATTAATAAGAAATAAATTATGATTTCTCACTCCCAGCTTTTCTAGAGAAATGGGCAGAGACATGCAAAGTTTCTCTTACATGTCATGTGGCTAATGAATGTGTCCAGGACCACTGTCATAATAACATGCAATACAGCCTAATTGTATAGAGCCATTCATCTGATTCGCAGACATGACTTTTTTAAATTTTCTTTTAAATTGAAAATCCAGGGTTGATTCCTTTTTGCCAAAACACCACAGTGAAGCAATATTATAGGTAGGGCAGGGCACTAGGTATATGGTAATGCTCTTAGTAGAGGAGGTGCTATTTGAGAAAAATAATTCATTTAAATAATGAAAGAAAAAACTGAACTGTAACACTCCCTGCGTTGCTTTTAAAAATCATTTATTAATCTCTAAACCGGCATATCAATTAAAAAAACATATTTAGCATATTTATTTCTCTAATCTCATTAAAATATAGCATGTAAAAAGGATTATAACTTTAAAAGAGTATGAAAGGCTTGACACAAGTTGAAACAAATGCACATGAAATGCTTTCGTGATGACTTTTGCAATATATGTCAATTAAATATTTTGCAGTGTTTTAGAGATATTTTTATGCAGAGCCATCTCTAGACTTTTTGGTACCTGACACAAAACTAAATGCTAACCCCTCCATGCCATCGCCATGCCGCCAGAAGGGGAGTGGTTATATAATTGGGTAGTGGTGGGTGGTGCTTTATCTGGAAGTAGGGTGTGGCTTGTCCAGAAGTAGGAGGGGCTTGACTGGTAAATGATGCCCACAGTGAGTGGAAAATGATGCCCACAGTGACTGGTTTTAGATGCCCACAGTTACTCGTATTAGATGCCCACAGTGACTGGTAAATGATGCCCACAGTGACTGGTATTCGATACCCACATTGACTGGCATTAGATGCCCACAGTGAATGGTAGATCTGATGGGCTGACAACATTGATTAATAACAGAAAAAAATTCCCCACCTGGCTTTAAAACAGCCACCTCCCAATAGAGTGCCGCTCTTTAATGTGCTTCACCCTGCCTCATTAAGGAGGCAGTCCTGTTTTTACGTGATTCTGCCATTGTCAGCATGCTTCTGTTTATATCAGGGATAGGCAACCAGTAGATCGCTAGATGCGTGAAAACTCCAACTCTCAGCATTCCTTTACAAACAGCAGAGATGCTGGGAATTGTAGTTTTTTTTATTTATGTGTGTTTAGTTGTATATCAATGCTCTATAACCTGCTTATACTGTTAGAGAATATATAATAATTTGCTGCATTATATAATTATTTGGGGGGGGCACTTATATAATTAGTTTGCTGCATTGAGTAAAAACGGATAGCATTCAATCACTCAAATGACAACTCCCACCAACACCTGTCCTCTGCTGTTTGTGCAAAAATGTGAATAATCTAACTATATCCACATCACCATTACTCAGATTTGCAGACACTGGGTTACAACAGAAAAATTTAGGTTTTATACAGTTCAAATCAGATATCTACTTGCATGTACTACTCAACCAATATTTCATTTTGAACAAAGAGCTGGCTCATAACTAAGGATTCCCAGAACTGCAGGCTTCCCAGTCAGAATTTAAAAGTCAATAACCATAACCTTGCTGATTTCATGTCCTGCTTGCTTGGCTGCTGAATAAAACAAAACTTACATGAGGCACTCTTACTATTTTATAGTGTTGCCTAACCACACCCATAAACTTTTATTGGTCTAAAACAAATCTTACATCCAATTGGTTCTTGAATCTCAGACCAATCAATATAGGGGGTGTGTCTAGGGGACACTATAAAACAGCAAGTGTTGCTTGGTGATGCACACTTTTGCAGGATGTGTTCTACTAAAGCATGGAAATTGCAAAAGCTCTAATGCTGATTTAGAGAGCTTAGTTGGGCTGCAGTTCTCCTACCTAGTAGTTATTGCGTAGTAGCCTCTTTTAATCAACAGCTCAGTACTTGATCATTAATATCTAAAATAAATGATGGCAATAGCTTCATTTGCTTTGTATTTCTTGAATATGTAGTTAAAATGTTTCTCTCTGGCCAAGCATTATGCAGCAGGTTTGACCAACATTACTACAGTTGGATGACAAATCCCAGCATTCTTAGAAAAGTTTTGAAATGCAACAGGTTTCTCAGGGGAAATGCTAAATGACAATTAATGCAGTTTAAATGCAATCAGTTTTCAATCTGTGCATCCTTGCTAATTACTTAAATTAAGAGTATCCTACATTCCTACAAACATAATGTGATCTGGTAACTAAATATACATATCCCCTAACAATATAAACAGGTTACACTACAAACATATTCTGATATATAAAATAAGGGCTAGAAATGTCAATACAGTTACCTAAACCTGAGTGCTGACAAATGCAAAATATCTGTTTAAAACAACCAATCAGATTGGAGCGGGGAGTTTCCAGTGAGACACTTATCCACTGCAACATTAACTTACTACTTACACACTGATTCCTTATTCAAGTCTATGGGGCTTGAGCCATAAGGTGCCCAGGGTGTTACAAGGGATTAAGACGAACTCTACAAACATATCAGTTTTCCAGACCATTTCTCATACTTACTTGCTCCGCTTTATAAACATTTAGACTGTAGATCTCCAATCTTCATCCTGCCTTATGGGATGTACAGACACCGGCACTTTGCACATATGATTATCCACCATATATGTGGCGTCTTATATGGGCCTAATATATCACTGTGATATGATATATACATGCCCTCCTTGCCCCATTTAGAAGCTCAATTTGGGACTAATAGCTACTTTTTTTTATCTCTTGCATGTTTTAACTTACAACCAGAGAATCTATGTTGCATTGTGAGTGCCCATACCCATCGGGGATATGGTTTAATGGTGGTACTTTGGGTGTCCTTTTGGACACCATTTTTTGTATATTGACTATTGGTCTTTTTACCTTAAATTCAACCAGAACTTTCAGTTTTTATTCTCCCATTGACTTCTAATGGTCAGGTTTTGGATTTTCAAAATCTTCCCCAGATCTGGAGGAATTGTAAAATTTTTGAAAGCTTGAACTTATCATCAAATAATATTAAATCAAATATTAGAAAATAAAAAATTAGGTCAAAAATAGAAAAATTGAGTTCAGTCTTGAACAGGAGGTGGGAGTACACATGGGTATCACAGGAGGTGGGAGTACACATGGGTATCACAGGAGGTGGGAGTACACATGGGTATCACAGGAGGTGGGAGTACACATGGGTATCCCTTTTGTTACATTAAAACTGGAACCTCCAAAAAATGTTGTCCTGTCATGGATATTGGATAGTTGTACACAGAGCTGGAACATTGAATGTTACTTGTATTAAAACATAAGGAGGGAAATGTGATGTTTTGTGTAATTGCTCCTTACCATTCTTGGCTCTTGTGATGCAACTTCTATATGATGCAACCTCGTATTATAATCCATTTTCCATCCCAAATGTTTGCACATGATAAACTGTATTACTGTACGTCTACACAAATGTGGCAGTGTGGGGGATATAAACATTGTGCCCTACATTGCTTCTCCCTCAAAGGTTATTTCTGATCCCAGGATTCTTGTTATTTGTATTTGGGCAAGAATTCTCTCTGGTCACTATTTGTAATGGGACAAATCAAGTGAATGGTCAAATACATAACCACACATCATAATGTACTGGTGTGACCACGTAACTCAATGCTGGTAAATAAAAAACAACAACCCCCCCCCTCACAGCTTTATTGCAAACAATATTAAACTTATTAACACATATTATGCCAGTTGTTGCTGAGCAACAGAAATGGAGTACCCACACCTAGGGCCAGTAACGAAACTGCCAGGCCTCTGTCACACACCCCTCCCCAGGGGAAGGCCAGGTACAATGATCAGATGTTTTTAAACAGCTAATCATGTGTATGTAGTAAATGTACACAAGATCCGTTTAAAACACTGGTACTGGACCTGTAGTATTTTTAACTGAAGTTCGCACATACCTTTACTAATATATGCATAATCAGTTGTGGGTAGGGCCAACTCCCTAATGAGGCAGGGTGAAACAATGTTTTCAGCCCAACAGATCCAAAATCAATGTTTGTCTGCCTAGATGATCAAAAATCAATGTTGTCAGCCCAGCTGAGCAAAAATCAATGTTGTCAGCCCAGCAGATCCAAAATCAATGCTGTCAGCCCTGCAGTTCAAAAATTGATGTTTGTCAGCTTTGCAGATGACAAATCAATGTTTGTCAACCTAGCAGATCCAAAATCTATCTTTGTACGCCCATCAGATCCAAAATCAATGTTTGTCAGCCCAGCAGATCCAGAATGAAGGTTAGTTAGCCCAGCGAATCTAAAATAAATGTTGTCAGCCCAGCTGATCAATAAAAACAAAATCAATATTGGGCATCATTTACCAGTTACAGTGCAGTTCAAAAATTGATGTTTGTCAGCTCTGCAGATGAAAAATCAATGTTTGTCTGCCCAGCAGATCTTAAATCAATGTTGTCAGCCCTGCAATTCAAAAATCGATGTTTGTCAGCTCTGCAGATGAAAAATCAATGTTTTGTCAGCTCTGCAGATGAAACATCAATGTTGTCAGCTCTGCAGATCAAAAATCAATGTTTGTCAGCCCAAAAGATCAAAATCAATATTTGTCAGCCCTGCAGATCAAAAATCAAGATTGGGCATTATTTACCAGTCACAGTAGGCATCTAATACCAGCCATTGTGGGCATTATTTACCAGTCACTGTAGGTATCTAATACCAGTCACTGTGGGCATCATTTAACAGGCATTGTGGGCATCTAATACCAGTCACTGTGAGCATCATTAACCAGTTATTGTGAGCGTTATTTACCAGTCATGTCTATAAAGCCACACCCCTTCTGGTGGCGCTGCAAGGGGGGGGCAAAAAGTCTAGAGACAGCCCTGGTTGTGGGAGCTGCTATTGTTATGTCACTACCTGGAGTTTCCTGCTGTCAATGGGTAATGAAATAAGAAATAGGCTAACAACTGTTTTACAAAGTAAAATACATGTAAAACGAACAACCACGCAAATAAATTAATAAGAATTTCACATTAAGAATCAGGATTAGGAAGGGGGGAAGGGACAGTCTTGTGCTATGCTATAACCAGAGATCAGGTTAAAACCTTCATCCCAAATCATACACCTAATTGGCTACAGGCTTACAAAAATTACTTATTTCTGTTAAAGGGCATTTTCACCCACTTAACTAAACCTTGCCCACTGTTGAGCCCACTGTGTGAAATGACCCCTACCTTTCTCTTCTGCTGCATATGTCCTGCAGAAATAGAAAGAAAGGGAAAAAAAGAAAAAAGTTCAGACTGCAACACTGTCTTATAAGTAAAAGTAAAACCGTCCTTTATTAATAGTATCTATAAAGGGACACCTATATAGAAACATAGTAGATTCCCCTCATATGTAAGTTAACACATAATCACATATCATGTACATGTTATACAGGTAAATCATCTGATACAATGCAAATGCAAAGAAAGGTAAGTATACTAGTACCAGTCTGGAGAGGGGAAAATACAGGCAAGGGGCATTCACGGCGAACGCTTTTTGCTCCCAATGCCGGTGCATGGTGCATCCTCAGCGTGATTACCTAGAGCCTCTTGTCGGTTAAAAAAAACAAACTAAGCCCCTCCCATACGCTACCGTATAGACATAGTCTGCGCAATTGCTACATCCTATCGCGAGATCTCGTTCAAGCTAATGGGACTTAGTCATTATGGTAACTGTCCCGCATACACATAGCGCAGTCTTCTTATTACAGTTCCATTAACAGCACCGATACAGTTAATAATGTAGAAAACAGTGCAGTTAACCGTGCAATTAATCGCATACAGGAAATCAATATCAGAGGAAATATAAGCTCAGCACAACAGACCCTAAAAGGAAAACGTTAAATTTATCACAGAGAGGCACAAGGAAGCCAAAGTAAGCATAGTTCCAGAACCTAATCTTTATATATAGAAGTCAGTACAGTTTCACCAAAGTACGTAATCGTCGGCCACTTCTAGAATGTCTAATATAGGTGAATCCTTTATCAATGGCAAACATGCATGTTAGGGGGCCACTTCCATCTTAATATATGGTCCAAGGTACCCAGGACTCCAGGTAATCCATCAAAGTCCGGTTCCGGTCGGCCAGAATTAACATCCAGGCAAATAGCAAGCGTCTCTATGAAAAGCCAAGAAGATAACATAATCCCAAATGCTTGTAAGTAGAGAATCCTTTTTAAGGTCAATATATAGTAGACGAAAACAATCTGTTCATCAAGGACCCAAAGAAACGGTCTGTATGTTTAAGGCAGATCCAAAGTAAATGTATATATTAGAGGTAGGTAGATTTATATCCCAACCAAAATCCTGTAAATAGAGATTAAATAAAAGCAGTCAGATCTACGTCCTCATTAATCCCATAGGGTGCTTCTCTCTGGAGTAGTGATGGCCCGGTTCGCGGATCCGAACCCGGATCAGTGGCGAATTTCCCTCATTCGCGAACGGCGGATATCGCGGATTTTCACGGATTTCCGCCTTCTGAACTTTTCCAAACCGTGTTTTCGAAAATTTTCAAAATTACGAGGATTTCTCGTATTTTTGAAAATGCATGAAAAAATTTCAGGTATTTTCGAAAATTTTCAAAATTACGAGGATTTCTCGTATTTTCGAAAATGCACGGAAAAACGTATTTTCGAAATTACGAGGATTTCACGTATTTTTGAAAATGCATGAAAAAATTTCAGGTATTTTCGAAAATTTTCGAAATTACGAGGATTTCTCGTATTTTCGACGAATTTTTGTTTTTAATGGATTTTCGAATTTTCTAATTTTTTCGAAAATTCGCGGATCCTCTAGCGGACCGGATTTTGCGAAGTTCGGACTTCTCTACTCTGGAGGAGATGTTTCTGCATATTTCCTCCTCTAATGTTCTGCCTTAACATTTCCACACCAATGCATTTAAGCTTATCAGTTGACCCACCATGTACATGAAGAAAATGATTCACTACAGTGGTAAGGGTTTTACCCTCAGTGAAATCTCTCCTGGCTAGTCTTATGTGAGATTGATGTCTAGCGTATCTTTGTTTTAATCTTTGACCTGTCATACCTACATAGAGCATATTACATGGGCACTTTAAACAGTATATAACGTTACTTGACTTACAGTTAATATATTGTCTGATATTATATTTCATTATTTTTCCTGTGTCCCATATACAGTCAGTTTTCTCCATGAATGAGCAAAAATTGCACTCACCACATGGAAAAGTGCCCAATAATCTCTATACCCATGTCTTGCGTTCAAAATGACTGTGTGTTGGGTGGTCACCAACATTTCTATATCGCCGTGCTGTCAATTGTGGCTTCTCATGTAGGTATAATAAGAGGGAGGGATCGGCCATAAAAATGTGCCAGTTTACTTCAAAAATATTTTTAATGCAAGACCAGTTGTTATTAAAGTATGTTATGTATCTCACCTTATTGTCTACCTTGTGTTTCTTTGAAATCACTAACTCAAGTTGTGTGTGGTTAGCCGGAACGTTCTTACATTTCTTCAATAAGTATTGGTAATAACCCCTTCTACTAAATCTGTTCTACAAGGCTTTTGCTTCTATCTTATAGTCTGCCAGATTGGTGAAGTTTCTTTGGGGATGCCCTTCAATAAAGATTCTGAATGTGAACTCTGCAAATGTAAGAGGGAATTTGTGGCAGTAGGCTTTCTGTATAGTTTGGTCATAAGTTTTTCTCCTGCCAACTCTACTGTCACATCTAAAATATTAACTTGAATCTCACAAATTTCTCTAGTCAGAAAAATATTCAAATCATTCTGATTAAGTACGCCAAGAAATTCTTCCAACAGGTTTTTTGTGCCTTGCCAGACAAAGAACACGTCATCTATGTAACGTAACTATGTAAGAGTATGAGTGGTGTAAAATTCTAAACTTTCAGAAAAGACACGCTCCCTCTCCCACCAACCCAAAAAGAGGTTGGCGTAAGAGCGAGCGCATCTGGCACCCATAGCTGTACCTTTAACCTGAAGAATCAATAAAGGACGGTTTTACTTTTACTTATAAGACAGTGTTGCAGTCTAAATTTTTTCTTTCTTTCTATTTCTATATGTATTTGCTATAGACTAGACTAGCTTAGTGCCCTGATCCCTTTTCCTCTTTTTTTGTTTCACATATGTCCTGCAGAGCCTAATTATAGTATAGGAAAAAGAAGAGAAGAAGCCTTTCTGTGGGCAATTCGTACAGTATCTGCTCCTTCAAGAGGTTTGTGGCATGTGCAGTGAAGCTCTCCCTCCCCCTTTACCTCTGGCTAACTTTTGATTAACAAATCACATTTGAGGTAAAACCAAACATATGTAAATGGTAGGAATGCCCCTCAAACCTAGACACTAACAGAGTTATTCAATAAAAGTTCTAATCGTGTAAAATGGTGCTAATTTTGCCCCAACCAACCAGATATTATTTAACATTTGAAAGCTAACATCATTATCACCATTTTAAATGATAAGAACTTATATTGAATCTCCCTGCAAGTTTAAAACCACCACATAGGCTCCTAAGTGTTACTTACCAGCCCTCGGTACCTTGACTGCCTTCTGCTGCTCTTCCTCATGAAAGCAGCAGAAGGGGCAGGACCAGCAGCCGCATCAGTCATAACAGATGCTGCTGCCAGTCCGACCCCTTTGACTGTTCCGTGTGAAGAAGGGTCTAGGAACGAAGGCTGTGAAGTACATTTAGGAGCCAAATTTGGGGTTTAAACCTAGTTTGGGGGCTTTCCTACCTTTTACGATTGTTTGCTTTTGGGTGTGGAGGTTCCCTTTAATGGAGTGATATTGTGGACTGAATATATTCCTTTACTGGGTGTAACCAGGCAGCACGTAATAACTTGATAAATTTGTAGTTTTAAAGGTGTAAAAGGAAAATATCTATATTTAGATGACTATGTAGAGTTTTTATTTCTATAAATCTAGTAATAGAAGTAATCAAACAATACAATCAACATACTGTACAGTTATATAAAGACAATAGACTACAAGATTAACAGCCCAAAATAGATGCAGAGGTGCAAATCCTGTTTTTTGGATTGAAAATACGCATTCCGCCATTAAAATTTCAACCATCAAACCCAGAAATTTCATGGCTTCAATGCAGAATTTCTATTGTGACATTCAAAATCCCTTGGTACATTTCTACAAGCACGCAGCTAGAATTAACACAAGCAGGTTCCTGCAGCCTAAAAAGCCATACATTAAGGGTTGTGTTTCCTTCAAATTCCATTGCTTCTGTGGTTTCTTCCTTTAATATACTGCTTGTTGTTCATTTCTGGGTGTAATAATATGATATAACATTTTGGGAAGAAAATACAAACAAGAAGCCCAGCACTTGAAGACAATATGGCAAAGATTTCCACTGCCACCATCTGTTTACCTTTGGTACTGAGGTAAGCTGGGATAAATGTCACCCAAACACTAGCAAATACCAACATACTGAATGTAATGAATTTTGTCTCATTAAATGTGTCTGGGAGCTTTTTAGCTAAAAAGGCAACAAATAAAGTAAAATTAGCTAAGAGACCCATATACCCCAATACACAAGCAAATAACACTGTAGATCCTTCATTACATTCTATAACTATTGTTCCTATTTCTGCTGCCATATTGAATTCTACAAATGGAGGAGCTTTGACCAACCAAACTATGCACAGAGCTATCTGAATCATTGTACAGACAAGGACAATATAAACATGGATCCTGAGTCCCACCAGTTTGGTTAGTTTACTGTTTGGATTTGTAGCATTAAATATCATTATTACAGTAATAGTCTTTGCTAGTATAATTGAAAGACAAACTGAAAAAATAATAGCAAATATAACCTGCCGTATCATGCAAGATATCAGGCTGGGTCTTCCAATGAATGCTAAAGAACACAAGAAACCAAACATGAGAGAGATAAGAAGTAGATAGCTGAGTTCTCTGTTATTGGCCTTTACAATTGGAGTCTGGTGCTTTAAAATGAACAGGGAGAACACACAGAGTGTAACCAGACAAAAAACTATTGAAACACAAGCCAGAGAGGATCCCAACATCTCCTGGTAAGAAAGGAACTGAATGGGTTTAGACAGACATTTCTCTTTTCTACTGTCAGGCCATTTGTCTTCTGGACATTTGAGACAAACAGTGTCATCTGAAAGAACAGAAACTATTATATAGCTAAAGTGTCATTGATATTCAAGATGTGTGGAAAAAGGTAGTGTAATTAATCATTTTCTATGTTTTTTCTCTATGACTTGGTTCTTATTCATCCAGGTCATGGTAAATCTGTAGTATTTAGTTAGATAAACTGGACTTGAATTTAGTCATGGAAGACATTTCACTAGTCATCTCACTGGCTTTCTTAATTCAAAATGACTTATACAACCTGGCAATAAATACCGTGGTATGTGTCCCAATCAGCATCCAAAAGGTACATCCAAAAGACGCAATACCAAAACGCAAGAAGAGTGACATCCTGGACACAATGAAGTGCATTTGTATGTGGAAGAGACCAAACATACGGCCCAGCACAGAAGATCCAATTCCTCGGGTCAGGACTGAGCCGTGTACTTGCATATTAAGAAATAATTGTCATGCATTTGAAGATTGTAATGTCAACATCTTGGCCAAGGAACAGAATTGTTTTAAAAAAAGGGTCAATGAGGCCAAAAAAGGGTGTGTGTGTGATTCAACATGAATTGTCTGCAATGTATAATGTTGTTTTGACGCCATACCCTGGGCAGTTTTGAAAACACCTTGCCACAATGCAATCTACACTTTGCAATCAGAAGGCCCATAACACCTTGCTTTCATATGCTGATTGGGACACATACCAGGGATTTTATTGGCAACAGATTCTTGCTCAAATAATTCTGAATTGAGAATGCCAATTGGATGAGAAGCGAAACCTCTTTAACTGTTAACCTTAAAGTCCATTTAATCTATTTGAATACCACAGATTTGATTATTTTCTTATAACAAGATTACTGGGGATAAGCAGGCACATATATCAGAAGATAAACATAGTTGTAAATACTTTACTGATACTATGCATGTGCATTTTATTTATTTATTCATCTTTGTGGAGACTTAAGGGCTTAAGGGCCTTGTGGAGTCAAATTGGCATTTGACTTAAGGGCTTTTACTGGCATCTTTATGAAGCCAATGGGGAGATTTACCCAGAGCTACCATCACTCTAAGCAAATCTCCATTCCGCAATTCAATTTTGTGTCAACACATGTTGGTAAAAGGGATTTACCTGCAGCAGGATTTAAACGTCGGCTATCAGCTGGCGTTAAAATCATGCACAAAAAGTAGCACAAATGCTTTATTGAATCACAAGCAGCAGATGCACGGGTGTATTTCGCGTATCCCGCATATCCAGCACTAATATGGAGTTAAAGAGCCGATGGGCAATAAGTCACGCTAACCGGTTCGCTATCGGTTAGTGCGACTTTAACTTGTCCAGCGACTCTGGGTAAATTAGATGGAATTGGATTACCGCTGTAACGCTCTAAAAATCCACCAGTTATCTTTTCAGCACAGATACCCCAATATTCACAGCTATCATCACCGATAGTCAAACCCCGTTTGCTGGATCGCTTGACACTCCTCACTGGGCAAGGTTGCCAGCTGGAACTTATTGCACCAGATATCTCTGCTGAGGCAGAAGATACTCAAGAAAGTCTAGTAAAACAGGGCACTAGGAGGAGTAAAAGAAACGTTGTGAGGGATGAAGCCAAGGGTCATACACAGGTGATTAGTCAGTCAAACACAGTACCAGGGATAGACAGAGAGATGTAGTCTAGGAAATAGGCAGAGATCCGTTCAGGCAGCAGAGAATCGTAGTCAAGGTATTAAGCAGAAAGTTGGCGACTGTAAATTAAACAAAGAACACACAACAAGAAATAAGGCAGACTAAATGCTATAACAGATGAGGACCAATGGGCTAGAAGATTTATAAAGAAGGACATGACCAATAGGAATTACAGACAAACTGAAAGAAAGAGATGAATAAAATAATAAACAAGATTTGAACTCAATTGGCCCTTATTAACTATTAAGCACACGCCTGTGCAGTTTCTATAAAGACCCTGATGCGCAAGCTTACTAACTAATGCAAATTCCTGATTGCCACCAAAGATGGCTGGCTATTGGTATTCATACACAAGCTTTGTTCATCTTTATACAGCAAGTTTTGTTCATCTTTATACAGCAATTTGTCACTTAACACAAGTTCTCATCTCTTCTGTAGTAATAACATTTTATTTGGAATTAAAGGGCATGTCCACCCCCAAAACTATAATCCCCCCAACTACTGGCCCCATCATGTAGTGTAGTTTAATCCTTACCTCACATCCCAGCTCCATAAGGTTCTCCTGTAGTCCCCCCCCAAAGTCCCAAAAATTGCCCACCAGGAGGATAGCAGGAGTCCATATAGGACTTTGTCTCCTACCTGGCCTCCGGGAGAAGTTTGGCATGCGTACTGCAGCTCTTCTCCACCCCCCCCACCCCCTCCCTCTCCCTCCCTCTCAGGATTCCCTCCCCCTAGCTTAAAACCCTTTAGTTATATGATTGCTCCTGTCCCCCCAGCCCCAACCGCTATATTTATTCTTTAAGAAAGCTCCCCATACTTTACTTACCTTCCCTCATTCCCCCGCCAAAATGAACTCCTGGCAGCCACGTCCGTGATTGGCTGCCACTCAGCCAATCACAGATGTGACTGCCGGTCCCGCCCCTCTGCTTGCATTTTCTCTCAAGCAGAGGGCCGGCAGCTTGGTGGAGGAAAGAGGGGAGGTAAGTAAAGTTTGGGGCACTTTCTAAAAGAATAAATATAGCGGGTGGGGCTGGGGGGACAGGGGCAATCATATAACAAAAATTAATTTTTAGGGTGGACATACCCTTTAAGGATTTTTAGACCAAACCAAGAAAACAGTACCATGCCACTATTCCTCCACCACCATTATAATTGACAATATTTGTATGTGGACCCATATTTTGGCGGGAAGGAGTGCACATGTGAATTTAGAAATAAAAACAAATATTACAAACCATAAGGATTTAGAATCTCTCCTTCCGAACACGGCACACAGTCAAAACAGCAAACCCTCTGCCCTAAAAGTGTGGCCTTTCTGTGGCCCCTGGCACATGGATCACTGCAGACTGAGAGAGGGACCTGTAGGAAATTCTATTTGAAATAAATTCTAATTTATTAACATGTTAAATATATATAACATTATATTAACAATAATATATTACTACTTGGCCAGCAAATTAAAGATAATGTACAATAACAATATTTAACACAATAGTTGTTATTTTATTGTCACAAATGTAGGGTTGGTTATTATAAGTAAGCTGTAAAGATGACTTGGGCTGGACATAAACATACACAATTCCTACAGGATCTGACTGTTATCTGCATTTGTATGTCTTTTACAGCTATAGATGCATTAAACTAGCTGTAACCTTGGATAATCATAGTGTAGAACCATTGATGTTGCTTAGGCAAAACTTGCCTTTCAGCTTTTACAAACTCTACCCTGAAAATTCAGCAAAATGTTGAGCAATAAATAACTAGAAAGATCATTTTAAGGCTGTGTAGTGTTTACACATGGGCGGACATTCAAGATTACTGCCAAAAAACCTACCGATCGCCAACCACTATATTTTGACCTGATCAATATTCCGATCCAATGAAAGCCATTATTTCAACCTTAGTTTACCAAAAGGATTAATCGCTTGGATGACTGATTTTGCCTAAAAATCTGCAAATATTTTAAGGAGGAAAATAAGTATTGAACACGTCAAAATTTTCCTCTAACATATTTCTAATGGGGCTATTTGATATAAAAGTCAACGGTCAAAAATTTTTTTTTTTTAAAAAAAATTTCTTTTTACTCATTTAAATTAAATGCTTTATATTTAAAACACAGACGTATTAGTTTTTTTATATATATATTTTCCACATAACTCATTAGTTATCACTGAAAATACAAACATGAAAGCAAACTGCAAGCAATAAGGGTACTTCATTTTTACCTAACAAAACATTCAAAATTTCTCCTGTTATATTTATTTTACTTTAAAGTTGTAGTAATCCAAGTTCTCCCGTTTTTCATCTGCATATACCAAAGGGTATGATGAAATGGAACCATAATGTTTTATAACTTTTTTATCATGTATTAATATACAATAATATTTTAACATTTTTTTAACATCCTGCCTTTATATACCAAAGTCAAAGCTTCTTTTGCTAGGATAAATATTTGCTCTAAATCACCCTGCAATTCTTTTAAGTTCGGTATTTGTTATTATACCCACAGGGAGATTCAATAAAAGTTCTTATCGTTAAAAATGGTGCTATTTTTGCCCCAACCAATCAGATCATATTTAACATTTGAAAGCTAACATCTGATTGATTGGAGTAAAATTAGCACCATTTTTAACAATAAGAACTTTTATTGAATCTCTCTGCTAATGTCTTAAAACAGCCCTCCTCATGGTTAACAATGTTAAATGTGCCAATAGAGGCTTTTTTTTATCTTTTACTGTCTCAGCTTTCTCTTCATTAAAGAAGATCAGTCGTGTTGGATCTAACTGTGTATTCATTCTTGTAATCTTATGTACACTTATGATAACGATTGTGCAAGGACTTATACAACCCAAATGGTGTTGTTTATTGAATGTGTTAAACACACTACATGTTTTGAACCACTAGGGTTCTTGACAAAGAACCGAGCTTGGAACTAGTTTGGATAGTTCAATCAGGTCCATTACTACTTATTGCCAACAAAGGCTTTTATACTAAATGTGTTCAATAATTATTTCCAGTGTTATTCCATTTTTAGACTTATTTGTTTTGATTGCATATGTATTTGTGGATTATTTGGGTTGCTTGTGACATCTGGTATGAATTTCATGTCAGAAGCCCCATTAGTTTATTAGGGAAAATGTTCATGTGCTAAATATTAATTTTTCCCACTGTTGCAAACATACCTGCCACTCCATCCATCTCCGCTCTGGGGGCGGCATCATGACATTGATGCACCAAACAGCGTGTGATGATTCAAATTCCGGCGTATCGTAGCTCCTAGTGCCTGGTTGTAGTTGATTTTACTCCTGGCTCCCCTTGTGTTGGATTCTCTGTCCTTTCTAGCTACTTTCCTGTTACAGTGTCCGGTACCTAATCTTCTCCTAAGTTACAGTAATCATCAAATTACCTGTTACAAAATACAGTTACTTACCTGCTCCTTTGTTTAAGTATTCAGCTACTGTACTTACCTGTTTCAGTAGCCAGTTACTTGTCTGTTCCAGTATCCAGCAACTTACCTGTTCAAGTATCCAGCTGCTTACCCGATTCAGTATCTAACTACTTACTTGTTCCACTATCCAGCTACTTACCTGTTCCAGTATTGTTACTTGACTGTTCCAGTATTCAGTTACTTACCTGCATCCAGAATCAGGTTCCAGCCTTCTTCCAACTTTCCATGTCCTTTTCTAGGACAGCATGTTATATGGATCCAGTGTGCAAGTACGAGAAATGCAAAAGTTTGCTAATCATAATTGAAGTAACGTTAGAAGTTAGGACCTTCCAGACTGGGGTTACCTTGACGTGGTTGGAAGGCTTTTCATTCATGTGATCACAGTAATGTATACTAAAACCCCTTTGTTTATAATGTATGCCAGTGTGCAGATAATATGATATTGTATGGGGCCTAGGAATGTGCATTGATTATCTTTTCTATGTTTGTATAAATGTTTCACCAGATCAGTAGCACTTCCGCTAAATGTAGTTGTAAATTAGCCTAATTGGAGTGCTTCCACAATCCTTGTATTGTATGTATTTATTATGAAGCATGGTCAAGATTCCATTAGGTAATAGCACCCCCAACACGCCCCTTTTATGGGAGGTCCTATGCCTTTAATATAAAGCACTGGGTGGCCTCTTCCCTCATTTTAAAAAGCCAAAGGGCTGGGGGGAAGTGAGAAAGCCTGTTATATGGATCCAGTGCACAACTATGAAAAATGCTAAAGTTTGCTAATGGTAATTGAAGTAAAAAAGGTTAGAAGTTTGGACCTTCCAGACTGGGGTTACCTTGACGTGGTTGGAAGGCTTTTCATTCATGTGATCACAATAATGTATACTAAAACCCCTTTGTTTATAAAGTGCCAGGTGCAGATAATAGGATATTGTATGGGGCCTAGGATGTGCATTGATTATCTTTTCTATGTTTGTATAAATGTTTGACCAGATCAGTAGCACTTCCGCTAAATGTAGTTGTAAAATAGCCTAATTGGAGTGCTTCACATTTCTTGTATTGTATGTATTTATTGGGAGGCTTGGTCAAGCCTCCATGTGGTCATAGCACCCCCAACACGCCCTTTAATGGGAGGTCCTCTGCTTTAAATAAAGCATGGATGGCCTCTTCCCTCATTTTAAAAAGCCTAAGGGCTGGGGGGAAGGGAGAGAGCCTGTTATATGGATCCAGTGTGTAAGAATGAGAAAATGAAAGTTTGCTAATCGTATTGAAGTAAAAGAAATTGAAAAGGTTGGACATTAGGACCTTCCAGACTGGGGTTACCTTGACGTGGTTGGAAGGCTTTTCATTCATGTGATCACAGTAATGTATACTAAAACCCCTTTGTTTATAAAGCATGCCAGTGTGCAGATAATAGGATATTGTATGGGGCCTAGGAATGTGCATTGATTATCTTTTCTATGTTTGTATAAATGTTTTGACCAGATCAGTAGCACTTCCGCTAAATGTAGTTGTAAATTAGCCTAATTGGAGTGCTTCCACATTTCTTGTATTGTATGTATTTATTGGGAGGCTTGGTCAAGCCTCCATGTGGTCATAGCACCCCCAACACGCCCTTTAATGGGAGGTCCTCTGCTTTAAATAAAGCATGGATGGCCTCTTCCCTCATTTTAAAAAGCCTAAGGGCTGAGGGGGAAGGGAGAGAGCCTGTTATATGGATCCAGTGTGTAAGAATGAGAAATGCAAAAGTTTGCTAATCGTATTGAAGTAAAAGAAATTGAAAAGGTTGGACATTAGGACCTTCCAGACTGGGGTTACCTTGACGTGGTTGGAAGGCTTTTCATTCATGTGATCACAGTATGTATACTAAAACCCCTTTGTTTATAAAGCATGCAGTGTGCAGATAATAGGATATTGTATGGGGCCTAGGCCTAGGAATGGCTGTAATTTTCTATGTTTGTATAAATGTTTTGACCAGATCAGTAGCACTTCCGCTAAATGTAGTTGTAAATTAGCCTAATTGGAGTGCTTCCACATTTCTTGTATTGTATGTATTTATTGGGAGGCTTGGTCAAGCCTCCATGTGGTCATAGCACCCCCAACACGCCCCTTTAATGGGAGGTCCTCTGCCTTTAATATAAAGCACTGGATGGCCTCTTCCCTCATTTTAAAAAGCCTAAGGGCTGAGGGGGAAGGGAGAGAGCCTGTTATATGGATCCAGTGTGTAAGAATGAGAAATGCAAAAGTTTGCTAATCGTAATTGAAGTAAAAGAAATTGAAAAGGTTGGACATTAGGACCTTCCAGACTGGGGTTACCTTGACGTGGTTGGAAGGCACTGTATACTAAACCCTTTGTTTATAAGCATGCCGTGTGCAGATATAGGATTATTGTATGGGGCCTAGGAATGTGCATTGATTATTTTCTATGTTTGTATAAATGTTTTGACCAGATCAGTAGCACTTCTGCTAAATGTAGTTGTAAATTAGCCTAATTGGAGTGCTTCCACAATCCTTCTCTCTAGGATAGTTTCTCTGTCTGCCTAGACTTAGACTTATACCACCTCCTTAAAGCATACTAAGTATCCCAGCCCTAATTATTACACATGCTGTCAATCTAGAAAGAACCATTGACCAATAACTTGTAGGACTGACATACTATAATATCCAGTGTATGTGTGTGTGTGTGTGTGTGTGTGTGTGTGTGTGTGTGTATATATATATATATATATATATATATATATATATATATATACACATATAATATAATCATTGTGGTATTGTGGTTCAGGGGTTAATTCTAATCTGTTCTTACTTAATACAAAAATGTTGCAAGTGTGATGTTAAAACATGTGTGTTGACAGTGTGGGTCACTGTAACACAGAGCTCCAAATCCTAAGCTAAACTCACATTAACCTGCTGTATATACCTTAGCATGGCTTTAATGGGAATATTTTGCCCAGTGCCTCTCTGTAAATTCCCCCAATAATATTTCCAAGAATTGGAATGTAAATAAAACAAAGTAGTATTCATAGGGAATCTAGCATGGGGATGGCAGTTTAAGAAAACAAAGTTGTGTATATAGGATATGTAATGGACATTAGTATAGGAATTAATTACATTTAAGTGATTGTTTTCTCCATTCCATAAAATCTTCTCTTTTCGAATAATAATTTCCCGGCCTTGAAGAGATCCTGAATCAAAATGACCAACATTGACATACTGATTACTTCCATTAGGGAACAGCTGCCAGTTCACAATGTCCACGTTGATAGGAGCATCTCCATTCTCATCAAAATATATTCTCTCTCCTCCAGTGTTGGTAAAGTTAACTCTTCTGATATAATGTAAAAGCTGGAGGGAAATACAAATCAGAATGAAACAAAGCAATTGATTAAAAAAAAATACTGAATAGTTTGTGAAGCCTTAAGTTGTATACACAAATCAGTGATTCATAGCACATGGCAGACGGATTCTGCCTACAAACGCTCTCTCCCTGTACTTTGAATTGGGAGACCATAGGGGTGGGCAGTGGCTCCTTATAGTGAAGTGTCACGAATGCCAGTTTGCTGGGCACGTGATCTGACCAATCAATCGATATTCGTTGCTACCACTCCACATTTCTGGCCAGGGAGATTCCACACAATCACTCTTGACTCTAACTGGCTATACACACCCCTGTCCTGGCAGCTAAATGGTTAACACTCCACCACTCACTCCAGCAAACAACGGGTTAATTAGCATCAGTTCTTCACAGCAGTCACAGAGTTTATTAGCATTTACACTAGGAAAGCATCCCATACACTTTAAGTCCACCCAAACACATATAAACTAACAAGAGGCTAACTGAGTTCTTTTAAAGCATCAAAGACAAAACTTCTTAAATTTTAGATTTAATATTCCAAAAGGTGGACAGTGCATATAATACAAAAATAAAAGAAAATGGTGTTATAATAAAATGACATACAATATAGGTACAAACAGTTATAAAATAAAAAGGATAAAAATACTCACAGACCCTAACTACACTCTAGAAGAAGTCCTGTGTCTCAGGGCGAAAAGAAAACATATGATCCTTACCCATTTAGCATGTCCCCTCAGTATGAACAAAGTTATAGGGTTTACAATGATTTTTAAGCCCCTTGTTGTAACATCCTCCTCCTTGGCTATGCCTGAGGTGGGAGTGTCCAGGAATGTCAAAATTTAAGACTAGCCAAAAGCATTCATTCCCCCTCTCGTTAAGCAGATTCCATATAAATTAGATATGTACATTGTACTGGGATATAGACTTCATATTAATCCTGTAGTAATTATGGACTACAATACCAAACATGACCCGTGTATAATACATATTTCCCAAGATATTAATAACTCCCCCTGACAATGGAAAAAGGCCTCCATGTTGGGTATCTTTTTAATAGGCCTACTACCTTCCCATTCACAAATATAATATTGGTGCTTGGATCACATATTCCAATACAATAATATATTTATTTTACATGTATTGCTGTCCTTAAGGAGACCTCTTTGTAACCACCAGAACACCCTAGCTGTAGAGAATTCCAGATACATGTTTCGGCCCCACCTTGTCACATTGAAGAGAAGATCTGGCTCCATGCTTCACTAACCCTAACATAAACACTGGGGACTGTTTCTAGGGTGGAATGACATTTTTATAGGTCTTTGAAAGAATTAATACCAATAGTTAACCCATTCTTAACAACTCACTACACAAAATAAAGTATTGGGGTAGATGAAAATGTTCAAATGTTCATTGGCAGCAAGTTTGGATGTTTCTGGCTACACATGGCAGGGCTTTAATATGCAATGAAAGTTCCAGCTTTATTTTTACTTTTTTATAGGGTTCTTTAAATTCTATCAGCTATCTCTGTCTTTAGGTGTATTTTCCTAATTGTTTTTCAAATGATATGCTTGGATGATTTCTATGATTTCTGCTATTATAATAGTTATCTGCAAAAAGTATTTTTGGCCTTACGTTCTATTAAACAACATTAAAGGGTATCTCTACCCCTAAACCTGCAAGATCATTTAATGTAGGGCCCCCCACCAACCCTAAACACCAGCTTTAAAACTTCTAAAACAGACCCTAAATGTACTTACCCACCTTCCTTCCATTGATCACGGCCTCTTCTCCTACTTCCATGCACGGAAGAGAAGAAAGGGCCAGACTGGCAGATGTGTCTGTGATTGACTGATATTCAGTCATTCAGAGATGCGGCTGCTGGTAAGCAGAGGGAGCCGAGGGAATGAGACCACTTAAGTACATTTTGGTGCTGATTTAGATGATTAAAAAATAGTGCAAAGGGTTGTGGGCTTGCCTTACAGTTTTTTTTATAAATACCACACAGCTGCCGAGTGATCCAGAGGGGAGAGGGAGGGGGGGAAAGCGCCACTGCACATGTCAGTGTCCTCTCAGAGGAGCAGGAAATGACATGTACAAATTACACAGAGAGGCTCCTACTCTTAAATTTTTGGGGGACTTTTATTAGGACCTGCAGGACAACCATCAGGAAGAGAAAGGTAAGGATCTTCTAACACTACACAGTGGGGCAAATTTTGGTTGGGGGACAGACATGCCCTTTAATATTTGTGAATTACATCTATATTACCTGTGAAGGCTGATGATTATAAATATTGGCACATGATTCATTTTTGAATGGTCCTTTGCCTGGAACACAGGTGTTCATCTGGTGCAAAGCATGAGCTATGGCAAAAACTGCATTATGGGTTTTGTATGTAAATTTAAAGTTGTAAACATCATAAATATTGGGATCAATAGTGTCCAGTCTCTCCTTTCCTGTGCACCAAGCAATGTCTTTGTTAAGAACAGGTGAAGATGTATTATTGTATAGATCCTGTCCGGGCCAAACACAGTGAAAAGCATTCTCCCAAAATGTCTTCATGAAAATATCATCTAGATATATGGAAGGATGGATGCTGTAAAGAAATTCCTTAAATCCTGGGATTTTACCAGTTTGGACTGATAGTGCAAGGCTTCCATTTAATGTTATTAGAATTTCTTTTCTGGGGAAATCAGTAATAGACCAGCCAGTACTACTGACCCACACTTTGTTAGTGATATTGTGAAAAGACGCCTCTTCCATTAAAGGGATAAGGTTTTCTATAGAACAATATAGTATGATCACTCTTGCACTAGATTTCTTGATGGCGTCTATTATACGGAATACAGCCTCTATGGAGCTGACTATAGGAAGTATCTCTTGAAATGCAATGCATCCACCACTGGTTTCAATCTCTCTAGTTAACCCTTGGGCTCCGGCCCTGCCAAAGTCACTGTCAGAAAATATAATACCCACCCATGTCCACTTAAAGAACTTAACCAACTGACCAATAACAAAAGCTTCCATATTACCATTGCTAATTGTTCTGAGGAAGGATGGGAATTGTAATTTGTCACTAAGCAATGGTAGAACAGAACCATAACTAATCTGTAAAATAGCAACAATTTTTTAATTTTTTTTTATCATTTTAGACAGTATTAACAACAAGGAAAACATCTAATTTCTTAAAAAACATCTACCCTTAAAATAAAGAACTGGTCACATGTTGGTTACCTGCCCCCAACCTCAATTGATATTTTTAATATGTATTATAAACCAGATATTTAAAAATAATGATTGCCTCCATTCTGCCAGATCAAACTCTGCCTCCCTCCATGCAATCATTCATGGCTGTGACTATTGACATCACAGCCAATGATTGACTACAGCTTTTCCTTCTGCCTCATTGAGCAGGCAGACATGTTTTCCAGGATGGAAGAGAACTAATAAATAGATATCTGTTTACAAATTTATGTAATAAACTGGGGGGGGGGAGCAGTTTGGGAACAGATAACTTATAAATAACTAGGTTTTTTTAGTTTTAAGACTTCTGTATGTTCCCCTATGCTTATTATGATATCATTATAGAAGGACACCAAGGGTTAACTATAATATAAAATACTGAATCAAGTGACTCACCCAACCTATCTGTTGTTGCTTAGGGGTACATAAAAAATATACACAATATACTGTAAACCACAGGGAAATGATAGAAAATCACATGTAGGGATAGACCAGATTAACTTAAATATTTTGCAAGTCTTACAGGGAGATTCAATAAGAGTTCGTATCATTTAAAATGGTGCTAATTTCGCCCTAACCAATCAGATGTTGGCTTTCAAATGTAAAATAAGATCTGATTGGTTGGGGCAAAATTAGCACCATTTTAAACGATAAGAACTTTTATTGAATCTCCCTGATAAAGTGCAGCCATATGACAGGGACTGTAATGCCAAGAGTCTGTCATGGTTTTCCTAAACGTTTATCATGAATGTACAGTCTTTACTATTGCTATGAAGATAATGTATATGTCTGTTATAATATTGCTGGCAAGTAAATACACTTAACAAAGGAAAGATTAGCCACCGAGTAGCTGTTTTGGCTGTATAATATGGTCAGAGTAGGTGGCAGTTGACCAGTTAAACCCCTCTCCAACCACAGGTGAAATTTAGTGTTCGGAAGGATTGATAAATTCCCTCACTGGAATGCCCCATTTTCTTTTGTTTCAGGTCACTCTATCCAAAGTCCTCCTCCACATGTTTGGACTACTGCACTGCATTATGATGCCTGGGCTCAGAAAGAATTAGAGACACCATTCTCCTCCAGTAGCTGCTGCTCTGCAGCCAATGCCCTGTCAAGGATGCCACACATGGAGGAGGGTGTCAGTAATGGCAGCTAAATTATGACTTACCATCTTAAAGGCCTTCACAAATGGCACAAGCAGACAGCACACATTATTAATCAGCAGCCACTGCCTGGGTGATAGTAAACTCAGAACCCCTGTGCCCAGTTTAGTACCATACTCATTCAAGTGGTCCATAATCTCATCTCTGCTGGAGAACTGACTGCATTCTTCATATGCTGCTCTCACTGGGCTTTGTGATGCAGCATCAGGTGTTTTCTGATAGATGAGATGGCCAAAATTGTGGTGCAATTCCCAGAGGGCTGTGCATCAGGAAGGACTGTGGATCAATGCAAACCTATTTCTCTAGAACAGTATAGCCACACATAGTGTGTGGAATCTTTTATGTAGAGTGTTGATTGGAGTCCTTGTCCACACTAAGAGCTACAGGGGAGTAAGGAAAAGGCACAGAGGCAGCTCTGGCAGCAGTTATCTAGGCTACATTGAGGTTGTGCCTGCGATGAGATGGAAGAGGAAAGCTGGGTAATCCATCTGACTACCTACCTTCCTTTATCAGACATGATAGTCCAGCACAACTACCCTGGAATAACTCGAACAGCAACCCTGCCCCGTGAAAGAGCATCCTGAACATCAAGTTGTGCAGTAGCCCAGTAAATAAAAGTCAATAACCATTACTGTGTGTGATGCAAATATTAAACCTCTACTATACAGAAAATGAGTCTTAAGCTTATAAAACCTCTTTATGGGGAATGGAGGAATACAATCTATCTACATTACAGGTAGCAAAAATAACCTATTTGTAAGAAAAGATGTCCTTTAATTTTCGTAAGACATCATCACGGAGTTCTTATTGTTAAAAATGGTGCTAATTTAGTGCAACTTTTATTGAATCTCCCTGCTTATTCTTACGGGGCCTGTCTACCATGAGGCAGAGTGAGACATTTGTCTCAGGTAGCACCCCTGCACTGAAGAAGAAAGGTGGCAGACAGGCATTGGTGAAAAAAAATCCCCTTGACTGGCACAAGATGTGCGTGACTGCGAACCTGCATGCACGGCCACAAGAAGTGTAAGTGCCGCTACATGACTCCAATATACACAGTAACTTGAAGTTGCTTCAACTGCGATCCTGCTTCTTAAGGGAGTCAGAGTCAGGACATACAACCTGCTGCTCAGTGCTCAGCATAACATACGGCTCCTAGTCAAGGAAGGACATCAGTGAAAGTCAGTGGAACCAATCAAAACCCTTCCATAATGCACAGCAATATTCATTTCTTGCTGCCTATTGGTCCTCTGTGGCTCCTCTCTTGTGTCAGCAGGTGATTAACGGTCCAGCAGCTGCAGGCAATAGAGAAGGGGAGGGAGGGTCTGCTGTGGCACAGAAGCAGTGCAGATATTTCAGAGAGAGTAGGCTGAGAAGCTGCAACAACATGGCGAATCTTCTTAGAATATGTTTCCTTTCTACTACTGTGACAGTGACACTTTTCTGTGTAAGTCAGAGTTTTTGGGAGCCATTGAGGGGGGGGGGGTACTTGGCCTTGCTGAGTGTCCTGGGTCTTTCTGTGCCGGTCTAGGGGATTTTTATTTTTTGGGTGCCTGTCCTTTCCATTTCAAAATATTGCTGTAAGAGTGAGATTTATGTGCCAAAGTTTTTCAATTCCCTTCAATATTCCCATTGACTGTCTGAGGAAATGTTTAAATACCTATGTGATAGGAAGTTCAAAATCGTACAATTGTAGCCATGCCCATTGACAAAACCACACCCATGACAAAGCCACACCCACTTTAACCAAACCCATGACAAAGCCACACCCACACAGAAATAATCAGGGGCAGCATTCAAAAGTTTGGCTCAGGCAGAAAAAAACCTATAAGTTCTGTTCTGTATATACATTACACTAAATTCTGAAAGCATGGGTCTTACTGGAGGATATTTCTTTTTTTTGTGAATCCTCTTATGTTTCTTCTGGGTACTTTTAGACTAATCATAAAGTTTGAGCATTTATTAGAAAGAACTGCAGCTGTTAACCTCTTTATAGGAAGAAAATAAATATGAATGGTTTCCATGAGCAATGGGTCATTTCTTCTTTTACACTCATCAAGCATTAGGTGAACTGTAGGTCAGACTATTGCATTTTTGCTTTTTTAAGGGCCCCATTTTGTTGTCTGCAGTGATTTTCACATTACAATAGCTCAGCTTACCTGTGGATATCTGTACAATCCTAGAATTCTGGCTATGGGCACTGAAGCCTTTGAAGGGAAATCCCCAACTATAGCCAAAGGCATAATATCTTTATTGCAGTTATAATTAGGGACCAATTCCTTCTTTCCTGATAAAATCCTTGTTGCTCCCATCAGTGATATCAACTCATTGTAACAAGAATCATAAAGTCTGAATCCCAGTGTTACATTGGGCAGGAGATCATTTGATTCATTAATTTCCATAACTGCATATACCATTGCAAGTAAGTAGCGATAAAATCTTATGTGAAATCTGGAAATAGAAAATGTGTTTTGCATGTGATATGATTTTGTAAAAAAAATTGTTTATAAGCATCTGTAGTAGGTAGTTAAAGAAGGAAATATACACAGGAATTTTAAAATTCTGCATCCTCACATGTAAAATGTTCAATCACACATGATTTATACCTGTCCATGTATGTATATGTTTATGTATGGAAAGTAATGGTCATTTTGTCTCTTACTTGGTTTTTGGGCAGAACTAATGGTTTTGAATTTTCAAGCTGAAACGATGTTCCAACCCAAAGATTTTATAAATGTGGCTGGTCTTAACTAGGGATGGCCGGTTCACGGATCAGAACCTGTATCCGCCGCAGATTTATCCCGTTCGCGAACGGCAGATTTTTCCAGATTTTCCGCCTTCCGAACTTCCGAACCGCGGATTTCTCGTATTTTCGAGGATTACTCGTATGTTCAAAATTACGAAAAATCTCGTAATTTCGAGGACATTTTTCATTTTAGAGGGTCTGCTCGCGGATTTTCAAATTTTTTCGAAAATTCGCAGATCCTCGAGCGGACCGGATTTTGCGAAGTTCGGACATCTCTAGTATTGACACATTTGGAGTAAAACATCTGGATGTCTATAGGATGCCTATACATGTTCCAAATAATTCCAAGTTAAAGGTATCCAGAAATAGATATTTGTTATTAAAGGGTATGTCCACCCTCTCAAATAAAAATATAATATGTAGCAGGAAATGGCTGAAAACCTCGACCTTGTAAAGTTATTATTACTTAAAGCTCTCCCCAAATGTACTCACCAGCCTACATTCCCTCACTACCTTCTGCTTGTCTTTAATGCCTTTTCTATGTATGGAAGACAAGCAGAAGGGACTTGACTGGCATCCGCTCCTGTGATTGGCTAAGGCACGATGTCTTAGCTAATCACAGGTGCCAGTTGAGTGCCTTCTGCTTGTCTTCCATGCATGGAAAAGGCACAGAAGACAAGCAGCAGTCAACAAGGGAATGAAGGCTGGTAAGTACATTTGGGGAGAGCTTTGAGTTATACAAACCTCGCAAGATCAAGGTTTTCTGCCATTTCCTGCTACATATTAAATTTTTATTTGCGGGGTGGAAATACCATTTAAGCAGAATCTGCCAGACCTCCTCCACTGACAATGGAAGTAACCGCAGTAAATAACTCCTACTTTTTTGTAGCCAAGGTGGGATCCTTTTGTAGCCAAGGTGGGACCCTTAAGTCCTTATTTGGAGAGCAATAACTTTTTCTTTGTGGGTTTTTTTTTGCATAAAATAACTAACATGTCCTTGCTTATTGATGTTACATAGCTGTACACTTCTACTTTTATCTTTAACTTTCATTTTTTTTATGTACAAATTATTAAATGGAAACAGCAAATGTCCCAACAATTTTGTAGGAAAAGCACTTTCACAGAAGAAAAATAAACTATGAGTCTGAACAGATTCTCCCTCAGTATGAAATTTCGATGTCAAATCTCTGTTAACCATTCAAAACTTTATCAGATTCTCTGTAAGAATTTTTCAGTGGTTTTAACTGATGAAATTTTGACAGTGAATCTGGTACATTCCAAATGAGCTGTCATTCAGGCTTCCTTAATACTATATTATTTTTATGGGTTTTTGTTTTTACACTTATTTTCTCAAAGTTTTCTTTACTAGTGACATGGATATAAAATGTACACACTACTATAAAGAATTTCTATTATACGGTTTTAATCAGGCTTGTCAGGAATATATTATTTGCTCCTCTATGCAATTCCTACTGTTCCAACAGTGCAAAATTCACTTGAATTAAAGGTTTAGTCATTTCTCTTCATGCCAACCCCTAAAATGAGATGCTTATTTGAAATCTGGCCAGTGGTTTTATGTATTCCCCGGTCTCCAAGAAATTGTTAAAGGCAGAGTGAGTTAATTTATTTGTACAAAGCACAGAGGGTATATTGTTGTTCAGGAATGTTTTAGGATAGAATATTTTAATAATAAAATGTCACTTTTTTAGCATCAGATATATGGAAAAAATAGATAAACAAAACCTACCCACTGCATTGAAATGACTTCGGACTTTCTCTAAAGTGTGTTTCAGGGTATTTTGTCTCAATGTGGACAGGAAAGAGTCCTCCCAAGGTGATGTCTCCAGCCAAGGAATAACCAATACCTTCTTCACTAAGCAGTCTGCACCCTTCCAATGAAGTTTCACATACACACTCACTATACCATAGCAGTATAAGAACGAAAAGCCAATGACACGAGGATCCAAACATTGTTAGCAAAAGAGGTGATTCCATGAATTTTCTCTTCAACATTTTCTACTTTACTTTAAAGAGAGTTAAATAAAATATAAATTAAACCTACTTTGCAACACTCTACTTCTACAATGGATGAGAACATTTTATCAACACACTCAAAGCCCTGTAATGAGCAGAATAATTTTTCACTTTCTAGAAAACCTAATGACATCAGAAAAATGATCTTCCACAAGTGTCTTTTGTATTACAGCAGAATATTTTACCCCAATAAGCCTCTCCAAGCTGTTACATTATTACTGTTATTAACTCTTGCAGGGATTATGGGTAGCAGAAAATAAACATCCTGGGGTAGATAGACCAATAGACCAATAGGTACACACGGAATTCAGAATGCAGTTGATTGGCAGTAAAAAGTGTTTTGTATAGCACACACACACACACACACACACACATAAAAATAACACACATAAGCTAACTCAGCTACAACTTGAATAAAAATGTTCCCACCCTTCTGTTTTGGGCCGCAAACCTTCTCACGACTGAACCTTAATTAATATGTTCACTTTGCTGGGAAGCTATATATAAATAATCTGAATGGGAAGAGAAATGGAACGCCCTCTTACCTTTCTTTTACTGTTCCTCCTGTGGTATGTACAATAGCACCATCTGGCCTTGCTACTTACCCAACAAAGAGAACCTCTTCCATATAGTTATATATATATAATCCTCAATCCTCAACAGTATTTTGTTAAACTTTTTCACACTTCTTTTTCACCATGGACACTGCTAGGAAAGGTTTATCCAACGCTTTATATAGAGCCATACATCCCAGCTGGAGGTAATTTGAAAGTAGTAATTATTTAATTACACAGGTAACTATCATTACACAGATTATTATATTTAACCATCCTTACAGAAGTAACCCATGATTAAAATAATTTGATGGGAAGTAAAAATCAGTGCTTTGCTATTGTTATTAGGCATATTTGTTTTATATATAAAACAAGAGGAACATGCACAGGACTTTAGAAAAAGAAATCAAACATATTTATTGTTTCTACACGTTTCAGCTTAACATCAGGAACAATTTATCACATCTTTCATCAGTGTGCTCACATCCCATCACCCATCACAACAAAAACAAAACAATCTATATATTAATCAAGTGAAACCCCCTTTGTGTCTTTACCTTAGGCCAAGCATCGGGAAACAGCATCATAGTCAGAAAAAACACATATCAGACCCTCCGGCTCCATACAATATTGATACAAGTGACACATTCGCTACTTAGTTAAGTTAAGAGTTCAAATTCCGAGTAGCTCTTACCCAAGAGATATCTTTATTAGGCACTTATCATTTACGTATCTCCATTGGTAATTCCAAAGCCAAGTCCACACCCAAGCCTCCATAGTAAATTTCCCAGCTTATACGTAAAAACCGTCAATGGTCAGTCACTAGCAGGCCACATATAAATATCAGACTGTGAAACCAAACTCCCCCTATGTATTTTAAAGGTTGCCAGAAACAAATCAAATTCCCCATGCACCCAATTTAAAAACAGAGACAAGTATAAATATTCACAAAAAACAAAGTAGACGGATAAAAAACACTCCTTAGCATCAAGGCATCCACACCTTGCATTCAGAAGGTCCCTTACACCTGGCTGTTATATGCTAATTGGGACTTTCAAGGGTACTTATATTGCCAACAGATTCTTGTACAAGTAGTTGAGAAATGTGAAAGCCAGTCGGATGACTAGTGAAACGTCTTCAAGAACTAAACTTTAAGTCCTGTTGATTTAAATGAATACAACAGATATACCTTGACCTGAACGAATTAGAACTTTCACAAGCAAATGAAACTGTGGAACTGTCTTCTAGCAGGTGTGGTAATGGCAAGTTTCACTGAATAGCTTTAAAAGTGGGCTAGATAAGTTTCTAAAACTAAAAAATATTGAGAATTACTGGTATTAATACATATACTGTAGTTCTGGTTGTTACAGGGATACTATATAATATTGAGAATTACTGGTATTGATACATATACTGAAGTTCTGGTTGGTACAGGGATACTATATAATATTGAGAATTACTGGTATTAATACATATACTGTAGTTCTGGTTGGTACAGGGATACTATATAATATTTAGAATTATTGGTATTAATACATATACTGCAGTTCTAGTTGGTACAGGGATACTATATAATATTGAGAATTACTGGTATTAATACATACACTGCAGTTCTGGTTGGTACAGGGATACTATATAATATAGAGAATTACTGGTATTAATTCATATACTGCAGTTCTGGTTGGTACAGCAAGGGATACTATATAATATTGAGAATTACTGGTATTAATACAGTACATACAGTGCAGTTCGGTTGATCCAGGGATACTTTCTAATTGCGATCAGTCAGAAAGGAAATCGGAAAGTCTTCCTCTGGACCAACTGTTAGAGAGGGTTAATAAAGAGGTTGAAATGGTTTGACTTGAGAGATGTATGCCTCTATTCAACCTCAATTACTATGTTACTATGTTATCAAAACAAAAAGTACACTGTGTAAACAAACACTTAATTTCAGGAAAACAAATATTCCCAATTAAAAGATGCTCTTCAACAGGTAAACTGGGATGATATATTATCAGGTAATGGTACTGACAGAAGTGCACTGTTTAAGAGCATTTTAAGCCATTTCACATCTAAATTTATATTCTTGGGAAATAAATGTAAAAGTCTGCACCCATGTGGCTTAATTCTGATTTAAGAGGGAAATAGAAAGGAAGAAAAAAGCATTTAAAGTCAACGGAACAAAAGGGCATTTAGGATAAAAAACAATAACAAGGATTGCAAGAAAGCAATTAAGCTAACTAAATTAATAATGATGTTAGGATAGCTGAACAAAGCACCACTAATGCAAATTTTTTTTTTTAAGTATGTTAATAATAGTAAGAAATGGGGACTGAAATGTGGCACCATTAATTAATGGGGATACGGTAGTTTGGAGGATGGCGATAAAGCAATGTCTTGATCATTTCCCCCATCTGTATACACTATAGAAGATCCAAGTACAGATATCATAGATTATACTGTAGTAGCAATAATGTTATAAAAGATGCAAGTGCACTTTGGTTAACCCAAGGATTGGTACAGAAACAACTAATAATTTAATATTAATAAATGTCCTGGACCGGATAAAATGCATCCTTGGGTGCTTAGGTAGTAAGTTCAGTTTTGTCTAGGCCATTGTTTCTTATTTTTTTAGATCCCCATCATGTCCGGAAGTGTGCCTCTGGATTGGAAAAAAGCTGATGTAATTCCAATATTCAAAAAGGGTAATCGTTTACAGCCGGGTAATTACGGCTAAGTAAACTTCAGCGTGGGGAAGATACTGAAAAGTTTCATATGGAACATATTCTAGAGTATGTTTTAAGGGGAACTGAAGTCTACAGACAACATGTTCCAATAGACAGAGCACATTCACAAACTACAACAAGCTGTGTTATAAGAGGGGAATAGATTCAAGAGAGAGAAGATATTAATCTCCCTTTTTACAAGGCACTGGTAAGGCCTCATTTGGAATATGCAGTGCAGTTTTGGAATCCCATATACAAAAGGACATCTTGGAAGTGGAAGCAGTTCAGAGAAGGGCTACTAAATTAATAAGGGGAGGAGGAGCTTAAATATGCAGGCAGATTAGACAATTGGGCTGTTTACTTAGAGAAGCGACGTTTGCATGGGGATATGATAACCTTATACAATATATTAATGGGCCTTAAAATTAACTCTCTGGTGCATTGTTCACTAATAGGTCATATCAGAGGACTTGTGGACATCCTTTAAGGTTGGAGGAAAAGAAGTTTCATCATCAGGTTAGGAAATGTTTCTTTACAGTGAGAACAGTGAAACTGTGGACACTGTCTTCCAGCAGATGTGGTAATGGCAAGTTCATTAAATAGTTTTTAAAAAGGCCTGGATAAGTTTTCTAAAACTAAAATATTTGAGAATTACTGGTATTACCCATATATATATATATTTGAATATAAGTCGATCTGAGTATAAGTCGAGGTACCTATTTTAAGCTGAAAAATTAGTAAAACTGGTTAACTCGAGTATAAGTCGAGGGTAGCAATTATGACAGTATTGCCTTTTGATTTTGTATTGTTTTGAGGCTATAGATGCCCTTTAAATGGACAGCAGAATTCCATACAGTAATAGCCATACTGGATTATGCTGTCCATTAAAGGGCAACTAAAGCCTCAAAACAATACAGAATCAGAAGGCAATCTTTTCATACTCCTGATACTGTATTGTTTTGAGGTATTAGTTGCCCTTAAAATAGACATTAATCCCATTTAGTAACCCCAATTCCTTGGCACTCCAGATTTTTGGAAACTACAACTCCCAGCAAGTTTTGGTTTGGTCTAAATATTTGGAGTGGCAAGATTCAATAAACATATAGTTAAGATTAACAACATATAGTAAGCAACATTCTCCTGCCCACCTCTAACCCATAGACCAAAACTCTCTATGCCTCTCTTACCTGCACATCTGACCTGCAACCTATTCCTTGCTTCTTTTTCTTCAGAACTGGTAAATGGTGGTGTCCGGAGTCCTGCAGTATTGAGGGACCTTCTAGTGGAGCTGGATTGTAAAGCCAGCCCTAAATGCAATTGGTATGGGGCTTCAATAGGGCTCAGTGCTAGGCCCTGATGCGTAGGAATGCGCGCCGGTGTGCGCACGCACGCCCCCTATGTTCCGGCTCTCCAGTGTTTGAACTGCATTTGGAAGGCCGGTAAGAATGGCCCGGTATAAGCCAAGGTTCGGGTTTTGGGCTATTTTTAAAGCCTGAAAACCTTGTCTTATACTAGAGTATTACGTTAATACATACAGATCGGTTAATCCAGGGATATTTTCCGATTGCCGTTTGGAGTCAGGAAGGAATTCCCCCTACACCCCCCCACCCCCATTTTAGCTGTTTTTTTGCCTTCCTCTGGATCAACTGTTAGGTAGGGTTAAAAAAATAAAAAAAATTGGGTGAATTGGTTGGACTTGATGGATGTCTTTATTCAACCTCAATTACTATGTTACTATGTGTCTCACCTCTCCCTTTGCTGTGGCCATTGGCTGATTTATGAAAACCTGTGAGTACTAGGGGTCAGCTCCCACAATCCCACTTATATGGGTAAACCCCCAGCTAAGTGTCTGCGTACAGGCACATGCTCTGTAGCTCAACAGATCAAAACAGGAAATTGCAGCCTTGCTTCCTAGAAGCTGAGAGCCAATCACATTATAGCACAGGATCCTCCCTCTCCCTGACACAGAACGGATTTCAGTTTTTTTTTCAAACATATTCAATGCTCCTGTCCTAACAATGATATAATCCTTTACTTTTCAAACAAAAAGAATTAATCTTTGCGTGATATCAAAGATAGCATCGATGTAAGAAATAGAATACTTACATTTCAGCAAAAATAAAAGTAAGTCTGGGGAATAAACCTGCAACTTGCACATTTACTGTCTTGCTAAAAGCAGAGCTCTGACCTCTAGGCTAAGAGAGATGCTATATAGACCACATGAGAATATTGTGGTCGTGACCTTCTGAACGTGTTGTGTCTAAACCTGGCATCTTACAAGGTGAGCCACCACTGACAAGCTGAAGCCTAGGTACAATTAGAAGCTTTATCTTTTACATGGAATATATAATACACAAAAAAGGTATGTCGGGGTATTTAACTCTGACTTCTACTGTGTATTTTTTAAATCTGGTGGCTTACCTGGTGTGGTGCACCAACACTGAATAAGCAGAGAAACCATGTAAATTTGGAAGGTTATCTTTTGCTAGGAAAATAATAATTAAATAAAATTTAATATGGAATCCTTGATAAGACTTTAAAAGCTGCTTATTACCCTGCAGTTTATTTTCCAGCAACTCACACTGACTGGTAAATAAACTGAAGGGTACAAGCAACTTCCAAAGTCTTATCAGGGATTCTGTTTACACATCCCCCTCCTCTCCCCTGCTGTCATTCTCTGCTGATTCTCTTAAATGTTGGGCCAGGCAAAGAGGTCAAGCATGAGTTACATATTATTATTCTGCTTCTGGAGTGACAGGCCTTTCCCTGTAAATGCTGTGATTAAATAATGATTTCTCAGAATCTACTGCTCAGATTTAAAATCTGAAAAAGTTTTGGAGAAGTGGAATATAGAGTAAAGATGCCCTTTAAAAGCCTTAGAGGATGTGCAATCGTTGCAGGTGGATCTAGATAGATTGTCACATTAGACTGCTAAGTGGCAGATGAGATTCAGTTTTGAGAAATGTAGGTGATGCATTTTGGACCTGTGCTACTTATAATTTTAATGGCTCTGTGTTAAGTGAATCCCTGTTGGAAAAGGATCTTGGAGTTTTGGTGGATAACAAACTTAAAGGTAGCAAGCAGTGCCAGACAGAAACAGCTAGAGCCAGCATGGTATTGTCTTGTATAAAGAGAGTTATAGATTCAAGGTAAAAATGTTATTCTCCCTTTTTACAAAGCATTGGTTAGGCCTCATTTGAGAAATGCAGTGCAATTGTGAAAGGATTCAGAGAGCAACTAAATTAATAAGTGGATTGGGAACTTGAATATGAAGAGAATTGGATAAGTTACAATTATGTACCCTAGAGAAAAGGCGCTTGCGTGGGGATATGATTACTGTGTTTTAAATACATTAACAACCATACAATAAACTGTTTGGGGCATTGTTCACAAATAAAACATGTCAGATGACATGCGGATATCTGTTAAGACTTAGAAAAGAAGTTTAGCTTGAACTTTGGAAAGGAGTTTTCACGTGGGAACGGTAAAGCTATGGAACTGTCTTCCAGTGGACGTTGTAATGGCAGGTTCATTGCACAGTTTAAAAAAAAAAAAGCTGGATGAGTTTCTGCAAACAGGAATATTGCAAGTTACTGGTATTGATACAAAGTAGAGTTGATCCAGGGAAATTTCCGATTGCCACTTGGAGTCAGGAAGGATTTTTTCCTTCAAAATTTGGTGTTTTGTTTTTTTTTTTTGCCTTCCTCTGGATCAACAGTTAGGCAGAAATGAGGATTTGCTAGATGGGTTGGACTGGATGGACGAATATATATCCCAAGTACCATACTATAGATATTTATATTTAGATATATAGATAGATAAAAGGTCAGCACACCAATTAGTGCAAACAATGGTAATTTATTTATTTTTCACACCGGATAACTCATACATCTATTTATAGAATTGGGACCTGCGGTATCCTGGTATTTGCACACGTTACTGTTTGGAATTTGCAAGTGCTGTCTTTCCTTCCTCCTTATTATATATTATATTCTATAAATACAGGGACTTTTAAACATTTGTTTGTTTATTTGTATCACCTGCTACTTGCAGCAACAATAAGCAACATTTTGGGGACAATATCCCATTGTCAAGCTCTCACAGATAGCATGAAACTACATTAACAGGAAATGAAGTATTATTCATAAACACAATAAAACACATATATATTATACATAGTGAATACATAAACCATTTTCTTCATAAATGATGGACACTTTTTTATTTTCAATGATGGACAGTTATCTGCATAAATGGGATGTAAGGGGCAGTGGCTAGAAACATTTAAATATGTCAATTTTGCAGTTGTAAACACTTGACCAAGAGCATAGGTGCTCAAGACATGTTGTGCGGGTTGTGCCACAATAAAGCATTCATGACTTTTTTTTTAATGTATTCTTGTTAAATAGAGATGCCAAACTCACTGAAATCCGTTCCACTTGCAAATTCACAATTTTTGAAAAAATCTGAAAATGTGAAAATTCACAAGCCAACTCATTGAAGTCACTTTGAGTTAAAAAAAAATCCGAAATTTCCACCTAAAATTAAAAATAATAGCAATGGTAACTAATAAAACACAGTCCAGTATTGGAAACTTCACTCGCTTTCTGATTTGGCATTCTGCGTAGTAGTTTGTAGAAATGGTGAATTTACAAAATCAAATATTTTCGCAAATAGTTCCGCAGTTCAGAAAAATCCAAAAAAGTGCAAAGTCCGATTTCCACAAATCCATGAAATCTGCTTAAAACAGGGTTCGGGTTTTGGATTTGGGTTCCATCTCTATATTGTCAGCAATATGTTTCATTCTTGTGTATTTTTCTATTTCAGTTTTGAATCCTGCAATAGATCACTTTACATTTCTATTAGTTTCTACACAACTATGGTCTATTTAAATACAAGAAACCAGCAGGGTTATTCAATAAAAGTTCTTATCATTAAAAATGGTTGGTACCTTTGCCCCAACCAACAGATGTATGCTTTCAAACGTTAAATAATATCAGATTATTTGGGCAAATTAGCACCATTTTTAACAATAGAACTTTTTATGAATCTCCCTGCAGTGTACTTATGTGTATTTAGATGGAAAATATTTAAATTTAAGAATGTGTATGAAGTTTTTATTAAAAGAAGACTTTATATGAAGCTAGTAACAATAGTAATTAACCAATAATATCAAATAAATGTATCCCTAATAGATATATTGTTTAAAATAAAACTAATAAAATGTAAAAATTTTTAAAGGAAATAAATGTTATGCTTAAAGGACAACATATACAGTTGTGTTCAACCCCCAATGCTGTAAGGGTTTTAGGGAATTCAGTGTACATTGTAATTGTGTTCAGAATGAAATCTTACAAGACTTTTTAAAGAACCAAATGCAACTAAAATAACATTAATTGTTTTTCTAATACAGTTTATGGTTTTTTTTTGTGATTTCTTCATTGACACAATTATTCAACCCTTAAAGGCTACCACTCTTAAAAACAGAGGTTCATTCAAGTGTTTTTCGATCAGTATTGAAAACATTGGATGTCATCGAGCAGCAATCAACATATACACCAATTAGGCAGATTTAAAATGGCTGTGATACTGGCTCCTTCTAGACATTTACTGGTGTGTTTAAAACATGGTAAAGTCAAGAGAATGGTCCAGGAAGACAAGGTGGTGATTGCTCTTCACAGGAGGGCAATGGCTTAAGAAGATTGCAAAGATGTTAAAAATACCAAGAGACACCATAGGAAGCATCATTGCAAATTCAAGCCAGAGGGCACTGTTAAACGCTAACTGGTTGTGGCAGGAAGAAGATGCTACTTTGACTGCTGTGCGCTACCTGAAAGTGGAAAAGTCCTTGTGTGACTGCTGAGGAACTGGAAAAATATTTGTCAATGCGGTTACTGAAGTTTCAGCTCAACAATAAGGCACACCTGTGTAATGAAGGCCTCCATGCCAGAACTCCCAGGCGAACCCCCTTGCTGTCTACAAGAATAAGAAGAGTCGACTGCAGTATGCCAAAAGTCATGTGCACAACCACAAAAGTGTTCTGTGGACTGATGAAACAAAAGAGGGAGACGTTGGACCTTTCAACAGGACAATTATCCCAAGCATACCTCCAATTCCACTAGAGCATGGTTGCAATTAAAGGCTGGAACTTTTGGAGTGGCCATCGCAGTCACCAGATTTAAATCCATTGAGAATCTAGCGCGCACAGCCTAAGAATGTGACTGAACTGGAGGCTTTTGCCCATGAAGAATGGCTTATACCCATAGATTGCTGCAAGACACTTGTTCAAGCTATGCTTCCCATTTAAAAGCTGTTATAACTGGAAAAGGATGTTGTACTAAGTGCTAAGAATGAATCACTTGGGGGTTGAATAAAACTGATAATGATGTGAGCACAGAAAAGACATTTGTGGTTATTTCATTATAAACGTTATGTTATATTTGTCTGACTTACAGTGTCTCTTGATTTAATTGTAAACAAGATGACTGAATGATCAAAATCAATGTCAAACTGGCCAAAACACTCAATTTCAGTGGGGGTTGAATAATTTTGAACACAACTGTATTTATAAAATATCATCACCCCCATTACATGTCCACACCATCAGCTGAAATTGCTTATTCACATTAACAACCATGCTGCCCTCCCTTAGATATCACACAGCAAAGATGAGTGCTAAAAGCCAGCCTCCTAGACGACCCCGGCCGTGGTTAACATAACACTTGTTATTGGCTGGTGGGAATGTCTGTTCACTACTTCTCTCCTCCTCCTCTGCCATCAAACAAACTTGAAATGTCCTGTTGCTAGGATACAGCCTACAATCAACTGATCAAGGGTGGGTGGAGGAGTGTTTTCTTGCATGCTAGCTTTGAGTGACAGTTAGAGGCAGACAGAATGGTTACGCCCCTTTCAACGCATGGCTAATTGAAGGCTAATTGAAGGCAGAGAGAGGCATTGAGGCAATACAATGGAGATGGAAGGGGAACTTCCATCTCCATACAATAGCTTCAATACCAGGGCCCTGAAATGAGTCATCATACCTTTCTTGCAAGCTTTATAATGCAGCTGATGATACTCTGTCCAAACAGTAGGATACAACAGGGCATGCTGTTGCCAGTAGCTAGAAGTAGAGCAATGGTACTGATGATACCACAGCTCACAATGTAAGTAGAAGCACATCCTATTATTGCTGTATTTTGCAGCTATAAGCATGATCCTGGAGTCATTTTAATGTTAGTAGTGTGCTATTTTTTAAAGGGGGCAATTATAAGGAGACCACAACTCTGCTTTCAGCCATTACAATCTTAGGAGGGACTAGAAAAAAATTCAAAACTCAATTCACTGCAAGGCTGGTCACCCAAATATTGGCAGAAGTTTTTGGGTTGAACCTACTGGTTCCAGGTCAAAAATACAGTTGAAATTTAATTTTAGCATCAAAACCAGAAATAGCGATTTCGATGCTGAATTTTCACAGTTGTTGAAACCTAGGACATTTCTGTGAGTATGCTGGCAAATTACACCATGGGATGGTATTGTACGTGCTAAGCCATATCTTTAAAGGACATTTTTCACAACCCCCTGTTTCGGTGGTTTCTTCCTTCTCTAATATACCACTTGCTGTTCATTTCTGGGTGTAATAAAATGATATAACATTTTGGGAAGAAATACAAACAAAGAGGCCCAGCAGTTGAAACAATAGGCAAAGATCTCTACTGCCACCATCTGTTTACCTTTGGTACTGAGGTAACTGGGATAAACTTCACCCAAACACTAGCAATACCAACATACTGAATGTAATGAATTTGTGTTCATTAATGTATCTGGGAGCTTCCTAGCTAAAAAGGCAACTAATAGACTAAGCAGCTCTAAAAGTCCCATATACCCCAATACACAAGCAACACTGTAGACCCTTCATTACATACAATAACAATGGTTCCTATTCAGCTGCATATTGAATTCTACAAATGGAGGTGCTTTGGCCAACCAAACAATGCACAGAGCTATCTGAATTATTGTACAGACAGGGACAATATACACAGGGATCCTGAGTCCCACCAGTTTCTTTAATTTACTGTTTGGATTTGACATTAATATCATTATTAGTAACGGTATGGTCTTTGCTAGTATACTGAAAGGCAACTGAAAAAATAATAGCAAATATACCTCCGGATCTGCAAATATAAGGCTGGTACCAATGATAATAAGGAACAAAGGAAGCCAAGCATGAAAGAGATAAGAAGTAGATAGCTGAGTTCTCTTTTATTGGCCTTTACAATTGAGTGTGGTGCTTTATTATGAACAAGGAGAACACAGAAGTGTAACCAGGCAAAACGATGAAACACAAGCCAGAGAGGATCCCACATCTCCTGGTAAGAAAGGATGAATGGTTTTTGGCAGACACTTCTCTTTTGTTCTGTCAGGCCATTTGTCTTCTGGCATTTGAGGCAATCTGTGTCTCTGAAACAACAGAATCTGTTATAGCTACAGTATCATCAATATTCAAAATGATGTGAAGAGTGTGTATTGTAACTGATCATTCTCTGATTGCAAGGCTACTGGTAATAGGTGGACCCATATCAGACCTGTACATTCATACTGGTACTGTGCATGTGCACTTCTTATTTATTAATCCTTGTGGGAGTCTTTGGGGCATTTTATAAAGAAAAATCATCATTAGTGCCATTTTTATAAAGGTATCAATATCGCGGCGAAAATCATACCGCGGCGATGTGCGGCGGTATTTTGAACACTCTTCGACGCGATAATTTACATAGCACAATGCGTATGTATAGTATCATGGCAAAGGGCCAAATCCTGATTGTACGGGACAGAGGGCAGGGAGGGTCTGCTGGGAACGGATTGCCCCGCGGGTGGTCACACCCGCCGCCCCTCTGGCGGGAGGATATTTCAGAAATATGATTGATTACTATAATCACATTATGGCAAGCATTGAAAAATCAACCAATCGAAATTGATTAGGTCCTTTATAAAGAGGTGCAAACTCTGCGAGCTCAGTAGTCATCGCAGTCAATGGCAGAAAAAGAGTCAGCACATCAGCCCCGTTGATGCCACTGGTGTCAGTGGGGTCACTGGCAGCTGCAGTGACCTTGCATGTCATTGGCGACATCAGTGGAGTTGGTGTCACTGGCTGTGAGACAGAAACTTGGGATCAAGACGCCGGCATCATGAACATTGAAGTTTTCCACTGCTGACTGTGTCACTGGCAGCCGCAGCGACACGGCCTTGTATTGCCAACTTCAGCGGTGCCCACGAGGGCACTTATAAGTGCTGGGGAGGGGGTCCCGGTATGAGCTACGGGACCCCCTTAACCCTATGGCCGCGGGCCGCACTTACTGGTGAGTTGGGCCGCTATGGACAAGGGCTAGGCGGGCGGCTCCGGTTCGAGCTGCAGGGCCCCTTAAGCCCCAAAGCCCTTTTTGGATGCAAGGGCCCTCAAGGGCCGGAAGGGGGGTCCCGTTTGAGCTGTGGGACCCTTAAACCCCCAAGGCACTTCTCAATGCCACCCCCCCAGTGGACCCTCTCCCCGTTCTCCGTGCGACGTCGCACTGTGCCCACAGGTGGTCACTGTGGATGGGAGGTGGCGTACTCCCTTCTTCACCCGGATGGTGCTCAAAGTTGGCAAATTGAAAGTTGAGGTTAACGGCAGACTCATTCCCACCGCTTATATATAAAGGGAGCGAAAAGTTAAAGGCCCTTTATAAATATGCCCCTTTGTTATATTGCAAAAATACCACATCACAGTAACCCGGTCCAGGTGTTTACCGCATTAGTAAATATAAATGAAAGTTGTTACTTGTTGCCAATCATTCTACCACGAACGAGAAAGGTGTCAGCTAATGAGAGACTTTTTTTGGACCCTCCAAATAACTTTGTCACAGTGATTGGGGTACACGTTCTCATGTATATGCTATAACACAATAAAATAGCTGTAATTGGTTGCTGGCACCCTGCTTACCTGCATACAATTGTTCTGCAGGGCATTAGAGTATTAAAAAAGTAATGTGAACCTGACATTTTGGCACTAAAACAAATCTTTATCTCTACTGTAGTAATAACATTTCACTTGGAATTAATGGCCCTTGACCCAACCAGAAAACACTCCAAGACCACTATGACTCCCCCACCAAACAGTATAAAACAACACTATACATTTCTGCATGTGATTAAAAATGTATATATGTATATAACAAACATAAGGATTTAGAATCTTTCTTTCTGAACATGGCACACAGTCAAAACAACAGATCTTTCCCCTGATGTGTGCCCTTCTGTGCCTTTGGGACATGAATCACTGCAGACTGAGGAGAGGACCTGTAGGAGATTCCATTTTAAAAGAATTCTCATTTTATATATATATATATATAAAAAACATCTTATTACAGTAATAATAAATATCCGTACATTACAACATGGTCATCTATTTCTGATTGGGTCAATGGGCACCAATAAACTATAATGCACAATAATAGTATTTAGCACCATAGTTGGTATTTTATTGACACAAGTAGGTTCGATTGGACTGGATATACACGTAGACAATTCTAACAGGATTTATTCAACATCGGTGTTGAATGCCTCTAAAACATACAACCCTGCCATCACAAATTTATTTAAGAACATTCCACAGTCGCCCTGCCCTATATGGAAGAAGCATGTATGTTGCTTAAATTAAAATTGCCTTTTCCAAGATAAAAATTATTATTTATTTTATAGCTTTTGCAAACTCTACCCCTGAAAAATCAGCAAAATGTAGAGCAATCAATAACTAGAAAGACTCAAATCATTGTAAGCTGTGTATTGTTTACACATGGGTGGCTTCACCCAATATTCCTGCTAAAAACTTACCGATTGCCAAAACAAATGGTCAATGTCAACTTTTCCTCTGTATATGTATTTCTAATAGAGCTATTGGCATTAAATATTTCACCTATTGGTACCACCTCAAGTAATCCACCATATATAAAGAAAGCAACCAATAGTCAATAATTAGTTATGTGTAATAAAGTGGATGGATGCACAGAACAAGCATTAAACACGTGAAGAAAAGGAGGTACAGTGTTCCTGGAAAAAAGTAAATGAATAATGGGAGAATATGGGAGACAAAAACTACACTCATAGGATTTCATTGCACACACCATGTTTGAAGGGAAAATGGCACTGCACATCCCTCCACTTGCTATAATTGAATGAATGATTAAGTTACTGTATTCTAACAGGAAAATGATCCTGTGCTGGAAAACCTCAGTTGTTTCAGAGAAAGAAAATAAAGCTGCTTGAACGGCCCAGTCAATAACATACTTGAATACAACAAAAATCTATGCAAAGAAGTAAGACCGATTTAAAGAACTGGAACCTTCCAGTGCATGGGACAAAATAAGCTAGTTTCTCCATACACGGAGGCATCTTAATGCTGTCATTACCAACAAATATTAGTTTAAACATTTCAGTAAATGTGTTAATGCTTATTTCTGTCCTTTCCACTTTACACACTACTATTTTTTTTGATTTCTTTATATGAATGGATTACTGATGGGGCTGTTACTGATATCTGGTGTAATTTTCATCCCTATAGTCCCATTAGAAATATTTACTGAGCAAAATGTTTGTATGTTCAATAATTATTTCCCTCCAGTATATTGGTCTCGACAATCAATCGGGTGCGGAAACATCAAACGTTATTATACGTCCAAAGTCACGAGCACAACAAATCTACACAGGACTAACAAAAATATTCACTTTTGGCAATCAGCAAAAAACAAATAAATATGATAAAATTAAGCGGATATTTTTAAATAGGAATTCCCTTTACACAATTTGAAAAAAGTTTAAGGGATATGCAACGGATATTAGCAAGAAATCAGCATTGCATTTCTTATAGAGAATTAATTACATTTAAGTGATTGATTCCTCCATTCCATAAAACTTTTCGTATGAATAACAAGTTCCTGGCCTTTAAGAGATCCTGCATCATAATGACCAACACAGCATACTGATTACTTCCATGGGAACACTGCCAGTTCACAATGTCCACACTGATAGGAGCATCTCCATTCTTATCGAAAAATATTCCTCCTCCTCCAGTGTTGGTAAAGTAACTCTTCTGATATAATGCAAAAGCTGGAGGAAAAGTGGAAGAATGAACAAAAGAGATGAATGGCTTAAGATCATATTCTAAAGATGATACATTGAGTGATGAATAATGAATTGTAATTGTGTTGGTGTTAATTTGATCTTTATTAGGGCAAGTTCACCCCTTCATAAAAAAAAAATGTGTATAGGTAAATAACTCCCAAAACTGCTATAGTTAAAGCCTGAAATGCTGCCTGATGTTCTGTTACCCCTCTTTGCTTCATGCTTCTTTCAGTTAATCAGCTGTCAGTCATGGGTGTAACAAATGACCTCATAGCCAATGACTGAATGCTATTCTCCTGTCTCCTCTGAGTATGTAAAACCATTAAAAAAACCTTGAAGCAGCATGAAGAGGAGGTAAAAATGTTGAGAGGTAAAGGGAAGGAGAGAACATAATGTATAAAGTCTGATGGACATTTCCATTCTAGTGGTAGCACCAGTTCGAGTCAGCATGATTTATGCTACATGAAGGACTAATCTTTCATCGTACTGTGTGTACTCAGCTGTGTTTCTATTTTTATTGGCTTCTTTAAATACTATAACTCCCTGTCTTAAAATATATATGCATACATTTTTTTGCTCTAAACGATGGTTGAAATTATAAGAAACAATTCACAAATAACATGTGTCCATGGGGTAACTGGGAACTAGAGGGTCCGAAATTCCTAGAGTTGTTTTTGTTTTAGAACTATAGAAGTTCAGTAAACAAAGTGCGAAAACTACCTATTAAGTCAATGGGGAAAAATTGTTCAAATTCTTATAAAATACAGTTAAAATAGCATGGTAACTTACTGTAAATGGCTCTGGGACCTCAAATGGTCTGGAACACATACATATCACCAATACTCCTTTCCACTTGATTGGGCAATTGTCGAGCTTCCACATTTGAATTTCAAGGGTGCAGGGATCGAAGGACATTCAAGGGTTTGCCTAATTCCATGGATACACGACAACCATATTCAAGGGTATAACCGAATTTGAGGGTTATCACCAAAACAAGGGTTAGTGAATGCTACATTTGAGGTTTATCTGAAAATTCCAGGGCTACCAAATGCCCCCTTTGAGGTTTATGCCAAAATCGAGGGTTAGCAATGCTACATTCAAGGGTTATCACACCAAGGGTTACCGTACACCATATTTGAGGGCAAATTAATTATGACATGGGATAAAGAGAATCCCGTGTGGATAGTAGATTTGATCACTTTCTCCAGGCTTACATCCTCATATAGAAGAAACCTCACCACAAAAATGTAAGACTGATTCATCTGCTCTGAATGTTTCCTTGAAATGAAGGTTTCATTAAGGTACACTATTGGGGAATATTTACATGTTTTACTGGTGTCGTAGATAGAAAGATCACTTGTAGACAGATATTTAATCATAAGTTTTATGGAAATGAAATGGAAAGGTTCTGCCTCCACGCATGGCTCACAGAGCTTTTCACAAGCTAAGCATGTGCGGAGGAGGCAGCAGTTGAAACAGCAGTCAATCATAAGTTGTGATGTCGCAGTCACCCTTGATTGACAGCAGGAGATAGGGCCAGCTTACTCTGCCAGAATAATTATCCTTAAATATCTGGTTAGAAATGCATTAATAATGTATATCAGTTGGGTTAGGGGAAGGTAACATCCATATGACCAGTTTTTGGTTTAAGGGTGAACATGCCCTTTAAAAGAAATATTTAAGTTGAGTGGCCTTAAGTTCTTTAAAGCAAACTTAATATTTTTACATTTACATTCCTGCCAAGACATGATTTAATATTGGCCCAAGATCCATTTTGAATGGTCCATTTCCTGGAACACATGTTCATCTGGTGCAAAGCATGAGCTATGGCGAAAACTGCATTATGGGTTTTGTATGTAAATTTAAAGTTGTAAACATCATAATATTGGGATCTATGTCCAGTTTTCTCTTCCTTTCCTGTCACCAAGAAGCTGTCTTTGTTAAGACAGGTGAAGATGTATTATTGTATGATCCTGTCCGGGCCAAACACAGTGAAAAGCATTCTCCCAAAGTCTTCATGAAAATACATGGATATAGGGAGGATGGATGCTGTAAAGAAATTCCTTAAATCCTGGGATTTTACCAGTTTGGACTGAGCGCAAGCTTCCATTTAATGTTATTAGAATTCTTTTCTAGGGAAGTCAGAAGTAATCGACCAGCCAGAAGTACTGACCCACACTTTGTCGTGATATTGTGAAAAGATGCCTCTTCCATTAAAGAGACAAGGTTTTCTATAGTACACATATACAATGATCACTCTGCACTAGATTTCTTGATACGTCATAATATGGAATACAGCCCCTATGGAGCTGACTATAGGAAGTATCTCTGAAATGCAATGCATCCACCACTGGTTTCAATCTCTCTGGTTAACCCTTGAGCTCCAGCCCGCCCATGTCATTGTCAGAAAATATAATACCCACCCATGTCCAGTTAAATACTTACCCCAACTGACCAATAGCAAAAGCTTCAATATTACCATTGCAAACTGTCCTGAGGAAGGATGGGAATTGTATTTGTCACTTAGCAAAGGTAGGCCGGAACCATAACTAATCTGTAAAACAGTAATAAAGATAACTACAATTTTATAATTTAGTCAGTATTGACAACAATGAAAACAGGAATTGTCTCTGTACACAGGAGTAGGTTTGTGGTAGTTGGCTGAGTTTGCAGAATATGAGATAAAAACCTACAAAACCTGGATCCATTGGTTAAATCCTCCATTGTCTACCCTGTATTGGTTTTGTATGTTCTCCCTATGCATATTTTATATTATAATAGAATAGCACTCTCTCTTAAAATACTAGACCAGTGACTCATCTAACATATCTAGTGGTGCAAATGGATAATACAGTACATACCCACAGGGAGATATATAAAAACAAGAAATCCACTGCACTTGTCAATCTTACGAAATGACTAGATATAAGTCAGTCTCCATAAATATTTATACCGTAACATTTAATCTCTTTTATATATTGGCATTTATTTCAAACACACACACACAACACACACACACACACACACACACACAACACACCACACCACAACACACACCACACACCACACACCCCACACAACACACACACACACACCACCACACATATATACACAGATGCACAGGATACAGATTAGTTTATTGGTTAAGGTGAGGCGGGTTAAAGAGCACAACCTCCCCGCAGAGTATAAAATGAAATAGATCCTTTTAATAACAGAAGGAAATTCACAGCCTCATGTTATTTTTAATAGCATTGCCCTAATAATCTATTAATAAACACATACTGTATTTCTCCCTCCCAGCTTTCCTAGAGTATCATCCTTTATATCCTCTTTCCTATGTATGTATCACTTCCTGTGTAGCAAACGAAAGTTTGTAACAGGAAGTTTACAAACCACATCGTTGGATGTTATACTGACATTTCCACTTCCTTTTAGTATCCACAAGAGACCCCTTAGCAGTCACAGGGGTATGGTTAAACTCCCTTTAACTATCCCATATTAATATTGGAATCTCAGATTTGTAAGTGTTTATATATTTTGTATATGTTGTATATTTTGTCTTGCTTTCAAAGCTTAGATGGTAAGTGCACTCCCCTAGCACTAGCACATTCTATATTTTCTCACCACGTCTTCTGCCACTTCTCCAAGTAAGTAAAACAAAAAAATGGTACCACACACACTTTGCATGAAATAGGTCCTTAAAGGAGAACTGTGGTCAAAAAATGACTTCAAGTAATTAATGGAATTGCTCTTCTGATTTTTTCAATTTACTTACATTGTTTATTTGCATAGTTTTAAAGATATTTACATTTTTGCGGTGTGATATGGCAGCATCATCACCAGGTCCCCTGCTTCCTGCTCAGAAACCATGTGACAGTTACTCTGCCCTGTGTTCTCCTCTTGCCCTTGCAGCCCCCTCCTCTTGCAAGCCCCTCTGGTACCTCCTACTATGGGCCCCATGGCCCCTCCATTTGCAGCCCCCCCTTGACCCCCTCCCCTTACAGCCCCATTTGACCCCGCCCACTCATGGGTGCCATGGAACCGAACACTTGTGGGTGCAGTGGTCCTGCCCACTCGTGGGTGTGTTGGCCCTGCCCACTCTTGTGTCCGTGGGCCCCTCCCCCTCAACCCCCTACAGAAAACTTGTGAAAACAGCCTTTTCAGGCGTGGGAGAGTAGAGCTGAAGATTCCCTTACCTTTCCTGTGGGGAAAAGGTAACACAGCAGGGAGGGAGGGACTTCCTGTTTCCCTAACACACTGAATTCTGAGGCTGTGCTCTGCCGCTGGCAATGGGGAGGAGCAGCCTTAGGAATGTAACATGTTAGCCTCTTGCAATACAGTCCAAAAAACACTCCAGCACACGGGTGTTTGGCTTCTTGCCAGACAAATAGGTAGGTGCAGTCCACCTGCCCTCCACTCCAAGGGCCAGATGATTCTCAGCAAAAGAAGTTGTGGGGGAGCACACTACAATGATGAATCCAAGTTTTTTTATTGAACAACAGATTTGGGACGCCCTGTCCCTTCATCAGGTATAACCAGTGTGACAAAATCATCAAACATTTAAACCCCAAACTACATATCATGTGATAAAGTGAGTGACAGGCCTGGGGCAAAGGGAGGCTACCCAGGTCTGTAAGTACAATACATAATAATATGAAAATACAATAAAGGGTTATGATAATGCATCATTCCTTAAAAACATATTAAAGGTGTAAAAGATAGTCATATAAATAGTCATATAAATAGTGTACTTTCATATTAATACAGTAGTGACAAGAATATAAAAATGATTGTAACAATGTAGTTTAAAGGAACATAGTACTTAAGACGTGTGAGAAACATACAATAAGATACTTTAAAGGACATGTCCACCCCCAACTATAATTTTACCCCTACTGGCCCCACTCTGTAGTGCAAAACTCCTTACCTTAAATCCCATCTCCAAATGTCTGCCCTGCTATGCCCCTCCAAAGTCCCAAAATGGACAGCAGGAGCCTAGCAGAGTCCATATAGGACTCTGCCTCCTGTCTCTTCTCTGGAAGAATTTTGCCATGTGCATTAAAGCCTCTCCCACCCCCTCCTCCTCTCCCACTGTTTTGCTCTCCCTCCCCCTAGTGTAAATTCCCTTTGATATAGTGTAGACTCTCCTCTCCCCCCCCAGCCCCAACCGCTATAATAGATTTTCCAAAGACTCCCCACTTACTTACCTTACCTACCTTACCTCTCCCCCAGCGTCTGTGCAGTGGCAGCCGCTTCCGTGATTGGCTGCCTCTCAGCCAATCAGGGAACTCCAGCCCCCTGCTTGCAGTTTCAAGAGGACGTCTTTTGCAATACGGTCAGAAAAACTCCAGCACACCGCTGTTGGCTTCTTGCCAGAACAAATACCCCTACCTTTGCTAATCTGTATGTAGCCAGATTTGAGAAAAGTACGTTTTTGACAATGAGTTGTTTAAAGAAAAAATGAGAGGTTCACATTTATGTGGACGACATCTTCTTTATATGGGAAGGAGATCTAGAATCCTTGAAGAAATCGGTAATCATATGAATAATGCTCACCTGACTCTGAGGTTTACGTTATCATATGATCAAGATCAAATGAATTTCTAGACGTATTGATTAAGAACAGTAATAGTACATTGGTCACAGACATTTACACAAAGCCTACAGACAGAAATAACCTCCTGCTGGCCAATAGCCACCCCCTGCAGGTACTATCAGGGCTGCCTACAGTCAAATTTAGAGTAAGGAGAATAGTAAGTGACATTAACATGCAAATGAGCTATTGGAATGTGTGTAAGTTTCTAAGAGGAGGGGTGGATGCGCCAAACGACAAGAGAGACTGTAAAAAGTGATGAGATAGAAAGAGAGAAAAAGAAAGGGTAGTATAATGCTAGGATACCACTATAACAACCTTCAGCACACATTCCAATCAGATTCAAAGAATTTGTACATAGGAATAGGAGGATTCTACAAAACGATGCCACATTTGGAAAATGTTCTCTTCCCCTCCCTTGTTTTCATACAAAGCCAAGAAGTATAGGGGATCAAATAGTACACACTGACATAAGCCCAATAGAGAAAGGAAAATTTCCTTCTAGGCTCTTTAAAGGTTGGCACTTTCCCCTCTAGGAAATGTTGGACTGTTACGCAATCATTCCTGGAGAAGTTGTACACCTCCAAGTACAGGTAACACGATCCCATCTGCACTTAGCAACATGCTCTACTAAAGGGTGGTGCATCTCCTCAAATGCCCATGGGGTAAGGATTATGTTGGCAAACTGAGAGAGATGCCAGAATCTGAATGGGCGAGCATAAAAGAGATATTAATAACTATACAGGCGAACAGTCAAAATTGAGACTCCAGTGAGTAGCACTTTTTTTTAGAATAGGCATCGAGCCTCCCAGCTTAAGTAGCAGATTTTTGAAGTGGTAAAACAAAACAGGAGAGGGGGCGACTACAGAAAGCCTTGTGAGATGAGAAGCTTAGGAGAAGTTTAAGTTGCAGACATTATATACCTAATGGCATAATGAAGAAGCAGGGCTAAGTAGCTTTGTCTAGTCCATAAAAAGGTTCCTTTTCAGTAATTATAACCAGTGAACATCTTTTGTTAAAGTTTTTCTTATAACCAAATTATTTTTAAGAGATAATTTATATTTTATACATTTCTGCTCAGGTTAGATACTGCCATCTACAGGACCAAGACAGAATACAAGTATCACTCTGTGATGGTTTTAAGTGAATAATGTTTCTATTGTATGTAGTAGTATAGTATAGTATAGTATTTGAGGTTGAATAAAGACTACGTCCATCCAGTCCAACCCATCTAGCAAATCCTCATTTCCTGCCTAACTTTTGATCCAGAGGAAGGCAAAAAACCCCACCACCAAATTTATGAAGGGGGAAAAATTCCTTCCTCACTCCAAGTGGCAATCGGTAATTTCCCGGATCAACTCTACTTTATGTATGAATACCAGTAACTTGTAACATCCTTGTTTGCAGAAAACTCATCCGCTTTTTTTTAAAAATGATCAATGAACCTGCCATAACAACTTCCACTGGAAGACAGTTCCATAGCTTTACCGTTCTCACAGTGAAAAACCCTTTTCGAGCTTGAAGCCTAAACACTTTTTTCTTCAAGTCTTAAGGGATGACCTCGTGTCCTTGTATGTATGTATATATGTATATATAGTTATCTATAAAGCCCACTTGGGGACACAGTTCTGTACAGTACGAAATACAATAATCTCATACAAGGGAACAAATACATAGATAGTTCAGTACATAAATATATAAATTATATAAAATAGAAGTGCTAGAGGTTTGCCACACAAGAGGAAAAGGGGTCCCTGCCCCGTGAGCTTACAATTAGTTAGGTGGGTAACATACAGATACAATGGAATGGGTATAAGTGCTGAAGTGAGACATATGCAGTGTAAATAAAACAATCATATACTGTGCTGGTTACCAGATAGGTAGATTTAAACCTGCTATTGAGGTTTTTTTTGACGTAGAGAGCGGGGGATAGAATTCCAGAGGACGGGAGCCACAAGAGAGAAAGTTTAAGGCAAGAGGAAGCAGTACGAGTAGGGGATAGTGAACAGGAGCTGGTTCTGCAATGAGCGGAGGGTAGGCAGGAACATATGGGGAGACTAGAGAGGAAAATATAAGGGAGGAGACCAGAGCGAAGGGATTTAAAGGTATGTCCACCCTTATTTCTATTTTTTAATATTGCCTTCCCCTGTTCCCCCAGCCCCAACCGCATGGTTTTTATTTTTAGAAAGCCCCCAACTTTTACTTCCTCCCCTCTTTCCTTCGCCGTGCTGCTGGCCCTCTGCTTGCGAGAATGCAGCAGAGGGGGCGGACCAGCAGTCGCGTCTGTGATTGCTGCGCGGCAGCCAATCACGGACGCGGCTGCCGGTCATCAGTGGCAGGGAGGAAAGGGAGAGGTAAGTAGAGTTTGGGAGCTTTCTAAAATTAAAACCATGCGGTTGAGGCGGGAGACCAGGGGATTACTATATTACAGGGGTTTTATGCTAGGGGGAGGGATAATAGAACGGGAGGAGAGGGAGGGAGAGTGAGGGAAGGGAGGGGGAGGGAGAAGAGCTGCAGTACGCATGGCAAAAATCTACCTGAGGCAAGGTACAGGCAGAGCCCTGCTAGCCTCCTGTGGGCAGTTTTGGGACTTGGGGGGGGGGACTACAGAGAACCCTATGGAGCTGGGATTGAGGTAAGGATTACACCACACTACATGATGGGGCCAGTAGTTGGGGGATTATAGTTTTGGGGGTGGACATAGCCCTTTAAAAGTTAGGAGAAGATTTTGTATACAATGTGCTGTTTAACAGGGGAGCGGTTGTTGTCCGATCCATAAGAGATTTGGGATCCGGTTTATATTAGAGAGTGAAACAATTGTGTGGGCAGAGTTAATTAGAGACTGAAGGGGAGAGAGGGGAAGCAGGAAGACCAAAGTAGTAGGTTGCATAGTCCCAGGCGAGAGCATGCATAAGCATAGCCGTGGTCGAAGAAAGGAACCTGCAAATTTTGGCTATATTGTGAAGGAAGAAGCTGCAGGGTTTTCGCAACATAGTTAATGTGGTTAGAAGGAGAAGAGAGAAGTCAATAATTACCCAAGGCGCAATGCCGATGGATAGGGGAACTGGGTGGGTTGGTCACAGAGATGAAGATGGGACAGGACCAGGTTAGGTGGAAAAAACGATCAGTTCAGTTTTAGAAAGATTAATTTGAGGTAGCGTTGTGTGAACATTTAGGAGGAGATGGCAAGGAGGGGCAGTCGGAGACTAGGGATGGCCAGTTCGCGGATCCGAACCCGGATCCGCCGCGGATTTATCCCGTTCGCGAACGGGCGATTTTCCGGATTTTCCGCCTTCCGAAACTTCCGATTCGCGGATTTTTTGTATTTTCGAAAATTTTCGAAATTACGAGTTTTCACGTAATTTGCAAAATTTTCGAAAATACGAGAAAACATGTAATTTCGAAAATTTTGAAAATACATAGGATTTCTCTTATTTCCATAAATATGTATTTTTCGTGTATTTTCGAAATTACGAGGATTACTCGTACGAAAACACGAAAAATCTATATTTCGAGGGTATTTTTCATTTTAATGGGTTCCGCTCGCCGATATCCGAATTTTCGAATTTTTCCGAAAATTCGCGATCCTCGAGCGGACTGGATTTTGCGAAGTTCGGACATCTACTATCGAGACCCCTGATTGGATATCGGGAGCTAGTGTTGGGTGGACAAATAGATTTTTGTATCGTCTGCATATAAATGATAGTTGAAGCCAAAAGAGATAATAACATCTCCCAAGGAAATAGTGTAGAGGGAGAACAAAGGGTCCAAGAAACAGACCCCCTGCGGGAACCCCCCCAACCAAGAGGACTTGAGAAAGAGGTATTCTAGCATAAGATACAGATAAGTTCTGTCAGCGAAGATAGATAGAAACCAGGATGGCCACTTCATTCCAAATGCCCAAAGAGTGAAGTACCACATAAGGAGGGAATGATCGACTGTGTTGAAAGCCGAGGAGAGGTCAAGGAGGATAAGAATAGAAAAGTGACCATTGGCCTTTGCAACTGCATCATTCACAACCTTACACAGAGCCATCTCTATTAAAGTATCTTGTTATTTCTACAGTCATAAATACTGTACTATGTTCCTTTAACTTCATTTGTAACAAAACACTTTATATTCTTGTCATACTGTATTATATCTGTTGTATTCAATTAGATCAAACTGGATTTGAAGTTTATTCTTGAAGACGTTTTGCTAGTCATCCGACTGGCTTCTCAATTCAGAATGACTTGTACAAGAATCTGTGCAATTATGTACCCTGGAAAATCCCAATTAGCATATCACAGCCAAGTGTTAAGGGTAGTGATTGGGATAGTGGCTAAGAGGTGTTATAGGAACGCCCAGAGTAAGGTGTCAAAACAGCATTGTACATGGCAGATAGTTGGTGTCGAACCCCCCACCTCTATTAGGCTTGTTTTCTTTATTTTCACATAAATGGCCTCCTTGACACCTCTCTGAACCAGTCACGTTCCTTTGCCAATATGTTAACATTACAACTCTTCAAATGTATGTCCTTTATCCTTAAGATGCAGGTACACGGCTGAGTCCAACCGAGGAATTGGCTTTCTGTGCTGGGCCATACGTTGATGCCATTGCTGTTTGTCCTCCCCACATGCAAATCAGAGCATTCTTCACTGCACTGCACTGCTTATATGATGTCGTCTTTTCTTGTGTTTCGGTATTGGGTGGGTCTTTCGGATGTACCAATTGCTGCCTCAGTGTGTTGTTTGGTTTAAAGCAGACAGGGATACAGTGTTATTGAAAATTCTTCTTAATTATCCTGGGCCTTCCTATAACACCTCTTAGCCACTATGCAATTCCGCCCTTAACACACCTGGCTGTGATATGCTAATTGGGATTTTCCAGGGTACATAATTGCCCCAGATTCTTGTACAAGTCATTCTGAATTGAGAAAGCCAGTCGGATGACTACGAAACGTCTTCAAGAACTAAACTTCAAGTCCAGTTGATCTAATTGAATACAACAGATATACCATGACCTGGATGAATGAGAACCTTCCAAGCATACTGTATATATAAGGACACTATTTTATGACTACAGTTTTATATATGTTTTTAAGGAATGAGGCATTATATAATTCTTTATTGTTTTTTCACATTATGTATTTATTGTTGCACTTGATAAGCTATTATGCACTTTACAGACTGGGTAGCCTCACTTTGGCCCCAGGCCTGTCACTTTATCACATATATGAGATGGAGTTTGGGGGCTTAATGTTTAATCAATTGTCACAACTGGTGGGGTGGAGATACCCTTTAGTTAAAATCCTCTTTATTTGCCCATGTATTGCTATGGACAAATCAACAGGAAGTCATGTAGCTAGAATGATAATGATGGAAGCAGTGAAAATACATCAAGAGGCTGGGGTTTGCACACTTGGGCCCCAATAACCAATGGGATTATTAAAATTTTGCTGCCTTCAGAGGTTTTTGTCAAACTAACAAATATCTTTATTCCTCCTCCTAACTAAAGTAACATCTACAAGCCTATTGCTCAAAACTTTGAGCATCCCCACAAAGATAACGATGCTTTTGACACAGCACGAGACCCCAAAACATCATTAAATAAAATGCCCATATTGGTCACATCCTACCCAGTCCACAATTCTAGATGTAACATGTATACAGAGGGTCACAGAGTCCTAGATCGCCATCCCACATAGCGATATCTCGATTCAAACTTTTTCACCAGTTATAAATAGAGGAGCCCATGTTGCTGTTATTTCTGCGTAGGGATAAGAAAAGGCACAGAGGCAGCTCTGGCAGCAGTTTATCTAGGTACATTGAGGTTGTGCCTGCGATGATGGAAGAGAAAGCTGGGTAATCCATCTGACTACCTACCTTCCTTTATCAGACATGATAGTCCACACAACTACCCTGGAATAACTCGAACAGCAACCCTGCCCGTGAAGAGCATCCTGAACATCAAGTTGTGCAGTAGCCCAGTAAATAAAAGTCAATAACCATCGTGTGTGATGCAAATATTAAACCTCTACTATACAGAAAATGAGTCTTAAGCTTAAAAACCTCTTTATGGGGAATGGAGGAATACAATCTATCTACATTACAGGTAGCAAAAATAACCTATTTGTAAGAAAAGATGTCCTTTAATTTTCGTAAGACACATCACGGAGTTCTTATTGTTAAAAATGGTGCTAATTTAGTGCAACTTTTATTGATCTCCCTGCTTATTCTTACGGGGCCTGTCTACCATGAGGCAGAGTGAGACATTTGTCTCAGGTAGCACCCCTGCACTGAAGAAGAAGGTGGCAGACAGGCATTGGTGAAAAAAATCCCCTTGACTGGCACAAGATGTGCGTGACTGCGAACCTGCATGCACGCCACAAGAAGTGTAATGCCGCTACATGACTCCATATACACAGTACCTTGAAGTTGCTTCAACTGCGATCCTGCTTCTTAAGGGAGTCAAGTCAGGACATACAACCTGCTGCTCATTGCTCACATAACATACGGCTCTAGTCAAGGAAGGACATCAGTGAAAGTCAGTGGAACCAATCAAAACCCTTCCATAATGCACAGCAATATTCATTTCTTGCTGCCTATTGGTCCTCTGTGGCTCCTCTCTTGTGTCAGCAGGTGTGATAACGGTCCAGCAGCTGCAGGCAATAGAGAAGGGGAGGGAGGGTCTGCTTGGCACAGAAGCATGCAGATATTTCAGAGAGAGTAGGCTGAGAAGCTGCACAACTGGCGAATCTTCTTAGAATATGTTTCCTTTCTACTACTGTGACAGTGACACTTTTCTGTGTAATTCAGAGTTTTTGGGAGCCATTGAGGGGGGGGGGGGTACTTGGCCTTGCTGAGTGTCCTGGGTCTTTCTGTGCCGGTCTACGGATTTTTATTTTTTGGGTGCCTGTCCTTTCCATTTCAAAATATTGCTGTAAGAGTGAGATTTATGTGCCAAGTTTTTCAATTCCCTTCATATTCCCATTGACTGTCTGAGAAATGTTTAAATACCTATGTGATAGGAAGTTCAAAATCGTACAATTGTAGCCATGCCCATTGACAAAACAACCCCTGACAAAGCCACACACCCACTTTAACCAAACCCATGACAAGCCACACCCACACAGAAATAATCAGGGGCAGCATTCAAAAGTTTGGCTCAGGCAGAAAAAAACCTATAAGTTCTGTTCTGTATATACATTACACTAAATTCTGAGCATGGGTCTTACTGGAGGATATTTCTTTTTTTTGTGAATCCTCTTATGTTTCTTCTGGGTACTTTTAGACTAATCATAAAGTTTGAGCATTTATTAGAAAGAACTGCGCTGTTAACCTCTTTTATAGGAAGAAAATAAATATGAATGTTTCCATGAGCAATGGGTCATTTCTTCTTTTACACTCATCAAGCATAGGTGAACTGTAGGTCAGACTATTGCATTTTTGCTTTTTTAAGGGCCCCATTTTGTTGTCTGCAGTGATTTTCACATTACAATAGCTCAGCTTACCTGTGGATATCTGTAACATCCTAGAATTCTGGCTATGGGCACTGAACCTTTGAAGGGAATCCCCACTATAGCCAAGGCATAATACTTTATTGCAGTTATAATTAGGGACCAATTCCTTCTTTCCTGATAAAATCCTTGTTGCTCCCATCAGTGATATCAACTCATTGTAACAAGAATCATAAAGTCTGAATCCCAGTGTTACTTGGGCGGAGATCATTTTGATTCATTAATTTCCATAACTGCTATACCATTGCAAGTAAGTAGCGATAAAATCTTATGTGAAATCTGGAAATAGAAAATGTGTTTTGCATGTGATATGATTTTGTAAAAAAATTGTTTTAAGCATCTGTAGTAGGTAGTTAAAGAAGGAAATATACACAGGAATTTTAAAATTCTGCATCCTCACTGTAATGTTCAATCACACATGATTTATACCTGTCCATGTATGTATATGTATTGTTATGGAAAGTAATGGTCATTTGTCTCTTACTTGGTTTTTGGGCAAAACTAATGGTTTTGAATTTTCAAGCTGAAACGATGTTCCAACCCAAAGATTTATAAATGTGGCTGGTCTTAACTAGGGATGGCCGGTTCAGGATCAGAACCTCGTATCCGCCGCAGATTTATCCGTTCACGAATGGCAGATTTTTCCGATTTTCCGCCTTCCGAACTTCCGAACCGCGGATTTCTCGTATTTTCGAGGATTACTCGTATGTTCAAAATTACGAAATCTCGTAATTTCGAGGAATTTTTTCATTTTGAGGGTCTGCTCGCGGATTTTCAAATTTTTTTTCGAAAATTCGCATCCTCGAGCGACCGGATTTTGCGAAGTTCGGACATCTCTAGTATTGACACTTGGGAGTAAACATCTGGATGTCTATAGGATGCCTATACATGTTCCAATAATTCCAATAAGGTATCCAGAAATAGATATTGTTATTAAAGGGTATGTCCACCCTCTACAAAAAATATAATATGTAGCAGGAATGGCTGAAAACCTCGACCTTGTAAAGTTATTATTACTTAAAGCTCTCCCCAAATGTACTCACCAGCCTACTTCCCTCTACCTTCTGCTTGTCTTTAATGCCTTTTCTATATGGAAGACAAGCAGAAGGGACTTGACTGGCATCCGCTCCTGTGATTGGCTAAGGCACGATGTCTTAGCTAATCACAGGTGCCAGTTGAGTGCCTTCTGCTTGTCTTCCATGCATGGAAAAGGCACAGAAGACAGCAGCAGTCAACAAGGAATGAGGCTGGTAAGTACATTGTGGGAGAGCTTTGAGTTATACAAACCTCGCAAGATCAAGGTTTTCTGCCATTTCCTGCTACATATTAAATTTTTATTTGCGGTGTGGAAATACCATTTAAGCAGAATCTGCCAGACCTCCTCCACTGACAATGGAAGTAACCGCAGTAAATACTCCTACTTTTTTGTAGCCAAGGTGGGATCCTTTTGTAGCCAAGGTGGGACCCTTAAGTCCTTATTTGGAGAGGCAATAACTTTTTCTTTGTGGGTTTTTTTTTTTGCATACAAAATAACTACATGTCCTTGCTTATTGATGTTACATAGCTGTACACTTCTACTTTTATCTTTAACTTTCATTTTTTTTTATGTACAAATTATTAAATGGAAACAGCAAATTTCCCAACAATTTTGTAGGAAAAGCACTTTCACAGAAGAAAAATAAACTATGAGTCTGAACAGATTCTCCCTCAGTATGAAATTTCGATGTCAAATCTCTGTTAACCATTCAAAACTTTATCAGATTCTCTGTAAGAATTTTTCAGGTTTTAACTGATGAAATTTGACGTGAATCTGGTACATTCCAAATGAGCTGTCATTCAGGCTTCCTTAATACTATATTATTTTTATGGGTTTTTGTTTTTACACTTATTTTCTCAAAGTTTTTTTACTAGTGACATGGATATAAAATGTACACACTACTATAAAGAATTTCTATTATACGGTTTTAATCAGGCTTGTCAGGAATATATTATTTGCTCCTCTATGCAATCCTACTGTTCCAACAGTGCAAAATTCACTTGAATTAAAGGTTTAGTCATTTCTCTTCATGCCAACCCCTAAAAGGAGATGCTTATTTGAAATCTGGCCAGTGGTTTTATGTATTCCCCGGTCTCCAAGAAATTGTTAAAGGCAGTGAGTTAATTTATTTGTACAAGCAACGAGGGTATATTGTTTTTCAGGAATGTTTTAGGATAGAATATTTTAATAATAAAATGTCACTTTTTTAGCATCAGATATTGGAAAAAATAGATAAACAAAACCTACCCACTGCATTGAAAGTAGCACTTCGGACTTTCTCTAAAGTGTGTTTTCAGGGTATTTTGTCTCAATGTGGACAGGAAAGAGCCTCCCAAGGTGATGTCTCCAGCCAAGGATAACCAATACCTTCTTCACTAAGCAGTCTGCACCCTTCCAATGAAGTTTCACATACACACTCCCTATACCACAGTATAAGAATGAAAAGCCAATGACACGAGGATCCAAACATTGTCAGCAAAAGAGGTGATTCCATGAATTTTCTCTTCAACATTTTCTACTTTACTTTAAAGAGAGTTAAATAAAATATAATTAAACCTACTTTGCAACACTCTACTTCTACAATGGATGAAACATTTTATCAACACACTCAAAGCCCTGTAATGAGCAGAATATTTTTCACTTTCTAGAAAACCTGATGACATCAGAAAAATGATCTTCCACAAGTGTCTTTTGTATTACAGCAGAATTTTACCCCAATAAGCCTCTCCAAGCTGCTGCTTATTACTGTTATTAACTCTTGCAGGGATTAGGGGTAGCAGAAATAAACTCCTGGGGTAGATAGACCAATAGACCAATGGTACACACGGAATTCAGAATGCAGTTGATTGCATAAAAAGTGTTTTGTATAGCACACACACACACACACACACACACATAAAAATAACACACATAAGCTAACTCAGCTACAACTTGAATAAAAATGTTCCCACCCTTCTTTTTTGGGCCGCAAACCTTCTCACGACTGAACCTTAATTAATATGTTCACTTTGCTGGGAAGCTATATATAAATAATCTGAATGGGAAGAGAAATGGAACGCCCTCTTACCTTTCTTTACTGTTCCTCCTGTGGTATGTACAATAGCCCATCTGGCCTTGCTACTTACCCAACAAAGAGAACCTCTTCCATATAGTTATATTATATATCCTCAATCCTCAACAGTATTTTGTTAAACTTTTTCACACTTCTTTTTCACCATGGACACTGCTAGGAAAGGTTTATCCAACGCTTTATATAGAGCCATACATCCCAGCTGGAGGTAATTTGAAAGTAGTAATTATTTAATTACACAGGTAACTATCATTACACAGATTATTATATTTAACCATCCTTACAGAGTAACCCATGATTAAAATAATTTGATGGGAAGAAAATCAGTGCTTTGCTATTGTTATTAGGCATATTTGTTTTATATATAAAACAAGAGGAACATGCACAGACTGTAAAAGAAATCAAACATATTTATTGTTTCTACACGTTTCAGCTTAACATCAGGAACTTTATCACATCTTTCATCATTGTGCTCACATCCCATCACCCATCACAACAAAAACAAAACAATCTATATTAATCAAGTGAAACCCCCTTTGTGTCTTTACCTTAGGCCACATCGGGAAACAGCATCATAGTCAGAAAAAAACATATCAGACCCTCCGGCTCCATACAATATTGATACAATGACACATTCGCTACTTAGTTAAGTTAAGAGTTCAAATTCCGAGTAGCTCTTACCCAAGAGATATCTTTATTAGGCACTTATCATTTACTTACTCCATTGGTAATTCCAAAGCCAAGTCCACACCCAAGCCTCCATAGTAAATTTCCCAGCTTATACGTAAAAACCGTCAATGGTCAGTCACTAGCAGGCCACATATAAATATCAGACTGTGAAACCAAACTCCCCATGTATTTTAAAGGTTGCCAGAAACAAATCAAATTCCCCATGCACCCATTTAAAAACAGAGACAATATAAATATTCACAAAAACAAAGTAGACGGATAAAAAACACTCCTTACATCAAGGCTCCACACCTTGCATTCAGAAGGTCCCTTACACCTGGCTGTTATATGCTAATTGGGACTTTCAAGGGTACTTATATTGCCAACAGATTCTTGTACAAGTAGTTGAGAAAATGTGAAAGCCAGTCGGATGACTGTGAAACGTCTTCAAGACTAAACTTTAAGTCCTGTTGATTAAATGAATACAACAGATATACCTTGACCTGAACGAATTAGAACTTTCACAGCAAATGAAACTGTGGAACTGTCTTCTAGCAGGTGTGGTAATGGCAAGTTTCACTGAATAGCTTTAAAAGTGGGCTAGATAAGTTTCTAAAACTAAAAAATATTGAGAATTACTGGTATTAATACATATACTGTAGTTCTGGTTGTTACAGGGATACTATTAATATTGAGAATTACTGGTATGATACATATACTGAAGTTCTGGTTGGTACAGGGATACATATAATATTGAGAATTACTGGTATTAATACATACACTGCAGTTCTGGTTGGTACAGGGATACTATATAATATTGAGAATTACTGGTATTAATACATATACTGTAGTTCTGGTTGGTACAGGGTTACTATATAATATTGAGAATTACTGGTATTAATACATATACTATAGTTCTGGTTGGTACAGGGTTACTATATAATATTGAGAATTACTGGTATTAATACATACACTGCAGTTCTGGTTGGTACAGGGATACTATATAATATTGAGAATTACTGGTATTAATACAGTACATACAGTGCAGTTCTGGTTGATCCAGGGATACTTTCTAATTGCGATCAGTCAGAAAGGAAATCGGAAAGTCTTCCTCTGGACCAACTGTTAGAGAGGGTTAATAAAGAGGTTGAAATGGTTTGACTTGAGAGATGTATGCCTCTATTCAACCTCAATTACTATGTTACTATGTTATCAAACAAAAAAGTACACTGGGTTAACAAACACTTAATTTCAGGAAAACAAATATTCCCAGATTAAAAGATGCTCTTCAACAGGTAAACTGGGATGATATATTATCAGGTAAAGGTACTGAACAGAAGTGCACTGTTTTAAGAGCATTTTAAGCCATTTCACATCTAAATTTATATTCTTGGGAAATAAATGTAAAAGTCTGCACCCATGTGGCTTAATTCTGATTTAAAGAGGGAAATAGAAAGGAAGAAAAAAGCATTTAAAGTCAGACGGAACAAAAGGGCATTTAGGAATAATAAAAACAATAACAAGGATTGCAAGAAAGCAATTAAGCTAACTAAAATTAATAATGATGTTAGGATAGCTGAACAAAGCACCACTAATGCAAATTTTTTTTTTTAAGTATGTTAATAATAGTAAGAAGATGGGGACTGAAAATGTGGCACCATTAATTAATGGGGATACGGTAGTTATGGAGGATGGCGATAAAGCAAATGTCTTGAATCATTTCCCCCCATCTGTATACACTATAGAAGATCCAAGTACAGATATCATAGAGTATACTGTAGTAGCAATAATGTTATAAAAGATGCAAGTGCACTTTGGTTAACCCAAGGATATGGTACAGAAACAACTAAATAAGGTTAATATTAATAAATGTCCTGGACCGGATAAAATGCATCCTTGGGTGCTTAGGTAGATAAGTTCAGTTTTGTCTAGGCCATTGTTTCTTATTTTTTTAGATCCCCATCATGTCCGGAAGTGTGCCTCTGGATTGGAAAAAAGCTGATGTAATTCCAATATTCAAAAAGGGTAATCGTTTACAGCCGGGTAATTACAGGCTAGTAAGTAACTTCAGCGGTGGGGAAGATACTGAAAAGTTTCATTAGGGAACATATTCTAGAGTATGTTTTAAAGGGGAACTGAAGTCTACAGACAACATTGTCCCAATAGACAGAGCACATTCACAAACATACAACAAGCTGTGTATAAAGAGGGGAATAGATTCAAGAGAGAAAGATATTAATCTCCCTTTTTACAAGGCACTGGTAAGGCCTCATTTGGAATATGCAGTGCAGTTTTGGAATCCCATATACAAAAGGGACATCTTGGAAGTGGAAGCAGTTCAGAGAAGGGCTACTAAATTAATAAGGGGAATGGAGGAGCTTAAATATGCAGGCAGATTAGACAAGTTAGGGCTGTTTACATTAGAGAAGCGACGTTTGCATGGGGATATGATAACCTTATACAAATATATTAATGGGCCTTACAATTAACTCTCTGGTGCATTGTTCACTAATAGGTCATATCAGAGGACTTGTGGACATCCTTTAAGGTTGGAGGAAAAGAAGTTTCATCATCAGGTTAGGAAATGTTTCTTTACAGTGAGAACAGTGAAACTGTGGAACTGTCTTCCAGCAGATGTGGTAATGGCAAGTTCATTAAATAGTTTTTAAAAAGGCCTGGATAAGTTTCTAAAACTAAAATATATTGAGAATTACTGGTATTACCCATATATATATATATTTGAATATAAGTCGATCTGAGTATAAGTCGAGGTACCTATTTTAAGCTGAAAAATTAGTAAAAACTGGTTAACTCGAGTATAAGTCGAGGGTAGCAATTATGACTAGTATTGCCTTTTGATTTTGTATTGTTTTGAGGCTATAGATGCCCTTTAAATGGACAGCAGAATTCCCATACAGTAATAGCCATACTGGATTATGCTGTCCATTAAAGGGCAACTAAAGCCTCAAAACAATACAGAATCAGAAGGCAATCTTTTCATACTCCTGATACTGTATTGTTTTGAGGTATTAGTTGCCCTTAAAATAGACAGTAATCCCATTTAGTAACCCTCAATTCCTTGGCACTCCAGATTTTTGGAAACTACAACTCCCAGCAAGTTTTGGTTTGGTCTAAATATGTGGAGTGGCAAGATTCAATAAACATATAGTTAAGATTAACAACATATAGTAAGCAACAATTCTCCTGCCCACCTCTAACCCATAGACCAAAACTCTCTATGCCTCTCTTACCTGCACATCTGACCTGCAGACCTATTTCCTTGCTTCTTTTCTTCAGAACTGGTAAATGGTGGTGTCCAGGAGTCCTGCAGTATTGAGGGACCTTCTAGTGGAGCTTGATTGTAAAGCCAGCCCTAAATGACAATTGGTATGGGGCTTCAATAGGGCTCAGTGCTAGGCCCTGATGCGTAGGAATGCGCGCCGGTGTGCGCACGCACGCACACCTATGTTCCGGCTCTCCAGTGTTTGAAACTGCATTTGGAAGGCCGGTAAGAATGGCCCGAGTATAAGCCAAGGTTCGGGTTTTGGGCTATTTTTAAAGCCTGAAAACCTTGTCTTATACTAGAGTATATACGGTAATACATACAGATCTGGTTAATCCAGGGATATTTTCCGATTGCCGTTTGGAGTCAGGAAGGAATTCCCCCTACACCCCCCCACCCCCATTTTAGCTGTTTTTTTGCCTTCCTCTGGATCAACTGTTAGGTAGGGTTAAAAAAAAATAAAAAAAATTGGGTGAATTGGTTGGACTTGATGGATGTCTTTATTCAACCTCAATTACTATGTTACTATGTGTCTCACCTCTCCCTTTGCTGTGGCCATTGGCTGATTTATGAAAACAACCTGTGAGTACTAGGGGTCAGCTCCCACAATCCACCTTATATGGGTAAACCCCCAGCTAAGTGTCTGCGTACAGGCACATGCTCTGTAGAGCTCAACAGATCAAAACAAGGAAATTGCAGCCTTGCTTCCTAGAAGCTGAGAGCCAATCACATTATAGCACAGAGATCCTCCCTCTCCCTGACACAGAACAGGGATTTCAGTTTTTTTTTTCAAACATATTCAATGCTCCTGTCCTAACAATGATATAATCCTTTACTTTTCAAACAAAAAGAAAATTAATCTTTGCAGTGTATATCAAAGATAGCATCGATGTAAGAAATAGAATACTTACATTTCAGCAAAAATAAAAGTAAGTCTGGGGAATAGAACCTGCAACTTGCACATTTACTGTCTTGCTAAAAGCAGAGCTCTGACCTCTAGGCTAAGAGAGATGCTATATAGACCACATGTAGAATATTGTGGTCGTGACCTTCTGAACTGTATGTGTCTAAACCTGGCATCTTACAAGGTGAGCCACCACTGAACAAGCTGAAGCCTAGGTACAATTAGAAGCTTTATCTTTTACATGGAATATAATATAAACAAAAAAAGGTATGTCTGGGGTATTTAACTCATGACCTTCTGAACTGTGTATTTTTTAAATCTGGTGGCTTACCTGGTGTGGTGCACCAACACTGAATAAGCAGAGAAACCATGTAAATTTGGAAGGTTTATCTTTTGCTAGGAAAATAATAATTAAATAAAATTTAATATGGAATCCTTGATAAGACTTTAAAAGCTGCTTATTACCCTGCAGTTTATTTTCCAGCAACTCACACTGACTGGTAAATAAACTGAAGGGTAACAAGCAACTTTCAAAGTCTTATCAGGGATTCTGTTTACACATCTCCCCCTCCCTCTCCCCTGCTGTCATTTCTCTGCTGATTCTCTTAAATGTTGCAGGCAGGCAAAGAGGTCAAGCATGAGTTACATATTATTATTTCTGCTTCTGGAGTGACAGGCCTTTCCCTGTAAATGCTGTGATTAAAATAATGATTTCTCAGAATCTACTGCTCAGATTTAAAATCTGAAAAATGTTTTGGAGAAGTGGAATATAGAGTAAAGATGCCCTTTAAAAGCCTTAGAGGATGTGCAATCGTTGCAGGTGGATCTAGATAGATTGTCACATTAGACTGCTAAGTGGCAGATGAGATTCAGTTTTGAGAAATGTAAGGTGATGCATTTTGGACCTGTGCTACTTATAATTTTAATGGCTCTGTGTTAAGTGAATCCCTGTTGGAAAAGGATCTTGGAGTTTTGGTGGATAACAAACTTAAAGGTAGCAAGCAGTGCCAGACAGAAACAGCTAGAGCCAGCATGGTATTGTCTTGTATAAAGAGAGGTATAGATTCAAGGTAGAAAAATGTTATTCTCCCTTTTTACAAAGCATTGGTTAGGCCTCATTTGAGAAATGCAGTGCAATGTTGGAAAGGATTCAGAGAAGGGCAACTAAATTAATAAGTGGATTGGGGAAACTTGAATATGAAGAGAAATTGGATAAGTTACAATTATGTACCCTAGAGAAAAGGCGCTTGCGTGGGGATATGATTACTGTGTTTAAATACATTAACAAGCCATACAATAAACTGTTTGGGGCATTGTTCACCAATAAAACATGTCAGATGACATGCGGATATCTGTTAAGACTTGAAGAAAAGAAGTTTAGGCTTGAACTTTGGAAAGGAGTTTTCACTGTGGGAACGGTAAAGCTATGGAACTGTCTTCCAGTGGACGTTGTAATGGCAGGTTCATTGCACAGTTTAAAAAAAAAAAAGCTGGATGAGTTTCTGCAAACAAGGAATATTGCAAGTTACTGGTATTGATACATAAAGTAGAGTTGATCCAGGGAAATTTCCGATTGCCACTTGGAGTCAGGAAGGATTTTTTTCCCTTCAAAATTTGGTGTTTTGTTTTTTTTTTTGCCTTCCTCTGGATCAACAGTTAGGCAGGAAATGAGGATATTGCTAGATGGGTTGGACTGGATGGACGAATATATATCCCAAGTACCATACTATAGATATTTATATATTTAGATATATAGATAAGATAAAAGGGTACAGCACACCAATTAGTGCAAACAATGGTAATTTATTTATTTTTTCACACCGGATAACTCATACATCTATTTATAGAATTGGGACCTGCGGTATCCTGGTATTTGCACACGTTACTGTTTGGAATTTGCAAGTGCTGTCTTTCCTTCCTCCTTATATATATATTAATATTCTATAAATACAGGGACTTTTAAACATTTTGTTGTTTATTTGTATCACCTGCTACTTGCAGCAACAATATAGCAACATTTTGGGGACAATATCCCATTTGTCAAGCTCTCACAGATAGCAATGAAACTACATTAACAGGAAATGAAGTAATTTCATAAACACAATAAAACACATATATATTATACATAGTGAATACATAAAAACATTTTCTTCATAAATGATGGACACTTTTTTATTTTCAATGATGGACAGTTATCTGCATAAATGGGATGTAAGGGGCAGTGGCTAGAAATCATTTAAATATGTCAATTTTGCAGTTGTAAACACTTGACCAAGAGCATAGAGTGCTCAAGACATGTTGTGCAGGTTTGTGCCACAATAAAGCATTCATGACTTTTTTTTTAATGTATTCTTGTTAAATAGAGATGGCCAAACTCACTGAAATCCGTTCCACTTGCAAATTCACAGATTTTTGAAAAAATCTGAAAATGTGAAAATTCACAAGCCAACTCATTGAAGTCACTTTGAGTTAAAAAAAAATCCGAAATTTCCACCTAAAATTAAAATATAAATAGCAATGGTAACTAATAAAACACAGTCCAGTATTGGAAACTTCACTCGCTTTCTGATTTGGCATTCTGCGTAGTAGTTTGTAGAAATTGTGAATTTACAAAATCAAATATTTTCGCAAATAGTTCCGCAGTTCAGAAAAATCCAAAAAAGTCAGAAAGTCCGATTTCCAGCAAATCCATGAAATCTGCTTAAGAACAGGGTTCGGGTTTTGGATTTGGGTTCCATCTCTATATTGTCAGTCCAATATGTTTACATTCTTGGTGTATTTTTCTATTTCAGTTTTGAATCCTGCAATAGATCACTTTACATTTCTATTAGTTTCTACACAACTATGGTCTATATTAAATACTAAGAAACCAGCAGGGTTATTCAATAAAAGTTCTTATCATTAAAAATGGTGGTACCTTTGCCCCAACCAATCAGATGTTAGCTTTCAAACGTTAAATAATATCAGATTAGTTGGGGCAAAATTAGCACCATTTTTAACAATAAGAACTTTTATTGAATCTCCCTGCAGGTGTACTTGATGTGTATTTAGATGGAAAATATTTAAATTTAAGAATGTGTATGAAGTTTTTATTAAAAGAAGACTTTATATGAAGCTAGTAACAATAGTAATTAACCAATATATATCAAATAAATGTATCCCTAATAGATATATTGTTTAAAATAAGAACATTAATAAAATGTAAAAATTTTTAAAGGAAAATAAATGTTATGCTTAAAGGACAACAATATACAGTTGTGTTCAACCCCCAATGCTGTAAAGGGTTTTAGGGAATTCAGTGTACATTTGTAATTGTGTTCAGAATGAAATCTTACAAGGACTTTTTAAAGAACCAAATGCAACTAAAATAACATTAATTGTTTTTCTAATACAGTATTAAATGGTTTTTTTTGTGATTTCTTCATTGACACAATTATTCAACCCCTTAAAGGCTACCACTCTTAAAAACAGAGGTTCATTCAAGTGTTTTCGATCAGGTATTGAAAACAATTGTGGATGTCATCGAGCAGCAATCAAGCATAATAAGCACCAATTAGGCAGATTTAAAATGGCTGTGATACTTAGCTCCTTCTAGACATTTACTGGTGTGTTTACAAACATGGTAAAGTCAAGAGAATGGTCCAGGAAGACAAGAGTGGTGATTGCTCTTCACAGGAAGGGCAATGGCTATAAGAAGATTGCAAAGATGTTAAAAATACCAAGAGACACCATAGGAAGCATCATTTGCAAATTCAAGCCAGAGGGCACTGTTGAAACGCTAACTGGTTGTGGCAGGAAGAAGATGCTGACTTTGACTGCTGTGCGCTACCTGAAAGTGGAGAAAAGTCCTTGTGTGACTGCTGAGGAACTGGAAAAATATTTGTCAGATGCGGGTACTGAAGTTTCAGCTCAGACAATAAGGCACACACTGTGTAATGAAGGCCTCCATGCCAGAACTCCCAGGCGAACCCCCTTGCTGTCTACAAAGAATAAGAAGAGTCGACTGCAGTATGCCAAAAGTCATGTGCACAAACCACAAAAGTGTTCTGTGGACTGATGAAACAAAAGAGGGAGACGTTGGACCTTTCAACAGGACAATTATCCCAAGCATACCTCCAAGTCCACTAGAGCATGGTTGCAGATTAAAGGCTGGAACATTTTGGAGTGGCCATCGCAGTCACCAGATTTAAATCCGATTGAGAATCTACAGCGCGCAAGCCTAAGAATGTGACTGAACTGGAGGCTTTTGCCCATGAAGAATGGGCTAAGATACCCATAGATTGCTGCAAGACACTTGTGTCAAGCTATGCTTCCCATTTAAAAGCTGTTATAACTGGAAAAGGATGTTGTACTAAGTGCTAAGAATGAATGTCACTTGGGGGTTGAATAAAACTGATAATGATGTGAGCACAGAAAAGACATTTGTGGTTATTTCATTATAAACGTTATGTTATATTTGTCTGACTTACAAGTGTCTCTTTGATTTAATTGTAAACAAGATGACTGAAATGATCAAAATCAATGTCAAACTGGCCAAAACACTCAATTTCAGTGGGGGTTGAATAATTTTGAACACAACTGTATTTATAAAATATCATCACCCCCATTACATGTCCACACCATCAGCTGAAATTGCTTATTCACATTAACAACCATGCTGCCCTCCCTTAGATATCACACAGCAAAGATGAGTGCTAAAAGCCAGCCTCCTAGACGACCCCGGGCCGTGGTTAACATAACACTTGTTATTGGCTGGTGGGAATGTCTGTTACTACTTCTCTCCTCCTCCTCTGCCAGTCAAACAAACTTGAAATGTCCTGTTGCTAGGATACAGCCTACATAATCAAGCTGATCAAGGGTGGGTGGAGGAGTGTTTTCTTGCATGCTAGCTTTGAGTGACAGTTAGAGGCAGACAGAATGGTTACGCCCCTTTCACAGCATGGCTAATTGAAGGCTAATTGAAGGCAGAGAGAGGCATTGAGGCAATACAATGGAGATGGAAGGGGAACTTCCATCTCCATACAAGTAGCTTCAATACCAGGGCCCTGAAATGAGTCATATCATACCTTTCTTGCAAGCTTTATAATGCAGCTGATGATACTCTGTCCAAACAGTAGGATACAACAGGGCATGCTGTTGCCAGTAGCTAGAAGGTAGAGCAATGGTACTGATGATACCACAGCTCACAATGTAAGTAGGAAGCACATCCTATTATTGCTGTAGTATTGCAGCTATAAGCATGATCCTGGAGTCATTTTAATGTTAGTAGTGTGCTATTTTTTAAAGGGGGCAATTATAAGGAGACCACAACTCTGCTTTCAGCCATATACAATCTTAGGAGGGACTAGGACGAAAAAAATTCAAAACTCAATTCACTGCAAGGCTGGTCACCCCAAAATATTGGCAGAAGTTTTTGGGTTGAACCTACTGGTTCCAGGTCAAAAATACAGTTGAAATTTAATTTTTAGCATCAAAACCAGAAACGTAGCGATTTCGATGCTGAATTTTCACAGTGTTGAAACCTAGGACATTTCTGTGAGTATGCTGGCAAAATTAACACCAGTGGGATGGTATTGTACGTGCTAAGCCATATCTTTAAAGGACATTTTTCACAACCCCCTGTTTCGGTGGTTTCTTCCTTTAATATACCACTTGCTGTTCATTTCTGGGTGTAATAAAATGATATAACATTTTGGGAAGAAAATACAAACAAGAAGCCCAGCAGTTGAAGACAATATGGCAAAGATCTCTACTGCCACCATCTGTTTACCTTTGGTACTGAGGTAAGCTGGGATAAACGTCACCCAAACACTAGCAAATACCAACATACTGAATGTAATGAATTTTGTTTCATTAAATGTATCTGGGAGCTTCCTAGCTAAAAAGGCAACTAATAGACTAATAGCAGCTAAAAGTCCCATATACCCCAATACACAAGCAAATAACACTGTAGACCCTTCATTACATACAATAACAATGGTTCCTATTTCAGCTGCCATATTGAATTCTACAAATGGAGGTGCTTTGGCCAACCAAACAATGCACAGAGCTATCTGAATTATTGTACAGACAGGGACAATATACACAGGGATCCTGAGTCCCACCAGTTTCTTTAATTTACTGTTTGGATTTGTAGCATTAAATATCATTATTACAGTAATGGTCTTTGCTAGTATAACTGAAAGGCAAACTGAAAAAATAATAGCAAATATAACCTGCCGGATCATGCAAGATATAAGGCTGGGTCTACCAATGAATAATAAGGAACAAAGGAAGCCAAGCATGAGAGAGATAAGAAGTAGATAGCTGAGTTCTCTGTTATTGGCCTTTACAATTGGAGTGTGGTGCTTTATTATGAACAAGGAGAACACAGAGAGTGTAACCAGGCAAAACAAGATTGAAACACAAGCCAGAGAGGATCCCAACATCTCCTGGTAAGAAAGGAATTGAATGGGTTTTGGCAGACACTTCTCTTTTGTTCTGTCAGGCCATTTGTCTTCTGGACATTTGAGGCAATCTGTGTCATCTGAAACAACAGAATCTGTTATATAGCTACAGTATCATCAATATTCAAAATGATGTGGAAGAGTGTGTATTGTAACTGATCATTCTCTGATTGCAAGGCTACTGGTAATAGGTGGACCCATATCAGACCTGTACATTCTATACTGGTACTGTGCATGTGCACTTCTTATTTATTAATCCTTGTGGAGTCTTTGGGGCATTTTATAAAGAAAAATCATCATTAGTGCCATTTTTATAAAGGTGATCAATATCGCGGCGAAAATCAATACCGCGGCGATGTGCGGCGGTAATTTGAACACTCTTCGACGCGATAATGTACATAGCACAATGCGTATAGTATAGTATCATGGCAAAGGGCTCAAATCCTGATGTACGGGACAGAGGGCAGGGAGGGTCTGCTGGGAACGGATTGCCCCGCGGGTGGTCACACCCGCCGCCCCTCTGGCGGGAGAGATATTTCAGAAATATGATTGATTACTGTATAATCACATTATGGCAAGCATTGAAAAATCAACCAATCAGAATTGAATTAGGTCCTTTATAAAGAGGTGCAAACTCTGCAGAGCTCAGTAGTCATCGCAGTCAATGGCAGAAAAAGAGGTCAGCAACATCAGCTCCGTTGATGCCACTGGTGTCAGTGGGGTCACTGGCAGCTGCAGTGACCTTGCATGTCATTGGCGACATCAGTGGAGTTGGTGTCACTGGCTGTGAAGACAGAAGACTTTGGATCAAGACGCCGGCATCATGAACATTGAAGTTTCCACTGCTGACTGTGTCACTGGCAGCCGCAGCGACACGGCCTTGTATTGCCAACTTCAGCGGTGCCCACGAGGGCACTTATAAGTGCTGGGGAGGGGGGTCCCGGTATGAGCTACGGGACCCCCTTATTACCCATATGGCCGCAAGGGCACTTGTAAGTGCCAAAGGGGCCTTACAAGGGCTGAGGAGGGGGGTCCTGGTTCGAGCTGCAGGGCCCCTTTAAGCCCCAAAGGCCCTTTTTGGGACTGCAAGGGCCCTTCCAAGGGCCGGGGAAGGGGGGTCCCGGTTTGAGCTGTGGGACCCTTAAACCCCCAAAGGCACTTCTCAATGCCCCCGCTGGCAGGTCCCTCCACCCCCCCAGTGGACCCCTTCCCTCCCTGCGATCGTACGGGGCAGGGGGCCAGGAGGGGCTGCTGGGAAGGGGTTGCACCACAGGTGGTCACTGTGGATGGGAGGTGGGCGTACATCCCTTCCCTTTCTGATGGCGACCCGGATGTTTTCGCCAACTCAAAGTTGGCAAATTGAAATGGTTGAGGTTAACGGCAGAACTCAGTTACCACCGCTTTATAAATAAAAGGGAGCGAAAAGTTAAAGGCCCTTTATAAATATGCCCCTTTGTTATATTGCAAAATAGCACAATCACAGTAACCCTGGTCCAGGTGTTTACCGCATTAGTAAATATAAATGGAAAGTTGTTACTTGTTGCCAATCATTAACTACCACAGAACGATAGAAAGGTGTCAGCTAATGAGAGACTTTTTTTTGGACCCTCCAAATAACTTTGTCACAGTGATTGGGGTACACAGTTCTCATGTATATGCTATACACATAATAAAATAGCTGTAATTGGTTGCTGGCACCCTGCTTACCTGCATACAATTGTTCTGCAGGGCATTAGAGTATTAAAAAAAGTAATGTGAACCTGACATTTTGGCACTAAAAACAAATCTTTATCTCTACTGTAGTAATAACATTTCACTTGGAATTAATGGCCCTTGACCAACCAAGAAAACACTCCAAGACCACTATGACTCCCCCACCAAACAGTATAAACAACACTATACATATTCTGCATGTGGATTAAAAATGTATATATGTATATAACAAACCATAAGGATTTAGAATCTTTCTTTCTGAACATGGCACACAGTCAAAACAACAGATCTTTTTCCCCTGATGTGTGGCCCTTCTGTGGCCTTTGGGACATGAATCACTGCAGACTGAGAGAGGGACCTGTAGGAGATTCCATTTTAAAGAAATTCTCATTTATTAATATATATTATATATATAACAATCTATTATTTACAGTAATAATAAAATATCCGTACATTACAACATGGTCATCTAATTCTGATTTGGTCAATGGGCACCAATAAACTATAATGCACAATAATAGTATTTAGCACCATAGTTGGTATTTTATTGACACAAGTGTAGGTTCGATTGGACTGGATATACACGTAGACAATTCTAACAGGATTTATTCAACATCTGTGTTTGAATGCCTCTAAAACATACAACCCTGCCATCACAAATTTATTTAAGAACATTCCACAGTCGCCCTGCCCTTATATGGAAGAAGCATGTATGTTGCTTAAATTAAAATTGCCTTTTCCCAAGATAAAAAATTATTATTTATTTTATAGCTTTTGCAAACTCTACCCCTGAAAAATCAGCAAAATGTAGAGCAATCAATAACTAGAAAGACTCAAATCATTGTAAGGCTGTGTAGTGTGTACACATGGGTGGACATTCACCCAATATTCCTGCTAAAAACTTACCGATTGCCAAAACAAATGGTCAATGTCAACATTTTCCTCTGTATATGTATTTCTAATAGAGCTATTGGCATTAAATATTTCACCAGGTATTGGTACCCACTCAAGTAATCCACCCATATAAAGAAAGCAAACCAAATAAGTCAATAAATTAAGTTATGTGTAATAAAGTGGAATGATGCACAGAACAAGCATTAAACACGTGAAGAAAAGGAGGTACAGGTTCCTGGAAAAAAAGTAAATGAAATAATGGGAGAATATGGGAGACAAAAACTAACTCATAGGATTTCATTGCACACACCATGTTTGAAGGGAAAATGGCACTGCACATCCACTCCACTTGCTATAATTGAATGAATGGATTAATGTACTGGATATTCTAACAGGAAAATGATCCTGTGCCATGGAAAACCTCAGTTAGTTTCAGAGAAAGAAAATAAAGCTGCTTGAACGGCCCAGTCAATAACAATACTTGAATACAATCAAAAATCTATGCAAAGAAGTGAAGACCAGAGTTTAAAGAACTGGAACCTTCCAGTTTGCATGGGACAAAATAAGCTAGTTTCTCCATACAGGAGGCATCTTAATGCTGTCATTACCAACAAAATATTAAGTATTAAATACATTTCAGTAAATGTGTTAATGCTTATTTCTGGTCTCTTTCCACTTTACTACACATAACTTAATTTGTTTTGATTTCTTTATATGCATGGATTACTGATGGGGCTGTTACTGATATCTGGTGTAATTTTCATCCCTATAGTCCCATTAGAAATATTTACTGAGCAAAAATGTTTGTATGTTCAATAATTATTTCCCTCCAGTATATTGGTCTCGACAATCAATCGGGCGGAAACATCAAACGATATATATACGTCCAAAGTCTACTTTTGAGCAACACATAATCTTTACATCAGGACTAACAAAAATATTTCACTTTTCAGTGCTGAATATTTCTAGCAAAATACAATAATAATATGATAAAATTAATATGCTGATATTTTTAAATAAGGTAATCTCCCTTTACATTCAATTTGAAAAAAGTTTATATGGGATATGCAACGGATATTAGCAAGAAATCAGACATTGCATTTCTATATTATAGGAATTAATTACATTTAAGTGATTGATTCCTCCATTCCATAAAATCTTTTCTTGATGAATAACAAGTTCCTGGCCTTTAAGAGATCCTGCATCATAATGACCAACACAGACATACTGATTACTTCCATTAGGGAACAGCTGCCAGTTCACAATGTCCACACTGATAGGAGCATCTCCATTCTTATCGAAAAATATTCTCTCTCCTCCAGTGTTGGTAAAGTTAACTCTTCTGATATAATGCAAAAGCTGGAGGAAAAGTTTGAAGAATGAGACAAAAGAGATGAATGGCTTAAACAGGATCATATTCTAAAGATGATACATTGAGTGATGAATTAATGAATTGTAATTGTGTTGGTGTTATATTTGATCTTTATTAAAGGGCAAGTTCACCCCTTCATAAAAAAAATGTGTATAGGTAAATAACTCCCAAAACTGCTATAGTTAGAAAGCCTGAAATGCTGCCTGATGTTCTGTTACCCCTCTTTCTGCTTCATGCTTCTTTCAGTTATCAGCTGTCAGTCATGGGTGTAACAAATGACCTCATAGCCAATGACTGAATGCTATTCTCCTGTCTCCTCTGAGTATGTAAAACCATTAAAAAAAAACCTTGAAGAGCATGAAGAGGAGGTAAAAATGTTGAGAGGTAAAGGGAAGGGAGAGAACATTTAATGTATAAAGTCTGATGGACATTTTCACTTCTAGTGGATAGCACCAGTTCGAAGTCAGCATGATTTATGGCTACAAATGACAGGACTAATCTTTCATCAGTACTGTGTGTACTCAGCTGTGTTTCTATTTTTTATTGGCTTCTTTAAATACTATAACTCCCTGTCTTAAAATATATATGCATACATTTTTTTGCTCTAACGATGGATGAAATTATAAGAAACAATTCACAAATAACATGTGTCCAATGGGGTAACTGGGAACTAGAGGTGTCCGAAATTCCTAGAGTTTGTTTTGTTTTAGAACTATAGAAGTTCAGTAAAACTAAAGTGCGAAAACTACCTATTAAAGTCAATGGGGAAAAATTGTTCAAAAATTCTTATAAAATACAGTTAAAATAGCAATGGTAACTTACTGTAAATGGCTCTGGGACCTCAAAAATGGTCTAGGGAACACATACATATCACCAATACTCACTTTCCACTTGATTGGGCAATTGTCGAGCTTCCACATTGAATTTCCAAGGGTGCAGGGAATCGAAGGCTACATTCAAGGGTTATTGCCTAATTCCATGGATACCGAACACCATATTCAAGGGTTATAACCGAATTTGAGGGTTATCACCAAAATCAAGGGTTAGTGAATGCTACATTTGAGGTTTATCTGAAAATTCCAGGGCTACCAAATGCCACCTTTGAGGTTTATGGCCAAAATCGAGGGTTAGCGAATGCTACATTCAAGGGTTATCACACCAAGGGTTACCGTACACCATATTTGAGGGCAAAATTTAATTATGACATGGGATAAAGAGAATCCCGTGTGGATAGTAGATTTGATCACTTTCTCCAGGCTTACATCCTCATATAGGAAGAAACCTCACCACAAAAATGTAAAGACTGATTCATCTGCTCTGAATGTTTCCTTGAAAGTGAAGGTTTCATTAAGGTACACTATTGGGGAATATTTACATGTTTTACTGGTGTCGTAGATAGAAAGATCACTTTGTAGACAGATATTTAATCATAAGTTTTAATGGAAATGAAATGGAAAAGGTATCTGCCTCCACGCATGGCTCACAGAGCTTTTCACAAGCTTAAGCATGTGCAGAGGAGGCAGCAGTTGAAACAGCAGTCAATCATAAGTTGTGATGTCAGCAGTCACAGCCTTGATTGACAGCAGGGAGATAGGGGCCAGCTTACTCTGCCAGAATAATTATCCTTAAATATCTGGTTAGAAATGCATCTAATAATGTATATCAGTTGGGGTTAGGGGAAGGTAACATCCATATGACCAGTTTTTGGTTTAAGGGTGAACATGCCCTTTAAGAGAAATATTTAAGTTGAGTGGCCTTAAGTTCTTTAAAGCAACATTAATATTTTATTTACATTTACATTACCTGCCAAGACTGATGATTATAAATATTGGCACAAGATCCATTTTTGAATGGTCCATTTCCTGGAACACAGATGTTCATCTGGTGCAAAGCATGAGCTATGGCGAAAACTGCATTATGGGTTTTGTATGTAAATTTAAAGTTGTAAACATCATAAATATTGGGATCTATAGTGTCCAGTTTCTCCTTTCCTGTGCACCAAGCAATGTCTTTGTTAAGAACAGGTGAAGATGTATTATTGTATAGATCCTGTCCGGGCCAAACACAGTGAAAAGCATTCTCCCAAAAAGTCTTCATGAAAATATCATCTGGATATGGGAGGATGGATGCTGTAAAGAAATTCCTTAAATCCTGGGATTTTACCAGTTTGGACTGATAGCGCAAGGCTTCCATTTAATGTTATTAGAATTTCTTTTCTAGGGAAGTCAGAAGTAATCGACCAGCCAGAAGTACTGACCCACACTTTGTCAGTGATATTGTGAAAAGATGCCTCTTCCATTAAAGAGACAAGGTTTTCTATAGTACAATATACAATGATCACTCTTGCACTAGATTTCTTGATGACGTCTATAATATGGAATACAGCCCCTATGGAGCTGACTATAGGAAGTATCTCTTGAAATGCAATGCATCCACCACTGGTTTCAATCTCTCTGGTTAACCCTTGAGCTCCAGCCCTGCCCATGTCATTGTCAGAAAATATAATACCCACCCATGTCCAGTTAAAGTACTTAACCAACTGACCAATAGCAAAAGCTTCAATATTACCATTGCCAACTGTCCTGAGGAAGGATGGGAATTGTAATTTGTCACTTAGCAAAGGTAGGCCGGAACCATAACTAATCTGTAAAACAGTAATAAAAGATAACTACAATTTTATAATTTTAGTCAGTATTGACAACAATGAAAACAGGGAATTGTCTCTGTACACAGGAGTAGGTTTGTGGTAGTGGCTGAGTTTGCAGAATTATGAGATAAAAACCTACAAAACCTGGATCCATTGGTTTAAATCCTCCATTGTCTACACCTGTATTGGTTTTGTATGTTCTCCCTATGCATATTATTATATTATAATAGAATAGCACTCCTCTTAAAATACTAGAGCCAGTGACTCATCTAACTATCTAGTGGTGCAAATGGATAAATACAGTACATACACCACAGGGAGATATAGAAAAACAAGAAAATCCCACTGCACTTGTCAAATCTTACGAAATGACTAGATATTAAGTCAGTCTCCATATAAATATTTATACCTGTACAATTTAAATCTCTTTTTATATTGGCATTTATTTCAAACACACACACACACACACACACACACACATATATATATACACAGGATGCACAGGATACAGATTAGTTTATTGGTTAAGGTAAGGCGGGGTTAAAGGAGCAAAAACCTCCCCGCAGAGTATAAAATGAAATAGATCCTTTTAATAACAGAAGGAAATTCACAGCCTCATGTTATTTTTAATAGCATTGCCCTAATAATCTAATATATAAACACATACTGTATTTCTCCCTCCCAGCTTTCCTAGAGATATCATCCTTTATATCCTCTTTCCTATGTATGTATCACTTCCTGTGTAGCAAACAGAAAGTTTGTAAACAGGAAGTTTACAAACAGCACATCGTTGGATGTTATACTGACATTTCCACTTCCTTTTAGTATCCACAAGGAGACCCCTTAGCAGTCACAGGGGTATGGTTTAAACTCCCATTTAACTATCCCATATTAATATTGGAATCTCAGATTTGTAAGTAAGTTTATATATTTTGTATATGTTGTATATTTTGTCTTGCATTCAAAGCTTAGATGGTAAGTGCACTCCCCTAGCACTAGCACATTCTATATAAATTCTCACCACGTCTTCTGCCACGTCTCCAAGGTAAGTAAAACAACAAAAATGGTACCACACACACTTATGCAATGAAATAGGTCCTTAAAGGAGAACTGTGGTCCAAAAATGACTTCAAGTAAATTAATAGGAATTGCTCTTCTGAGATTTTTTGCAATTTACTTACATTGTTTATTTTGCATAGTTTTAAAGATATTTACATTTTTGCGTGTGATATGGCAGCATCATCACCAGGTCCCCTGCTTCCTGCTCAGAAACCATGTGACAGTTACTCTGCCCTGTGTCTCCTCTTGCCCTTGCAGCCCCCTCCTCTTGCAAGCCCCTCTGGTACCTCCTACTAATGGGCCCCATGGCCCCTCCATTTGCAGCCCCCCCTTGACCCCTCCCCTTACAGCCCCATTTGACCCCGCCCACTCATGGGTGCCATGGAACCGCACACTTGTGGGTGCAGTGGTCCTGCCCACTCGTGGGTGTGTTGGCCCTGCCCACTCTTGTGTGCCGTGGGCCCCTCCCCACTCAACCCCCCTACAGAAAACTGTGTGAAAACAGCCTTTTCAGGCGTGGGAGAGTAGAGCTGAAGATTCCCTTACCTTTCCTGTGGGGAAAAGGTAACACAGCAGGGAGGGAGGGACTTCCTGTTTCCCTAACACACTGAATTCTGAGGCTGTGCTCTGCCGCTGGCAATGGGGAGGAGCAGCCTTAGGAATGTAACATGTTAGCCTCTTGCAATACAGTCCAGAAAACACTCCAGCACACGGGTGTTGGCTTCTTGCCAGACAAATAGGTAGGTGCAGTCCACCTGCCCTCCACTCCAAGGGCCAGATGATTCTCAGCAAAAGAAGTTGTGGGGGAGCACACTACAATGATGAATCCAAGTTTTTTTATTTGAACAACAGATTTGGGACGCCCTGTCCCTTCATCAGGTATAACCAGTGTGACAAAATCATCAAACATTTAAACCCCCAAACTACATATCATGTGATAAAGTGAGTGACAGGCCTGGGGCAAAAGGGAGGCTACCCAGGTCTGTAAAGTACAAATACATAATAATATGAAAATACAATAAAGGGTTATGATAATGCATCATTCCTTAAAAACATATATAAAGGTGTAAAAGATAGTCATATAAATAGTCATATAAATAGTGTACTTTCATATTAATACAGTAGTGACAAGAATATAAAAATGATTGTAACAAATGTAGTTAAAGGAACATAGTACTTAAGACTGTGTAGAAACATACAATAAGATACTTTAAAGGACATGTCCACCCCCAAAACTATAATTTTACCCACTACTGGCCCCACTCTGTAGTGCATAAAACTCCTTACCTTAAATCCCATCTCCAAATGTCTGCCCTGCTATGCCCCTCCAAAGTCCCAAAAATGGACAGCAGGAGCCTAGCAGAGTCCATATAGGACTCTGCCTCCTGTCTCTTCTCTGGAAGAATTTTGCCATGTGCATTAAAGCCCTCCCCCCCTCCCTCTCCCACCTGTTTTGCTCTCCCTCCCCCTAGTGTAAATTCCCTTTGGTATATAGTAGCTCTCCCTCCCCCAGCCCCAACCGCTATAATAGATTTTCCAAAGACTCCCCCGAACTCTACTTACCTTACCTTACCTCTCTCCCCCAGCGTTCTGTGCAGTTGGCAGCCGCTTCCGTGATTGGCTGCCTCTCAGCCAATCAGGGACATCCAGCCCCCTGCTTGCAGTTTCAAGAGGACGTCTTTTTGCAATACGGTCCAGAAAACACTCCAGCACACCGCTGTTGGCTTCTTGCCAGACAAATAGCCCCTACCTTTGCTAATCTGTATGTAGCCAGATTTGAGAAAAAGTACGTTTTTGACAATGAGTTGTTTAAAGAAAAAATGAGAGGTTACACATTTTATGTGGACGACATCTTCTTTATATGGGAAGGAGATCTAGAATCCTTGAAAGAAATCGGTAATCATATGAATAATGCTCACCTGACTCTGAGGTTTACGTTATCATATGATCAAGATCAAATGAATTTTCTAGACGTATTGATTAAGAACAGTAATAGTACATTGGTCACAGACATTTACACAAAGCCTACAGACAGAAATAACCTCCTGCTGGCCAATAGCCACCACCCTGCAGGTACTATCAAGGGCCTGCCTTACAGTCAAATTTTAAGGGTAAGGAGAATAGTAAGTGACAGTTAACAATGCAAAGTGAGACTATTGGAAATGTGTGATAAGTTTCTAAAGAGAGGGTAGGATGCAGCCAAACTGACAAGAGACTGTGAAAAAGTGATGAAGATAGAAAGAGAGAAAAAAGAAAGGGTAGATAATGCTAGGATACCACTGATAACAACCTTCAGCACACATTCCAATCAGATTCAAAGAATTGTACATAGGAATAGGAGGATTCTACAAAACGATGCCACATTTGGAAAAATGTTCTCTTCCCCTCCCTTGTTTTCATACAATAGGCCAAGAAGTATAGGGGATCAAATAGTACACACTGACATAAGCCCAATAGAGAAAGGAAAAAATTTCCTTCTAGGCTCTTTAAAGGTTGGCACTTTCCCCTCTAGGAAATGTTGAGCTTGTAACGCAATCATTCCTGGAGAAGTTGTACACCATCCAAGTACAGGTAACACGATCCCATTGCGGGACTTAGCAACATGCTCTACTAAAGGGTTGGTGCATCTCCTCAAATGCCCATGGGGTAAGGATTATGTTGGCAAAACTGAGAGAGATGCCAGAATCTGAATGGGCGAGCATAAAAGAGATATTAATAACTATACAGGCGAACAGTCAAAATATGAGACTCCAGTGAGTAGGCACTTTTTTTTTAGAATAGGCATCGAGCCTCCCAGCTTAAGTAGCAGATTTTTGAAGTGGTAAAACAAAACAGGAGAGGGGGCGACTACAAGAAAGCCTTGTTGAGATAAGAAGCCATTTGGATAGTTAAGTTGCAGACATTATATCCTAATGGCATGAATGAAGAAGCAGGGCTAAGTAGCTTTGTCTAGTCCATAAAAAGGTTCCTTTTCAGTAATTATAACCAGTGAACATCTTTTGTATAAAGTATTTTCTTATAACCAAATTATTTTTTAAGAGTAATTCTATATTGTTTTATACATTTCTGCTCAGGTTAGATACTGCCATCTACAGGACCAAGACAGGAATACAAGTATCACTCTGTGATGGTTTTAAGTGAATAATGTTTCTATTGTATGTAGTAGTATAGTATAGTATAGTATTTGAGGTTGAATAAAGACATACGTCCATCCAGTCCAACCCATCTAGCAATATCCTCATTTCCTGCCTAACTGTTGATCCAGAGGAAGGCAAAAAAACCCCACCAAATTTATGAAGGGGGAAAAAATTCCTTCCTCACTCCAAGTGGCAATCGGTAATTTCCCTGGATCAACTCTACTTTATGTATGAATACCAGTAACTTGTAACATTCCTTGTTTGCAGAAACTCATCCAGCTTTTTTTTAAAAATGATCAATGAACCTGCCATAACAACTTCCACTGGAAGACAGTTCCATAGCTTTACCGTTCTCACAGTGAAAAACCCTTTTCGAGCTTGAAGCCTAAACCTTTTTTCTTCAAGTCTTAAGGGATGACCTCGTGTCCTTGTATGTATGTATATATGTATATATAGTTTATCTATAAAGCACCACTTGGGGACACAGTTCTGTACAGTAACGAAATACAATAATCTCATACAAGGGGAACAAATACATAGATAGTTCAGTACATAAATATATAAATTATATAAATAGAAGTGCTAGAGGTTTGCCACAAGAGGAAAAGGGGTCCCTGCCCCGTAGAGCTTACAATCTAGTTAGGTGGGTAACATACAGATACAATGGAATGGGTATAAGTGCTGAAGTGAGACATATGCAGTGTAAATAAAACAATCATATACTGTGCTGGTTACCAGATAGGTAGATTTAAACCTGCTAATTGAGGTTTTTTTTGACGTAGAGAGCGGGGGATAGAATTCCAGAGGACGGGAGCCACAAGAGAGAAAAGTTTAAGGCAAGAGGAAGCAGTACGAGTAGGGGATACTGAACAGGAGCTGGTTCTGCAATGAGCGGAGGGTACGGGCAGGAACATATGGGGAGACTAGAGAGGAAATATAAGGAGGAGAAGCAGAGCGAAGGGATTTAAAGGGTATGTCCACCCTTATTTCTATTTTTTAATATTGCCTTCCCCCTGTTCCCCCAGCCCCAACCGCATGGTTTTTATTTTTAGAAAGCCCCCCAAACTTTTACTTACCTCCCCTCTTTCCTTCGCCGTGCTGCTGGCCCTCTGCTTGCGAGAATGCAAGCAGAGGGGCGGGACCAGCAGTCGCGTCTGTGATTGGCTGCGCGGCAGCCAATCACGGACGCGGCTGCCGGTCATTCAGTGCAGCGGAGGAAAGAGGAGAGGTAAGTAAGAGTTTGGGGAGCTTTCTAAAATTAAAAACCATGCGGTTGAGGCTGGGAGACCAGGGGGATTACTATATTACAGGGGTTTTATGCTCGGGGTAGTGATAATAGAACGGGAGGGAGAGGGAGGGAGAGGGAGGGAAGGGGAGGGGAGGAGAAGAGCTGCAGTACGCATGGCAAAATCTACCTGGCAGGAGCAGGCAGAGCCCTGCTAGCCTCCTGGTGGGCATTTTTGGGACTTGGGGGGGGGGACTAACAGGAGAACCCTATGGAGCTGGGATGTGAGGTAAGGATTACACTACACTACATGATGGGGCCAGTAGTTGGGGGATATAGTTTTGGGGTGGCATGCCCTTTAAAAAAGTTAGGAGAAGGATTTTGTATACAATGTGCTGTTTAACGGGGAGCCAGGTTGTTGTCCGATACAGAAGAGATTTGGGATCCGGTTTATTAGAGAGTGAAACAATATGTGTGGCAGAGTTAATTAGAGACTGAAGGGGAGAGAGGTGGGAAGCAGGAAGACCAGAAAGTAGTAGGTTGCAATAGTCCAGGCGAGAGCATGCATAAGCATAGCCGTGGTCGAGAGAAAGGAACCTGCAAATTTTGGCTATATTGTGAAGGAAGAAGCTGCAGGTTTTCGCAACATAGTTAATGTGGTTAGAAAAGGAGAGAGAGAAGTCAATAATTACCCCAAGGCAGCATGCCGATTGGATAGGGGAAATGGGGGTATTGTCAACAGAGATGGAAAAAGATGGGACAGGACCAGGTTTAGGTGGAAAAAACGATCAGTTCAGTTTTAGAAAGATTTAATTTGAGGTAGCGTTGAGACATTTAGGAGGAGATGGCAAGGAGGCAGTCGGAGACTAGGGATGGCCAGTTCGCGGATCCGAACCCGGATCCGCCGCGGATTTATCCCGTTCGCGAACGGGCGATTTTTCCGGATTTTCCGCCTTCCGAAACTTCCGATTCGCGGATTTTTTGTATTTTCGAAAATTTTCGAAATTACGAGTTTTCACGTAATTTGGCAAAATTTTCGAAAATACGAGAAAACATGTAATTTCGAAAATTTTCGAAAATACAAGGATTTCTCTTATTTCCATAAATATGTATTTTCGTGTATTTTCGAAATTACGAGGATTACTCGTACGAAAACACGAAAAATCTCATAATTTCGAGGGTATTTTTCATTTTAATGGGTCCGCTCGCCGATATCCGAATTTTCGAATTTTTCCGAAAATTCGCGGATCCTCGAGCGGACTGGATTTTGCGAAGTTCGGACATCTCTATCGGAGACACCTGATTGGATATCGGGAGCTAGTGTTGGGGTGGACAAATAGATTTTTGTATCGTCTGCATATAAATGATAGTTGAAGCCAAAAGAGATAATAACATCTCCCAAGGAAATAGTGTAGAGGGAGAACAATAAGGGTCCAAGAACAGACCCCCTGCGGGACCCCCACACCAAGAGGAACTGGAGAAGAGGTATTGCTAGCATAAGATACAGAGTAAGTTCTGTCAGCGAGATAGGATAGAAACCAGGATGCCACTTCATTCCAAATGCCCAAAGAGTGAAGTATCCACATAAGGAGGGAATGATCGACTGTGTTGAAAGCCGAGGAGAGGTCAAGGAGGATAAGAATAGAAAAGTGACCATTGGCCTTTGCAACCTGCAGATCATTCACAACCTTACACAGAGCCATCTCTATTAAAGTATCTTGTATATTTCTACAGTCATAAATACTGTACTATGTTCCTTTAACTTCATTTGTAACAAACACTTTTATATTCTTGTCATTACTGTATTAATATCTGTTGTATTCAATTAGATCAACTGGATTTGAAGTTTAGTTCTTGAAGACGTTTTGCTAGTCATCCGACTGGCTTTCTCAATTCAGAATGACTTGTACAAGAATCTGTGGCAATTATGTACCCTGGAAAATCCCAATTAGCATATCACAGCCAAGTGTTAAGGGTGTGATTGGATAGTGGCTAAGAGGTGTTATAGGAACGCCCAGAGTAAGGTGTCAAAACAGCATTGTACATGGCAGATAGTTGGTGTCGAACCCCCCACCTCTATTTAGGCTTGTTTTCTTTATTTTCACATAAATGGCCTCCTTGACACCTCTCTTGAACCAGTCACGTTCCTTTGCCAATATGTTAACATTACAATCTTCAAATGTATGTCCTTTATCCTTAAGATGCAGGTACACGGCTGAGTCCTGACCCGAGGAATTGGCTCTTCTGTGCTGGGCCATACGTTGATGCCATTGCTGTTTGGTCTCCCCCACATGCAAATCAGAGCATTCTTCACTGCACTGCACTGCTTATATGATGTCGCTTTTCTTGTGTTTCGGTATTGGGTCTTTCGGATGTACCAATTGCTGCCTCAGTGTGTTGTTTGGTTTAAAGCAGACAGGGATACAGTGTTTATTGAAAATTCTTCTTAATTATCCTGGGCCGTCCTATAACACCTCTTAGCCACTATGCAATTACGCCCTTAACACCTGGCTGTGATATGCTAATTGGGATTTTCCAGGGTACATAATTGCCACAGATTCTTGTACAAGTCATTCTGAATTGAGAAAGCCAGTCGGATGACTAGCGAAACGTCTTCAAGAACTAAACTTCAAGTCCAGTTGATCTAATTGAATACAACAGATATACCATGACCTGGATGAATGAGAACCTTCACAAGCATACTGTATTAATATGAAAGTACACTATTTATATGACTACAGTTTTATATATGTTTTTAAGGAATGAGGCATTATCATAATCTTTTATTGTTTTTTCACATTATTATGTATTTATTGTATTGCACTTGATAAGCTATTATGCACTTTACAGACCTGGGTAGCCTCACTTTGGCCCCAGGCCTGTCACTTTATCACATAATATGTAGATGGAGTTTGGGGGCTTAAATGTTTAATCAATTTGTCACACTGGTGGGGGTGGAGATACCCTTTAAGTTAAAAATCCTCTTTATTTGCCCATGTATTGCTATGGACAAATCAACAGGTCATAAGTAGCTAGAATGATAATGATGGAAGCAGTGAAAGTACTATCAAAGAGGCTGGGGTTTGCACACTTGGGCCCCAACTAACCCAATGGGATTATTAAAATTTTGCTGCCTTCCAGAGGTTTTTGTCCTAACTATCCTCTTATTCCCTGCCTAACTAAAGTAACATCTACAAGCCCTATTGCTCAAAGACTTTGAGCATCCCCACCACAGGATAACGATGCTTTTGACACAGCAGACCCACAAAACATCATTAATAAAAATGCCCATATTGGTCACATCCTACCGCATCCACAATTCTAGATGTAGACATGTATACAGAGGGTCACAGGTAGCCTAGATCGCCATCCCACATAGCGATACTTCACCTTTATAAATATGGCCCGTAAATATTGCTAGTAATATACATCATAGAAAACAAATTTGCTGTTATTTAAAAAAAAAATCTATAACTATTTCTGTGTAATGCACATCTTAAGCCACTACTCTCCAGAACATATCTTACCCAAGGCTGCGCAGCTCTGGGTGAATCTCAGACGCATGTAAACTGGCGTTAAATACTTATGTGTATTGCACGGCCTATGATAAATAGGCTTGCGATGGCTGTGCGGGTGCCTCTTCCGGTGCATGCGCTGCTGCTGCAAACCGAAGCTTTAACATCAAGTCCAACCTATTCACCCTCTTTTTTTTTTTTTTTTAACCTTACCTAACAGTTGATCCAGAGGAAAGCAAAAAAAAAAAAAAAACAGCTAGAAAGTGGAAAAAATCCCTTCCTGACTCCAAACGGCAATCGGAAAGTATCCCTGTACCAACCAGATCTATATGCATTAATACCAGTAATTCTCAATATTTTTAGTTTTAGAAACTTATACAGGCCTTTTTTAAAGCTATTCAATGAACTTGCCATTACCACATCTGCTGGAAGACAGTTCCACAGTTTCACCGTTCTCACTGTAAAGAAACCTTTCCTAACCTGAAGATGAAACTTCTTTTCTTCCAACCTTAAAGGATGTCCACAAGTCCTCTGATATGACCTATTAGTGAACAATGCACCAGAGAGTTCATTGTATGGCCCATTTATATATTTGTATAAGGTTATCATATCCCCACTCAAACGTCCCTTCTCCAATGTAAACAGCCCTAACTTGTCCAATCTGCCTGCATATTCAAGACCCTTCATTCCCCTTATTAATTTAGTTGCCATTCTCTGAACTGCTTCAATTTCCAAGATGTTCCTTTTGTATATGGGATTCCAAAACTGTACCGCATATTCCAAATGAGGCCTTACCAGTGCCTTGTAAAGAGGGAGAATAATATTTTTCTCTCTTGAATCTATTCCCCTCTTTATACAAGACAATATCTTGCTAGCTCTAGCCATTGCTACCTGGTATTGTTTGCTACAGCTAAGTCTGTTATCTACCAGAGCCCCCAAATCTTTTTCCATTACAGATGCACTTTTAGCCGTGATAACCGATCTGAAATCGGTTAGCGCGACTTCAAGGGGCTAAAAGAGTAATGCGTCCCCGTTGCGTGCCCTAGTTAATGAGCCTGTTAGATTGTAAACTCTCTGGACATTACACTGCATTTGTTTCTTTTTTTGCTTCTAATCAAGCTTTAGGTGTAGGCCCCACCAATGCATTTCTCCTTTTTTAATTAAACCCAATTTGTGTTCTGCAGTGATATTCACTTTGCAAAAAAAAACCAACATAACATAATAATATTATTACATGACAGTATTTAAATACCTGTGGATATCTGTACAATCCTAGTATTCTGGCTATAGGTTCTGAAGCCTTTGAAGGGAAATCGCCAACTATAGCCAATGGCATAATATCTTTATTGCAGTCGAAATTTGATAACAGTTCCTTTTTTCCTGATAAAATCCTTGTTGCTCCCATCAGTGATATTAACTCATTGAAACAAGAGTCATAAAGTCTGAATCCCAGTGTTACATTGGGCAGGAGATCATTTGATTCATTAATTTCCATAACTGCGTATACCATTACAAGTAAGTAGTGATAAAATCTGATATGAAATCTAGATATAGAATTTTTTTTTGCAAGAGATGATTTTGTCAAAAATATAACTAGTTATTTTTATATATATTAGATTTGATCACAAAAATCTATCATGAAATCTATTCTGCTTGCAGATTCACAGATTAAAAAAAAAACAACCCCCCCCCCGAAATTTATAAATTTAAAAGCAGACCTGCTGAAAGTTATAAAATATGAAAGTTCTGCCTAGTATTAAAGGGCATCTATACCAAAAAATAGGTTATTTTAAATTAAGCATAATTGGAAACTATAATTCTTCCCAACCACCACTGTATCATTTTTTGTTGATTTGCCCCATATTTCTTTAGATATCCAATCTAAAACTTAGTACATTTCAGCTGTCAATCAAGTTCCTTGCTCTCAAAAATTATTCTTCTGTGAGCAGTTTTTACTGTAGCTGGAATGGTGACAGAATTATGACAGTTGGAATGCTGTATGCTGTGTGCAGGCTTGACAGTTGGTTTGTGGGGAAAAAAGTCAGGTTGGATGGACGTGGGAGTGGTTAAAAGGGGGAGGGGGGATACTGCTTCTTAACAAAATGTGTGCTGGATTGAAGGCATGCAGCAACACACACACCTCAGAGTAAGTGCTACTTACATGTATTCAATTATAGATTAAGATGAGGCAAAGTAATTTTTTCAGTATAGCGTCTCTTTCAGTTATAAATAGCAATAGTAACTTAAAGTAAATGCCTCAGGGATCTGGGAAATGGTCTGGGGAACACTTATCAATGGCCAAAATCTGTAAAAAAAAAAAAAAAAAAAACACCGCCCAGTTACAGAAAAAGTCATGTGCTTCCTGTTTTGGTATTTCGCATAGTATTTTCAAGATTTCTAGCAATTTTGAAAATTCCAATTTTTTTAATTTTTAAATTCTTTAATGTTCACTAATAATTGAAAACAGTTCCATGCTTTTGGACAAATCTGAAAAAGTCTGAAATCCGAAGTTCAAATCTCCGCTTTGAAACCAAGATTAGGTCCATCTCTACTTAGCATCAAAAAATATAAAGAAAAATATAAAGAAAGATACTTTCTGAGATATACTGTTTTTAATGAGATAATGGATTTAACATGTAGTAGCATTGCTTATGATTAATAGTCATTACATATATACCACTTAATCAAAGTAAAGACAACTTGTGCTTCTTATAGTTTATTTTATGCATACAATAACATTAACATATTAAATTACATATTGACATTACATAGCTATAAATATCTACATGCAAATAAATTATTAGAAGTACCTTTTTTGCTTACTTTAATTTGGCACATGCAAATTGGGTTAGCTTAAGGTGTAAACTGTTGATGTCTCAACTGTTTTGTAGGGAAAATACTTTCAAACAGTAAACAGTAAGAATTCCAAAAACAGATAACAGTAAAATGAGCCTTAATTTTCTTACTGTAAGTTTACCTTTAAAGTTAAAGTTTCCTTTATTAGTAGAGGGGGAATTAGTATGATGTACATTCTAATATAAATAATTTCTATATAAAGTTTGCGCATTTTAATTGTCAAAGGGACATATTGCAAATTCTTCTATTTGATTCCTACAGACATCCAACAGAGCAAAAAATGTAAATACTATTTCACTGGCATTAAAGGTTCTGTCATTTCAGATTATCCCCACCCTTAAAATGAGAAGCTTATTTGAGATCTGGTCCTTGTCAGTGGTTATATATGTTACCAGGTCTCATTCGAGTTAATTTTCAAGGTAGCATGAGCTTGCTGTCGTTATTTTGTAGAAAGTGTATATCATTTTAAGGAGTATGTTACAGTATAGAATGTTTAAATAATAAAATGTCACTGTTTTAGAATCAGATATATGAACAAAATACTTTTAGTTCAAAACAACAAAGTCAAACCTACCTACTACATTGGAGAGGCTTTGGACTTTCCCTAAAGTGTGTTTCAGGGTATTTTGTTTCAATGTGGACAGGAAAGAGTCCTCCTAAGATGATGTCTCCAGTCAAGGAATATCCAATGCCTTTTTGGCTATACAGTCTGCACCCTTCCAATGAAGTTTCGCATACACACTCTTTATAACATAACAGCATCACAATAAAAAGAAAATGACACAAGGAGCCAAATATTGTCAGGAAAAGATGTGATTCCATGAGTTTTCTCTTGAACATTCCCTACTTTGCTTTAAAGAGATTAAAATAAAATATTAATTTAACCTACCGGCAACACTTGGCAATGTAATCATTAGTATTATCTCTCCCCAACTAATGATGGATGAGAACACACTCAAAGCCCTGTAATAGATTAACACAAATTTTCTGTTCCCAGCAAACCCTGGTGATCAATCAGAACAAATTATCTTCCACAAGCATCTTTTGTTTTAGAGCAGAACAATATTTTACACCAAGAAGCTTCTCCAACAAGCTACTGAATTATTACAGTTATGGACTTTGTAATGATGATTGTAGGGATTATGGGTAGCAGAAAAAAAAAACTCCTGGGCTAGACAATGGCTCAATCTCACACATACACAAGGAATTCAGAATGCAGTTAATTGACAGTTAATTGGACACACACACAAATCAAAACAACACACAAAAGCCAGCTCAGCTACAACTAGTATAGAAAAATGTCCCTCCCTTCTATTTTCACACGCGCATCCCATGACTCCACCCTTGCGGCCTATAAAGAAAGTATGGCGATCCATACACACCATACCTTTGACAAAGCCCAGCCAACGGGCGAAACGCGTAAGCGGACCTACCGTTTCAGCAGTGAAGTAGCTACAGAGGACAGAGCAGTGCCAGTACTTCAGCCTCAATGGGTTACCTTGTGTAATGTGTTGAGCCACATAAAGGGACAGATGAGTATATGCTTATACTGCTATGTCTAGCCATATTAGATGGCACTTGTATAGTATCCATTAGGTTAGTTACTGATTTCAGTACCGTATCATGCACTTTATGTTTACATATATGCTGCTCTGACTCCAATGCTGCTATTTGGGCAGCACGGTGGCTCAGTGGTTAGCACTAATTCCTTGCAGCGCTGAGGTCCTGCATTCGATTCCACCCTTGGACACATTTGCAAGGAGTACTCCGGTTTCCCCCAGAATCATAAAGACATACTGATAGGTTGTATATGTACATAAAGTGATTAGATTAAAAGTGAATAGGTTGGACTTGATGGACGTCTGTCTTTATTCAACCTTAATTACTATGTAACTATGTAAAGATTGTAAGCTCTTTGGGGCAGGGCCTGATGTGAATTATTTTAAAGTGTAAATAATTTTGAAGTGCTGCGGAATATGTAGCACTATATAAGAAATAAAATACATACATACATTTGTACATTATATTGTAAGTCTGTTGTATTCAATTAGATCAACTGGACTTGAAATGTAGTTCTTGAAGACGTTTCGCTAGTCATCCGACTGGCTTTCTCAATTCAGAATGACTTGTACAAGAATCTGTGGCAATTATGTACCCTGGAAAATCCCAATTAGCATATGTTTGCCACAGATTCTTGTACAAGTCATTCTGAATTGAGAAAGCCAGTCGGATGACTAGCGAAACGTCTTCAAGAACTACATTTCAAGTCCAGTTGATCTAATTGAATACAACAGATATACCATGACCTGGATGAATGAGAACCTTCACAAGCATTATATTGTAAGTGTTTTTAATCTGTTTTTTTGCACAATGTTATCCACAGAAAGTATAAAGGGAATGTACATATCACTTTAATAGTAGTGTGTCCTCCTTTCTTCTCTATTGTTTTTGGATAAAACTGCATTAGGCTGTTCAGCACCTCCCCCATACAATTTTAGGGTTCACAAGTGCCATAACGTAAACTGTATTTTCCTCCCTTCTAGTTTGGGCCTCAGACCTTCTAACAACTGAATCATAATTTATCAATTCACTTAGCTAGGAAATGGAAATAATCTAAAAGGGCAGAGGAATGGAGGTCAAATTTTCAATCCAATGTATTACCTGGTTTGAGGTAAGGTTTGAGGTGCACTTCCTATAACCTGTGCCACTGCAGGTAAGTATAATCAGTCATGTATAGTTTGTAGGTAGGCACACTCAATATGGTATTCAAATAATACTCATTTATTTAAGTGCTGAAAACAACAAATGCCAAATACACACAATGTTTTGGGGGGTCCAACCCCCTTCCTCAGGTGTAGTCACTAGTAGTCACTAGTTACACCAGAGGAATGGAAGACCCATTCAACTTTCCTCAATTTCTGATATTAATCCTGTGGCATGTACAACAGCACCACCTGGCCTTGCTACTTACCCCACCTCTTCCAAATTATTTCTTTGTTATAACTTCTTATACCACCACAGTATATTCTTCAACTTTTTTGGACAATTTTTTCTTCTGATCTTTTTATTCTGTAAGACCCACTAAGGGAATTGTTATGAAAAGTTTCTGCAAAGCTTTATATAGACCTACTTATCTATACGACACAGCTGGAGGGAAAATGAAAGTAGTAATTATTTAATTAGACAGGTCATTACCATTACCCAGATTATTATATTTACAGAAGTAACCAATGATAAAAATAATTTAATGGGAAGTAAACATTAGTGCTTCACTATTGTTAGCAGGATTTATTTATATTATACATTGTAAGGTGTATGTAATAATTTATTGAGTAAATTATTTAAACATAAAGGGTGCTTATATGTGTCATCAGTGACTTACTGAAATCTGTTTAGCATGTGTACAGTAATAACACATCTCTTTTTATAAAGGTATTAGAATAAGGATATACAGTAGAAGTCACTACTTATGTAACTCTGCCAGTGGCCTTGTACTTTGTTATAGACATTTGCCTTATCAGTCCTCCCTGCGTTATTTTAAGTCAGTTCAGTGTAATGGTTTAATCTAGACAGAACCAAATCAATTCCTCTCTATAGAATAGTTATATGTCTCTTGTAAATCTATATACTGTTGTTCATTAAATATTGTTTTTCATTTCTGTAATTACGTCTTTATAATATTCTCACTCACTGCTTGTAAATAGTTACACCTCAGATTCAGCACCTTCTGTATTCTGACTGTAATTAATAATGTAGATGATGGTATTACCAATTGGTCTAGAATGCTTAAAGTATTAATTTCTTTTACCAGTTTTATTGTTCCTATATGGTACAAACAGTCTTATGGGCTTACTTAACCTCAGACACAGTCCTGCTGGTCTGTGCAGTTATCCTGTCCATAAGAAACCTTTGTAGTGTGATTCTATAATTCCCCCCAACCCACAGAGTGTCTTTGCTTTCTTCAATTTCTCTCTCTGTCCTTGGATACGCAAATTAGAAGAAGATGTGATTGCATTCCTCTACTCCTACATGTAATGTCAATCAAATCCCTGTGATGTGACCTTCTTCCCTGCTCAAGTCCCTCTCTCCTCCCTGCTCTGTTTTCACAAACACAGAGATAAGAACATTAGCAGGGAGATTGATGTAGCTTTGACTGCAGAGATAAGGCTGCACTCGACCCCCCTTATTGAAAGTTTTCACTGTTTGATAATGGGTCACAAAGAGGAAGATCGTGTTGCAACAGTAAACTGTATTGATCTCCTTCTTCTTCCGTCTCTCAAAGACAGCTTGTTTTCTATTGGCCACTGTGCGTGGGTTTGTTTTTCAAAATGTTGAACTTTTAACTCCTGCTGCACATAAGAAGCTTGTCTGGCAGCCATAGTTGAGACATTGAGGAGGTAACAGAGGGGAGGGGGAAGTGCTGCAGAGAGATCTGACACCATGGAAAAACTGATAGAGGTTGGAGAAAGGCAGCACAGAATACATGAATTTAACTTTGCAATGGGGTAATGTGTTTTTTTCACTATAGATGCCCTTTAAGCTGTTTGTAGCAGATGATTAAATTTTTATGTTATTCACTACCAAAATGTACACACACCTTTATTATCTAAATTTTGTATAGGGAGATCATGTGGGCACCCTTAATAACAATTGCTATTAAATTTCTGTAATTATGTATGATAGTGACAGATAGAAATGGACTAGAAGTTGAACTTGAACCCGAGTTCGAGCCGAACTTATCGAGTTTGAACGGACTCGGACTTCTCGAACTATGCCGGACCCCGGATTTCTCGGACTTTCAAACTTTCGATAATTAGCGAATTCAAAAATCTAACGATCTTTGAATCGCTTGGGATAATTATCGAATGTTCAAATTGTTTATGGGATAATTATCGAATGTTCGAATCGTTTATGGGATAATTATTGAAAATTGAACGCGGGAGCTCGAAAGTACCGCGTGTGAGAATACAATCGATTTTTTTTTGAAGGTTCTGGATATTCAAACGTGATCCCCAGACCATTTCCCAGGTCCCAGATCCATTTACATTAAGTTACCATTGATATTTTAATTGTATTTCATTAGAACTTTTCAAACTATTTTACTCCCATTGGCTTTAATGGGTCCGAAAATGGGCCGAAGTTTCAGAAGTTCGGCCATCTCTAGTGACAGATAGTGACAGATTTTTGAACATTTTTGGTCCTCTGTCTAATCCTGACTAGGGATAGACTAGAACTATCCCGGACCCGGATTTCTCGGACTTTCAAAGTTTCCGGACTTTCAATCGTAAATTCGATAATTATCGAATGTACTGGATAGTATAGTGGTTAAAGGCACTGCCTTTGACATGGGAGACCAGGGTTCAAATCCTGGCTAGGGGCAGCTATACCTGGAAATGTACTGGATAGTGTACTGGTTAAACGCACTGCCTTTGACATGGGAGACCAGGGTTCGAATCCTGGCTAGGGGCAGCTTTACAAATGTCTGGGTTATTATAATAACCTAGTAATATAATAACTTACAAATTTAATACCCTAGTCAATGTTATATTATATTACTAGGGTATTATAATAATCCGAACATTTGTGTAACTGCTCCTAGCCAGGATTCAAACCCTGGTCTCATATGTCAAAGGCGGTGCCTTTAACCAGTACACTATCCAACCCTCGAATGTACCGTTCGCTAATAACCTAATAATATAATAACAATACAATACCCTAGTAATATAAAAACCATATAATTACCAAATGATAACTTAGTAATATATTAACCATATAATGTAGTGGCTGGATAGTGTACTGGTTAAAGTCACTGCCTTTGACATGGGAGATCAGGGTTCAAATCCTGGCTAGGGGCAGCTATACAAATGTTTGAATTATTATAATAACCTAGTAATGTAATAACCATATAATAACCTAGTAATATAATAACCATATGATAACCTAGTAATATTATAACCATATAATATTACTAGGGTATTATAATAATACGAACATTTGTATAACTGCCCCATGCCAGGATTCAAACCCTGGGCTCCCATGTCAAAGGCAGTGCCTTTAATCAGTACACTATCCAACATTCAAATGTAGCGTTCGCTAATAACCTAATAATATAATAACCATACAATACCCTAGTGTACTGGTTAAAGGCACCACCTTTGACATGGGAGACCAGGGTTCGAATCCTGGCTAGGGGCAGCTATACAAATGTTTGGATTATTATAATATCCTAGTTATATAATATCCTAGTAATATAATAACCATATAGTAACCTAGTAATATAATAACCATATTATAACCCAAATCCAAACATTTGTACAACATATGGTTACTATATTGTTATTATATGGTTATTATATTACTAGGTTATCATAAGGTTATTATATTATATGGCTATTATATTGTTATTATATTACTAGGTTATTATATGGTTATTATATTATATGGTTATTATATTACTAGGATATTATATTACTAGGTTATTATATGGTTATAATATAGGGTATTATATTACTAGGTTATTATATGGTTAATAATCCAAATACTTGTATAGCTTCCCCTAGCCAGGATTCGAACCCTGGTCTCCCATGTCAAAGGTGGTGCCTTTAACCAGTACACTATCCAACCCTCGAATGTACCATTCGCTAAGCCTAGGAAGGACCGTTCGCTAACAGGAAGGATCGTTCGTTCGATAATCCTCGAATGTATCATCGAATGTAGCTTGCGTAAAAAATGACAATTGCCCGCCTGACTTCAGTAAGTGTTTTAAGAAGTTTTGGTGACATGTTCCCCAGACCATTTCCCAGGTGCCACGGCCATTTACAGTAAGTTACCACAGTTAGTTTAGCTGTAAATCACTCTAACTTTTCGAACTATCACTCTCCCATAGACTTGAATGGGTCCAAATCTCGTCTGGTCTGACTTTCTATATTCTGCTTTAAAACAATAAAAGGGAGCTGTGGTCTCCATAAAAGTGACCTATATTGAGAGGAGCAAACCCCTACCTTTATAATTACTCCAGGATCATGCTTCTAGCTGCACTCTATCCAAAAACGCACCAATGGGGGGTGCCTGCAAAACTGAAGTATATCCTTACAAGCTTATTTTAAGATTAAGAAAAGCTAGGGACATCCTTCTTTGAAAGGTATGGCATTGCTCTTTCCAATGACCATTGTGTTTTGGAAACTAATATGGAGACCCCAGTTATCCTTTTAATAAACATATTGAAATGAAGCCGCTCCTTTACGAAATTCTGTATGCAAATTACCAGATTAGTACCCTTAGCTTTATTCTGTAATTATCTTTACATTTATAACATATTTTTATAAAAGATATATCACAGCTTATAAAGTAATCTTTGATGTCACTAGATACACACCTAACACAATTTAATTTTTTTAGTTAAATACAGTACAGTAAAGTAATAACATATTTTGTAAACCCTTACACACATGCGCACACAAATGTAACATATGGTATGCAATTTATAACGAGGAAGTCTAAAAAAAGTTCTGTCCGTCAAAATGAAAAATGTAGTTTCAATACATAATTCCTTTTTTGACATTCTAAATTTTGTGTTGAACATTGAGACATTTCTAAAAGCACCCTGACAAAATTAATAACAGCAGGTTTTTGTATCCTTAGTAGCCATACCTGGAGAATTGTTTATTCCTCACAACCCATTGTTTCTGTGGTTTCTTCCTTTAATATACTGCTTAGTATTCATTTCTGGGTGTAATAATATAATGTAACATTTTGGAAAGAATATACAAACAAGAAGCCCAGCGCTTGAAGACAATATGGCAAAGATCTCTACTGCCACCATCTGTTTACCTTTGGTACTGAGGTAAGCTGGGATAAATGTCACCCAAACACTAGCAAATACCAACATACTGAATGTAATGAATTTTGTCTCATTAAATGTGTTTGGGAGATTCCTAGCTAAAAAGGCAACTAATAGACTGATAGTAGCTAATAGACCCATATACCCCAATACACAAGCAAATAACACTGTAGATCCCTCATTACATTCAATAACTATTGTTCCTATTTCAGCTGCCATATTGAATTCTACAAATGGAGGTGCTTTGGCCAACCAAACAATGCACAGAGCTATCTGAGCCATTGTACAGACAGGGACAATATAGATAGGGATCCTGAGTCCCACCAGTTTCTTTAATTTACTGTTTGGATTTGTAGCATTAAATATCATTATTACAGTAATAGTCTTTGCTAGTATAGTTGAAAGGCAAACTGAAAAAATAATAGCAAATATGACCTGCCGTATCATGCAAGATATCAGGTTGGGTCTTCCAATAAATGCTAAAGAACACAGGAAGCCAAACATGAGGGAGATAAGGAGTAGGTAGCTGAGTTCTCTGTTATTGGCCTTTACAATTGGAGTTTGGTGCTTTATTATGAACAGGGAGAACACAGAGAGTGTAACCAGGCAAAACAAGATTGAAACACAAGCCAGAGAGGATCCCAACATCTCCTGGTAAGAAAGGAACTGGATGGGTTTTGAAAGACACTTCTCTTTTCTACTGTCAGGCCATTTGTCTTCTGGACATTTGAGGCAATCTGTGCCATCTGAAACAACAGAAAGAATCTGCTTTAAAGCTGCAGGATTATCAATATTTAAAATATGTGGAATCGTTTGTAACTGAGGAGCAGGCACACTTATTGTTTATTCTTCCTCGTAGACAGTTACAAAGTAGCATAATTACAGTAATCCTGGTAAGGGCCCAATACCTACATTAGAATTGGCTTTTGACTAAAGGGCTCATCGGGGCACCTTTTTGAACTCCAGGTGTTTACCACAGAATGTCAGAAAGGTGTCCACCTAAAATCATTTTGCCACAATGTTGGTGATCTACAATTCTCATACTGTAGTATAGTAATGTACAAAAGCACCCACTTTTATAGGGCTTGTCCACCCTTCTGATGAAGTTTTAAGTTCATTGCTGCACTGCCCGGCCCTCTGCTTGCACGGAAATGCAAGCAGGGGGCAGGACTGTGACGTGGCTGCCGGGAGTTCAGACTCGCGAAGGAGAGAGGCATGGTAATTAAAGATCGGGGCACTTTCTGGGAATAATAGTAATGCAGTTGGGCCTGGGGGAGGGAGCAGTACATTATCTCCAAAGTGGTTGGAGCTAGGGGGAGGGAGACAAAATCATGAGGGAGAGGGAGAGGGAGGGGGAGGGAGAATGGCTGCAGTGCGCATGCCAAACTTCTCCCGGAGGGGAGACAGGAGGCAGAGTCCTATATGGACTCTGCTTTCCTCCTGCTGGCCAGTTTTTGGCACTTTGTGGGGGGGGGGGGACTACAGGAGAACCATTTGGAGCTGGTATGTGAGGTAAGGTTTTTTTGTACACTACATAGTGGGGCCAGTGGTGGGTTAAATTATAGTTTGGGGGGTGGACATGCCCTTTAAAGTAAACAGACGGAGACATTCCACATTTAACATGGTTTATTTCAAAGACCAATTGCTATAATAATACTATATAAATTTCATAAAAACTAGCAATTGACACGGGGAACATGTCAACAAACTTCCATTAACAATAATGGTCTTAGAGATATATAGCTGCATAGATAGAGAGACAGAGAGGGGTGACAATTTTGGCTAGTAGACTTGCTTGTTGCATTTGCACAGCTTTTGTCCATCTTTATACAGTATTGGCTGCCGGTCCCTAACACATTCTACACACTAATGGCTGATAAGAGTGGAAACAGTCATTTTTATAATCAGGCAAAGGGGGCTGGCAGATAATAAAATAGCTGTGATTGGATGCTGCAGCCCTGCTATATTAATAAAAAAAACTATTGTGAACCTGCCATTGTAATGCTAAAGTTCTCATCTCTACAGTAATAATAACATTTAACTTGGAATTAAGGCTTCTAGACCCAACTAGAAAACAGTCCTGGATCATTATTCCTCCAACCCGCAACATTACAACACTATACATATTCAGAATGTGGACCTATGTATGAAAGGGCGATCAAGCCGATTAGAAAATTAGATTAGAAAAATAAATATTACAAACCATACGGATTTAGAATCGCTCCTTCTGAACATGCAACACAGTGAAAACAGCAGATCTTTTGTCCCTGAAGTGTGGCCCTTCTGTGACTTCTGGGACATGGATTAGTGCAGACTGAGTGAGGGACCTTAAGGAAAAATTCAATAGGAAATTCTGTGATTGAAACAAAATATTTACATATTTCTATTAGCTAGATGGCTGGGGATTTAAAGTACATTTTATACTATATCAGTGAACAATTGTAATTTCATTTCTAATATAAATGCACATTCTTTCTTTCTGATTATTTTAAGGCTGTTTAAGGCTGTTCGGTGGTGCTCTACTGAATGTTAATTATTATTACCCTATTATTGAGGATTTTTATTGTACATTTATACCCTTCTGTAACAATCTCCCATTACATTGATACATTCGCATCTGTCCGTGGCATGAAGAGGTTACATTCTAAATATTCAAACACTTCAAACACACAATCTACCTATAGAGATGCTCTAAACTGGTGAGATTCGTCCCATTTTTGGATTTTACTAATTCTAAAAAAATGTGAAAATCCAAAAATGGACTCATAGAAGTCAATGGTTAAAAAATCAAGATACAGGTATAAAAAGTAACTTACAGTAGTAGATTGCTTATCACGGGGAAAATGGTCAGGGAAACAGGTACATATTGCCAAAACCTAAATAAAATCAAATTTTCAACACAAGGGTTTTTAGTTTCTGCGTATATTTTCAAGGCTACTTTTGGTTACCCTAGCAGGTCTAGTATATTCAGTAATCTTCAAATGGAACTCCGTATTTTGTGGATTTATCAAAAATACAGAATTTCCAAGTTCTGACTGAACTTTGGACCTTCATACCAGGGGTTCTGTGTCTGAACCACATCCTATCCCTACCTAACAGTATGTTGTTTTTATGATTGAGGGGGAAACCTGAGTACTCCTTACAGATGCTTTCAATGTAGAATTTAAACCCAGGTCTTCTGCACTGAAAGGCATCATAACCCATAACCAGTGGGGGTCTCAATCAATTTAGCTTACCTGATTGTTTTCCTCATTCCATAAAATTTTATCCTGATGAATATTGAGCTCTTGACCTTTCAGAAATGCTGCATCAAAACCACCAACATAGACATACTGATTACTTCCATTAGGGAACAGCTGCCAGTTCACAATGTCCACACTGATAGGAACATCCCCATTCTTATCGAAATATATTCTCTCTCCTCCAGTGTTGTTGAAGTTAATTCTTTTCAAGTAATAAAGCAGCTTTAAGAAAAATTAATTTACTTAGATGATCTGTTTAAGGTCTAGCTACTTGTCATACAATACATTTTTTAGAACAGTCTAGCTAGTTTTATTATTGAGGATTTATGTTGCACCATATAGAATTTATATATAGCGCTTATATGTATACATTCACATCAGGCCCTGTTCAGAAGAGCTTACAATCTAAGCACATTTATTTAACACTTAGAACCTTTAAGTATGTCTTTATGATTGTGGAGGAAAATGGAGCATCCAGAGGGAACACACACACACGCACAGAGATAACATACAAACTCCTTGCAGATGTGTCCAAGGGTAGAATTAAACTCAAGATTTCAGCACTGCAAGGCCACAGTGCTGCCCAATTAAAGTATTAGGTAGATACTTTAAACCAATAACTTCCATCATTCATTGGATACCCTCTGCTGATAATCTCTTTCTTGTTTGGCCTGATCCTACTATGCTGTTGTTGACACTGGTTTTGTCCCTTCCTTTTGGATGGCAAGCCAGGGGATACATGTGGCTTGTCTGCCTAGAGCAATGGTCAAGGATAGACCAAACTGAAAAAATCTCTCGCAGGGTACGTTTTTACTGGTCTGATGTAAGGGCAAGACATTCATAGTAAGGTCAATTACTACATGCTAGTAAAATATATATTTATTACCTGCCAATGTGAATGATTATAAATATCAGCACAAGATCCATTCTTAAATGGTCCTTTCCCTGTTACACAAGTGTTCATTTGGTGCAAAGCATAAGCCACTGCAAAAACTGCATTATGGACTTTGTATGAATACTTAAAATTGTAGACATCATATATATTTTGGTCAATACTGTATAAGCTCTCATTTCCCGTGCACCAAACATTATCTTCTTTATGCAGAGGGGAAGATGTTTTATTGAAAATATCATTTTCAGGCCATGTACAGTGAAAAGCATTCTCCCAAAATGTCTTTATGAATAGATCATCTGGATATGTGGAAGGATGGATGCTATAAAGAAATTCCTTAAATCCTGGGATTTTACCACTCTTAGGCGGAATTGCAAGGCTTCCATTTAAGGTTATTAGTATTTCTTTTCTAGGGAAGTCAGAAGTAATGGACCAGCTGGTACTTCCTATCCACACTTTGTTAGTGATATTGTGAAAAGATGCCTCTTCCATTAAAGGGACAAGATTTTCTATAGTACAATATACAATTATCACTCTTGCATTAGATTTCTTGATGATGTCTATAATACGGAATACAGCCTCTATGGAGCTGACTATAGGAAGTGTTTCTTGAAATGCAATGCATCCACCACTGTTTTCAATCTCTCTAGTCAACACTGGAACTCCAGACCTACCTAAATCACTGTCTGAAAAAATAATACCCACCCATGTCCAGTTAAAATAATTCACCAGCTGAGCAATAGCAAAAGCTTCATTGTTACCATTATAAACTGTCCTTAGGAAGGATGGGAACTGTATTTTATCACTTAGTAAAGGTTGACCTGATGCATAGCTGATCTGTTAAAAATATGAGTAATAAATCTGGTTGAGTCAAATAAAGTGCATTGTAGACAGTAAAAGAATGCAGTAACATTAGTAATGTGTTTCAGGGAATTCTATCTATTTAAACATGTGCACTTGTGCTATTTCTATTTCTTGAAAAGGACCCTAAGATACCACACCGATAGAATGGATTCTAACTAAGGCTCCCTCTGATACATAAAACAACACACACATTATTACAAGAGTAATCTGAAACATAGCACAATTTAACACAATGCATCCACTACTGCATATTTAAAAAATAACCTAACATTAGTAATCCCTAAATGTAAAGGGAACTATATCATAGTTTCTCTTTCATTCTCTTTCTGTAATTTTTCCATTTTGTTTGTAAATTAGTTGTGTATGCTTTATCTGGTCAATATGGCTAATTAAAAAAAAAAGTAGACATTACCTGGGGGTATCTGTACAATCCTAGGATTCTTGCTATAGGCATTGAGGCCTTAGAGGGCATATCACCAACTATAGCCAATGGCATAATATCCTTATGGCAGTTAAAATTTGGCACGGTTTTGGTCTTTCCAGGTAAGATCCAAGTTGCTCCCATCAGAGATCGAACCTCGTTGTAGCAGGAATCATAAAGTTTGAAACCCAGAGTTACGTTGGGCAGAAGATCATTTGATGAATTAATTTCCATGATCGCGTACACCATTGCAAGTAGGATGCGATAATATCTAATGTGAAACCTAAAAATAATTACAAAGAAATTTTAATGTACCGGTATATATCTTTTCTTTTTAACTTAAAAAAAATTTAGAAAATAAGAACCAACCAAAATAAAAAGCAAATTTACTCAAAGTCTCCTAGAGGGCAAATAATAAATTCAATTCTGTCTTTAAATGCACAAATTAGTCTCATCTTTGCCATTGTTGACATCACTTCCTAAAAAATAGCTAGACGTCTTGAACTGCATTTCCAACAGTTCAAGACGTCTAGGAGTTAAAGAGACACTGATACAGATGAATAACTACCTAGGTTTTATAGCCAGGTCACCTGGTAGTTACTGGATGGCTGTGACAGGGGAAACATACACAGGGAGTTTCAATAAAAGTTCTTATCATTAAAATGATGCCTATTTTGTCCCAACCAATCAAATATTATTTACTGTTTGAAAGCTAACATCAGATTATTTGGGGCAAAATTAGCACAATTATTAACGATAAGAACTTTTATTGAATAACCCCGAAGAACGTTTATTACATCACCCCAAGAGTGTTCATATTTCTCTGTGTATATAAAAATAAAGAAGCACACACCTGTTACAGGAAAGAGGCTGTGGACTTTCCCTAAATGTTGTTTTAGGATATGTTGCTTCCATGTGTACAGCAAAGAGTCCTCCAAGAGTGATGTCTCCATATGTAGAATAGCCAACAACTTCTTCAGCAGGCAGTCTGCACCCTTCCAATGAAGTTCCACATACACCATTATTATACCATAACAGCATTAGAGCCAAGTACAGATGGCAGAAATATCCAATGGCTGACAAGAATAGCTGGGATTCCATGGAATAATGTTCATCAGATGTATATTTTACTGTAAAGCATTCAAATAAAATGCTTGTAAAATGTACTTTTTTGATACACAGTGGTTCAATCCTTCAGCCATACCTAAAATTTAAATTTAGCAAACAATTACGATAGCTGTACCTGCCTGGGTTGTTCACCAATGACCTAGGGCTCTCTTTGCACTCTCCTAGTCCTATCTTTATATCATCAGAAAGATGTACAGTAAATGAATTCAGATGTTCCCTGTTTTACATCTGTGTTTTCTGGTTCTGCTAATGCCTCATTCAGCTTCACTACCATGTAAGGTGTTGTTCTGTTCAGTCCCTGCCACTGATCTTCTCCCTTTATTTGAAAAACAGTTGGTGTACTCAAAGACTTGAACATGTTTTGCTTAAAATGTGTTTCTATGCCTCATTTTAGATTAATGAAATGTCTGTGCCTACTTGGGGAGTCACTTATAAGTACTTTAAATGTTAAGTTTACCTGCAACTTCTAATCATTTTGGCGATTAACATTGCTTTCATGATCCAGCTCTAATGTATCAATAATCAGTTACCGCTATCAACATAATCAATTTGATAAATGATAATTATAATCTATAATGAATAATATTTAAAGTAATATATTGGATAAATGGTATGTGCTTCCAAAGCAAGAACATCAACCACATATTTGTTGATGAAGTATAAAAAAACATCAAAACATCCTTATCATACTAATCAGATAATCAGGGAGATTCAATAAAAGTTCTTATTGTTACAAATGGTGATAATTTTGCCCCAACCAATCAGATTTTAGCTTTCAAATGTTAAATAAGATTTTAATTCTTTGGGGCAAAATTAGCACCATTTTTAATGATAAGAATTTTTATTCAATCTCCCTGTATACTTAAACAATAAGAGTTATTCCTGAGTAGTTACTTCTATGTATTGGATCAACATCTTTTTTTCTCCAAGTATCTTTTGTAATTCTTATTACAGATGATCTCAGCTTTTAAATTATGTAAATATGGTAAATTGACCCCTATTACTGGTGTGCACAAAATGTACTTTTGTGAACAACACAATTTTATTTATTCATTATTACAAATATTGTAGTCCTGTTAAGGTAGGTATATATACATACAGTAACATAATAATAGACCGGTGCAGTTGTTGCACAAAGTAAACCTTGCTTTAGCTTGCATAACCATGATTTCTTTCATGCAATGAAACAAAGCACATTTTTTTGCATTTACAATTACTTAAAATAATCTTAAAACCTACTGAAATCAATTATTTCATACATCAAGGAAATAAATCTGTAAATCTTTGGTCAACATTCTCTCCCCTTAAAACTGTTGTAATACAGTAGATGAGTATAAGTTACCCTATATCCAGGAACTACACCAATGTCTTGTTAGACCGGTGAGCTATGTTTGATTTTTACCTCTAGCTCAGTAGAGCTCCCATAGTGAGTCAGTCAGTCAGTCCTTACCTGCTTCTGAGAGTAAGATTTATATTGGGCTATTCTGAAAGGCACATTTGGAGAACAAATGAAAACTGTAATTAATTAAATGAGCATAATGGACTATCATTACACAAATCATTACAATTACAATTTATTTTTTCAATGGTAATTACAAAGGATATAAAAAAATATGATTATGATGTTTTCCAATGTAAAATATCTACAGGGAGATTCAATAAAAGTTCTCATTGTTAAAAATGGTGCTAGTTTTGCCGCAACCAATCAGATGTTAGTTGGTAAATAAAATCTGATTGGTTGGGGCAAAATTAGCACCATTTTAACAATAAGAACTTTTATTGAATCTATCAGCTAGTGATTTAACAGTTGACGATTACGGTATGTTGAATATTCTCATGTGGACCGAGAGGATTGGGGTGTATTAGCACTATTACATTTTATATACTTTCCGAGCGACCCTCCACCGTGTACCCAGGAGTCCTAATAGAATTCACGGTCACATGGTGGACGCGAAGTTGGAGCGTCGTCTGGATCTATGCGGTGGATGTCAATGGTGTAGCGCGCACTAGGAGGAGGAGTCCAGAGTTTGCAACAGCCTCTGGCCTCAATTGCGTTGTGATGGATATTGGGAGAGAACATTGGGAAAGTGGTATAGAAGGGTCCGGTACACTAAGGTTGGTTCTGTGGAACTTTGTATACTGTCAAGGTATTTCACATAATATATTTTAAAGGGTTATAAGCCCTTTTTTATATTAAACCCCCCTCAGTTAACAGTTCCAAGGGAGATGAACTAACCATGTGGTCTTCGTTTCTGGGTCTTGAATTATTACTAAAATGAGACCATGCAAGGTTGACTTTGTGAAGCCGCTTTCCGGGCTCCCCTGCCATACTTCTGTACTAATACAGGGCTTATAATGGGAAGCCACGCTCCATGCAGAGGGTATCTTTCAATTGGTTCAATACCAGGAAGTGAAGGGGGCTGGTCACAAAGCCAAGTTTGCAGGGCTCTTTTTACGTACAGTTTTCCACTTTCCGAGCGACCCTCCACCGTGTACCCAGGAGTCCTAATAGAATTCACAGTCACGTGGTGGAGACGCGGAAGTTGGAGCATCGTCTGTCCATGCGGTGGATGTCCATGGTGTAGCACGCACTAGGAGGAAGAGTCTGGGACTTTGCAACAGCCTCTGCCTCAGTTGCTTTGTGATGGATATCGGGAGGAACATTGGGAAAGTGGTATAGGAGGTCCGGTACACTAGGTTGGTTCTGTAGAACTTATAACTGTTCAAGGTAATTTCACATAGATATATTTGCTTGGACTTTGATTAAGACTTTTTGGGAAGCACGTCTATTATCGGCTGGATAGTTTGCTTGTGTGTTGTAAATTAGGAGCAAGGGATTTCCTTGTATTATTGTATATTATACTGTATGTGTTATACTTACTGTCTGTCATTTTATTAAAAGGAATAGTCCGATTATTATTGTTGGCTAGCTACCCCTTATTACTTATTTCTGTTTATATGGTATAAATAGGGGTGTTTTTTCCCCATCTGTTTTTCTTGCAGGTTCAGGACCCACCTTGTTAGTAATAAGGAGTTTATTTCAGACCTTTTTGTGTTTTGTGAATATTCTCATCTATTGAAATACAAAATGTTTCACGGTGGACATAAATCGGGCGGTGCTCAAAAAAACTCTGTTGGCTATTTCCATCATAAAACCATAGTAACTCCTTTTGCACAAAGGGTTACCATGGCTTTATGATAGTCAAAGGGACACTGGTGGATAATAGTCAAAGGATGCTGGTGGAGACAGTGAAAGGACACTGGTGGATAATGTGAAAAGGACGCTGTTGCATAACATTAAAAGGGATGCGGGTGTATAATAGTGAAAGGGACTTGGTGGATAACATTCAAAGGGATGCTGGTGTATAATAGTGAAAGGGACATTGGTGGATAACATTCAAAGGGATGCTGGTGTATAATAGTGAAAGGGACATTGGTGGATAACATTCAAAGGGATGCTGGTGTATATAGTGAAAGGGACATTGGTGAAAACAGTCAAAGGAACGCTGGAGGATAACAGTCAAAAAGACAATGGTGGATAACAGTCAAAGGGCATTGGTGGATAACAGTCAAAAAGACAATGGTGGATAACAGTCAAAGGGATGCTGGTGGAGAACAGTGAAAGGAACACTGGTGGATAATAGTGAACTCTGTTGGCTATTTCCATCATAAAACCATAGTAACTCCTTTTGCACCAAAGGGTTACCATGGCTTTATGATAGTCAAAGGGACACTGGTGGATAATAGTCAAAGGGATGCTGGTGGAGAACAGTGAAAGGAACACTGGTGGATAATAGTGAAAAGGACGCTGTTGCATAACATTCAAAGGGATGCTGGTGTATAATAGTGAAAGGGACATTGGTGGATAACATTCAAAGGGATGCTGGTGTATAATAGTGAAAGGGACATTGGTGGATAACATTCAAAGGGATGCTGGTGTATAATAGTGAAAGGGACATTGGTGGAAAACAGTCAAAGGAACGCTGGAGGATAACAGTCAAAAGACAATGGTGGATAACCAAAGGGGCATTGTGGATAACAGTCAAAAAGACAATGGTGGATAACAGTCAAAGGGATGCTGGTGGAGAACAGTGAAAGGAACACGGTGGAATATAGTGAAAACTCTGTTGGCTATTTCCATCTAAAACCATAGTAACTCCTTTTGCACCAAAGGGTTACCATGGCTTTATGATAGTCAAAGGGACACTGGTGGATATAGTCAAAGGGATGCTGGTGGAGAACAGTGAAAGGAACACTGGTGGATAATAGTGAAAAGGACGCTGTTGCATAACATTCAAAGGGATGCTGGTATATAATAGTGAAAGGGACATTGGTGGATAACATTCAAAGGGATGCTGGTGTATAATAGTGAAAGGGCCGCTGGAGGATAACAGTCAAAAAGACAATGGTGGATAACAGTCAAAGGGGCATTGGTGGATAACAGTCAAAAAAGATGCTGGTTGATAACAGTCAAAGGGACACTGGTGGATAATTGTGAAAGTGACGCTGGTGGATAACAGTCAAGAAGACACAGGTGGATAATAGTCAAAGGGACAGGTGGAAAACTGGGAAACTAAATAAGGAGAGAATTGTAATAATTGTAATATGTCATGACATCACAACAAAAGTGTGTGGGGGGGGGGTAGGAGCGTGGCTTAAAGCAGTGTAAAGTAGACTTTTTTTAAAGAGCAATCCCAGCCACCTTTTTATGTTTCCCAGGGGAGCCACTTGAAGCAAAATTTGCCCTTGCATCACTACTGAAAGACACATGTTGCTGATTCAACAAGAGACAAACATTTGTGCTATAGAATGTGTCCAAGAGTGAATTCGAGCTGAGGACTTCAGAACTGTAATGCATCAGTGCTAACCACTGAGCCACCATGCTGCCCAGTAGTTTTACCAAGTGACAATAATAGAAACTGGGGAGATACCTTTTCATTTTGTGTTCAGAATCAATCACATACATGGCTGCTGGCAGGACCCTTTGGCTTTTTCCTGCATGGAAGTAGCAGGAGTCCATGACTGAGGGAATGAAGGTGGGTAAGTACATTTAGGGGCTGTTTTAGACATTTTTAAGTTAGCATTTAAGGTTGGGGGGTGCCTTACATTATAAGACATTTGAGGGTGAAAATACCCTTCAAAAAGATCTCAAAATGAGTATACCACATTTTTATTATTGTTTTTATTGTGTAAAATATACAGTTATATATATATATAATGAGTTTCAAATAATTTAAAAGAGTACATGGATTGTAGATATTGTGATAGTATTATTTTTTGTGGTTTCTCCCTGTGATATACTGCTTAGTGTTCATTTCTGGGTGTAATAATATGATATAACATTTTGGAAAGAAAATACAAACAAGAAGCCCAGTACATGAAGACAAAATGGCAAAGATTTCTACTGCCACCATCTGTTTACCTTTGGTACTGAGGTAAGCTGGGATAAATGTCACCCAAACACTAGCAAATACCAACATACTGAATGTAATGAATTTTGTCTCATTAAATGTGTCTGGGAGCTTCCTAGCTAAAAAGGCAACTAACAGACTAATAGTAGCTAATATACCCATATACCCCAATGCACAAGCAAATGATACTGTAGATCCTTCATTACATTCTATAACTATGGTTCCTATTACTGCTGCCATATTGAATTCTACAAATGGAGGTGCTTTGGCCAACCAAAAAATGCACAGAGCTATCTGAATCATTGTACAGACAGGGACAATATAGACAGGGATCCTGAGTCCCACCAGTTTGGTTAGTTTACTATTTGGATTTGTAGCACTGAATATCAATATGACAGTAATAGTCTTTGCTAGTATGACAGAAAGACAAATTGAAAATATAATAACAAATATGACCTGCCGGACCATACAAGTTGTTAAGTTAGGTCTACCAATGAATAATAAGGAACACAGGAAACCAAACATGAGACATATAAGAAGTAGATAGCTGAGTTCTCTGTTATTGGCCTTTACAATGGAGTCTGGTGCTTTATTATGAACAGGAAGAACACAGAGAGTGTAACCAGGCAAACAAGATTGAAACACAAGCCAGAGAGGATCCCAACATCTCCTGGTAAGAAAGGAACTGAATGGGTTTAGGCAGACACTTCTCTTTTCTACTGTCAGGCCATTTGTCTTCTGGGCATTTGAGGCAATGTGTGTCATCTGAAACAAGAAAACATTCTGTTATTTACAGCATGAATTTACAATACATTAACTAATATACAAAAGGGTATGTTAAAGGATAATGCACTGAAAAAATCAAGTTATGTTCATTTGGAAGCTGCAGCTTTAAATACCGTTGCCATATTTTTTTTTCCCTATGTCCCTCCAGAGCCTAGCTTTGTGCCTTGGAAGTTGCTGACATCTTGTTACTGGTTTGCTGAATGTTAAGCTCCGCCCCTCTGAGATTTCCTCTGCTTCTCCTGCTTGACCTCAAACGTAATGCCTGTGAGTTCCGTGCACTCTCGTTCTGAGCCTCAACAGTAATGCCTGTGAGTTCCTGCACTCTCCTGCTTGAGCCTCAAACAGTAATGCCTGTGAGTTCCGTGCACTCTCCTGCTTGAGCCTTAACAGTATGCCTGTGAGTTCCTGCACGTGCGTGTGCACGGAACTCACAAGCATTACTGTTTGAGGCTCAAGCAGGAGAAAGGCGAGGAAAGCTCTATTTTTTTGACCGCATACTTTGTTTTAGGACAGATCTGTAATTAATGCCAACAAGCGTGAGTGGCTATGGTCACCACCAACACCATATAAATATATATTTATCGTTGCTAACGTTAGGCCCATATATATTTATTATTGTTTGGTATCTACACAGCCCTTCATAGTATATGTACATACTTTCTTCCTTCAACAAGTGCACAGATTTGCCTGCCTTGCCTGTAAACATTCAGGTTTTAACCATCATATAATAAAATATTGTTATATTGGATTGCGGACTGGGCTTTTGACTTCAGAAAATCATTACAACTGAAAACTACAAACCAATAAATTTAAAATCTCTCCTTCCGAACATAGCACACAATAAAACAGCAGATCTTTTCCCTTGAATTGTGGTTCTTCTGTGTCCTGTGGGACAATGATCAGTGCATACTGAAAGAGGGACCTAAAGGATAATTCACAGTAATTGAGCTATGGAATTATTGATAATATTAACACTAACAATGAATACTAAACAAATACGCCTCAACTCTTTATTTGATGCAACATGATCTGTTGGGATTTAAAGCATGTACAAGCCCAGTGCAGAACCAAGCAGATCTATGTACGGAGAGCCACTAGCTGTTATTTTTGTCTAATTGTATGTACCAAGGATTAACACCAGATTATAGTCAGAGATGATAACTGTTCATATGGTTAGAGTTAATAAAACACTACGTGATTGTGAATTCCATTCCACAAAAATTGGTGTAGTGTTGGAATATTCAGTTCCTGGCCTTTTTAGATCCTGCATCAACTATACCAACAAGTACATACTGTATACTTCCATTGGAGCACCAGCTAGCTGGCTGCCAGTCCACAATGGTCCACACTCACTAGTATAGGAAGCACTCTAGGTCCACATCTAATAAAACTCTCCTTAGGCAAGCAACCCACTCGATCATTCATTCTATCTCTCTCATCGAATTCCTTTCTCTAATCTCTCCCCAGTTTTGTTGCAAATAACTCTTTTAATGTAATAAGCAACTAAAAAAAAAATAAAATTGAACTGTATGCACAAACTTGAAAAACAAACGCATGTAGTAATGTGGAACAAGGCAATGTCTATTATATACAAACACAAAATTTAATTAATTTTTAGTCATATTTTTGTTTTTTTTTTTGTTAGTTATATACAATTTTGCTTGCTGCGGAATATGGAGCACTATATAAGGAAAAAATAATACATACATTTGACATTATATTGTAAGTCTGTTGTATTCAATTAGATCAACTGGACTTGAAATGTAGTTCTTGAAGACGTTTCGCTAGTCATCCGACTGGCTTTCTCAATTCAGAATGACTTGTAACAGAATCTGTGGCAATGTACCCTGGAAAATCCCAATTAGCATATGTTTGCCACAGATTCTTGTACAAGTCATTCTGAATTGAGAAAGCCAGTCGGATGACTAGCGAAACGTCTTCAAGAACTACATTTCAAGTCCAGTTGATCTAATTGAATACAACAGATATACCATGACCTGGATGAATGAGAACCTTCACAAGCATTATATTGTAAGTGTTTTTAATCTGTTTTTTTGCACAATGTTATCCACAGAAAGTATAAAGGGAATGTACATATCACTTTAATAGTAGTGGGTCCTCCTTTCTTCTCTATTGTTTTTGGATAAAACTGCATTAGGCTGTTCAGCACTCCCCCATACAATTTTAGGGTTCACAAGTGCCATAACGTAAAATGTATTTTCCTCCCTTCTAGTTGGGCCTCAGACCTTCTAACAACTGAATCATAATTTATCAATTCACTTAGCTAGGAAATGGAAATAATCTAAAAGGGCAGGGAATGGAGGTCAAATTTTCAATCCAATGTATTACCTGGTTTGAGGTAAGGTTTGAGGTGCACTTCCTATAACCTGTGCCACTGCAGGTAAGATAATCAGTCATGTATAGTTTGTAGGTAGGCACACTCAATATGGATTCAAATATATCCATTTATTTAAGTGCTGAAAACAACAAATGCCAAATACACAACAATGTTTTGGGGGGTCCAACCCCCTTCCTCAGGTGTAGTCATAGCAGTCACTAGTTACACCAGAGGAATGGAAGACCCATTCAACTTTCCTCAATTTCTGATATTAATCCTGTGGCATGTACAACAGCACCACCTGGCCTTGCTACTTACCCCACCTCTCCAAATTATTTCTTTGTTATAACTTCTTATACCACCACAGTATATTCTTCAACTTTTTGGACAATTTTTCTTCTGATTTTTATTCTGTAGACCCACTAAGGGAATTGTTATGAAAAGTTTCTGCAAAGCTTTATAGACCTACTTATCTATACGACACAGCTGGAGGGAAAATGAAAGTAGTATATTATTAATTAGACAGGTCATTACCATTACCCAGATTATTAATTTACAGAAGTAACCAATGATAAAAATAATTTTAGGAAGTAAACATTAGTGCTTCACTATTGTTAGCAGGATTTATTTATATTATACATTGTAAGGTGTATGTAATAATTTATTGAGTAAATTATTTAAACATAAAGGTGCTTATATGTGTCATCAGTGACTTACTGAAATCTGTTTAGCGTGTACAGTAATAACCACATCTCTTTTTATAAAGGTATTAGAATAAGGATATACAGTAGAAGTCACTACTTATGTAACTCTGCCAGTGGCCTTGTACTTTGTTATAGACATTGCCTTATCAGTCCTCCCTGCGTTTTTTAAGTAGTTCAGTGTAATGGTTTAATCTAGACAGAAACCAAATCAATTCCTCTCTATAGAATAGTTATATGTCTCTGTAAATCTATATACTGTTGTTCATTAAATATGTGTTTTCATTTCTGTAATTACGTCCTTATAATATCTCACTCACTGCTGTAATAGTTACACCTCAGATTCAGCACCTTCTGTATCTGACTGTAATTAATAATGTAGAGATGGTATTACCAATGGTCAAGATGCTTAAAGTATTAATTTCTTTTACCAGTTTTATTGTTCCTATATGGTACAAACAGTCTTATGGGCTTACTTAACCTCAGACACAGTCCTGCTGGTCTGTGCAGTTATCCTGTCCATAAGAAACCTTTGTAGTGTATTCTATAATTCCCCCCAACCCACAGAGTGTCTTGCTTCTTCAATTTCTCTCTCTGTCCTTGGATACGCAAATTAGAAGAAGATGTGATTGCATTCCTCTACTCCTACATGTAATGTCAATCAAATCCCTGTGATGTGACCTTCTTCCCTGCTCAAGTCCCTCTCTCCTCCCTGCTCTGTTTTCACAAACACAGAGATAAGAACATTAGCAGGGAGATTGATGTAGCTTTGACTGCAGAGATAAGGCTGCACTCGACCCCCCTTATTGAAGTTTCACTGTTGATAATGGGTCACAAAGAGAAGATGTGTTGCAACAGTAAACGTATTGATCTCCTTCTTCTTCCGTCTCTAAAGACAGCTTGTTTTTATTGGCCACTGTGCGTGGGTTTGTTTTTCAAAATGTTGAATTTTAACTCCTGCTGCCACATAAGAAGTTGTCTGGCGCCATAGTTGAGACATTGAGGAGGTAACAGAGGGGAGGGGGAAGTGCTGCAGAGAGAGCTGACACCATGGAAAAACTGATAGAGGTTGGAGAAAGGCAGCACAGAATAACATGAATTTAACTTTGCAATGGGGTAATGTGTTTTTTCACTATAGATGCCCTTTAGCTGTTTGTAGCAGATGATTAAATTTTTAGTTATTTACTACCAAAATGTACACACCACTTTATTATCTAAATTTGTATAGGGAGATCATGTGGCACCCTTAATAACAATTCGCTATTAATTTCTGTAATTATGTATGTAGTGACAGATAGAAAGGACTAGAAGTTGAACTTGAACCCGAGTTCGAGCCGAAACTTATCGAGGTTTGAACGGACTGGACTTCTCGAACTAGCCGGACCCCGGATTTCTCGGACTTTCAAACTTTCGATATTAGCGAATTCAAAAATCTACGATCTTTGAATCGCTTGGGGAATTATCGAATGTTCAAATTGTTTATGGGATAATTATCGAATGTTCGAATCGTTATGGATAATTATTGAAAATGAAGCGGGGAGCGGAAAGTACCGCGTGTGAGAAACAATCGATTTTTTTTTGAGTTTGGATATTAAACGTGATCCCAGACCATTTCCCAGGTCCCAGATCCATTACATTAAGTTACCATTGTATTTTAATTGTATTTCATTAGAACTTTTCAAACTATTTTACTCCATTGGCTTTAATGGGTCCGAAATGGGCCGAAGTTTCAGAAGTTCGGCCATCTCTAGTGACAGATAGTGACAGATTTTTGAACATTTTTGGTCCTCTGTCTAATCCTGACTAGGGATAGACTAGAACTATCCCGGACCCGGATTTCTCGGACTTTCAAAGTTTCCGGACTCTTTCAATCGTAAATTCGATAATTATCGAATGTACTGGATAGTATAGTGGGTTAAAGGCACTGCCTTTGACATGGAGACCAGGGTTCAAATCCTGGCTAGGGGCAGCTATACCTGGAAATGTACTGGATAGTGTACTGGTTAAACGCACTGCCTTTGACATGGGAGACCAGGGTTCGATCCTGGCTAGGGGAGCTTTACAAATGTCTGGGTTATTATAATAACCTAGTAATATAATAACTTACAAATTTAATACCCAGTCATATGATAACCAGTTATATATATACTAGGGTAATAATAATCCGAACATTTGTGTAACTGCTCCTAGCCAGGATTCAAACCCTGGTCTCATATGTCAAAGGCGGTGCCTTTAACCAGTACACTATCCAACCCTCGAATGTACCGTTCGCTAATAACCTAATAATATAATAACCATACAAAACCCTAGTAATATAAAAACCATATAATTACCAAATGATAACTTAGTAATATATTAACCATATAATGTAGTGGCTGGATAGTGTACTGGTTAAAGTCACTGCCTTTTACATGGGAGATCAGGGTTCAAATCCTGGCTAGTGGCAGCTATACAAATGTTTGAATTATTATATAACCTAGTAATGTAATAACCATATAATAACCTAGTATATAATAACATGATAACTAGTAATATTATAACATATAATATTACTAGGGTATTAAATAATACGAACATTTGTATAACTGCCCCATGCCAGGATTCAAACCCTGGGCTCCCATGTCAAAGGCAGTGCTTTAATCAGTACACTATCCAACATTCAAATGTACCGTTCGCTAATAACCTAATAATATAATAACCATACAATACCCTAGTGTACTGGTTAAAGGCACACCTTTGACATGGGAGACCAGGGTTCGAATCCTGGCTAGGGGCAGCTATACAAATGTTTGGATTATTATAATATCCTAGTTATATAATATCCTAGTAATATAATAACCAATAGTAAACCTAGTAATATAATAACCATATTATAACCCAAATCCAAACATTTGCAACATATGGTTACTATATTGTTATTATATGGTTATTATATTACTAGGTTATCATAAGGTATTATTATATATTATATGGCTATTATATTACTAGGTTATTATATGGTTATTATATATATGGTTATTATATTACTAGGATATTATATTACTAGGTTATTATATGGTTATATATGGGTATATATTACTAGGATTATATGGTTAATAATCCAAATACTTGTATAGCTTCCCCTAGCCAGGATTCGAACCCTGGTCTCCCATGTCAAAGGTGGTGCCTTTAACCAGTACACTATCCAACCCTCGAATGTACCATTCGCTAAGCCTAGGAAGGACCGTTCGCTAACAGGAAGGATCGTTCGTTCGATAATCCTCGAATGTATCATCGAATGAGCTTGCGTAAAAAATGGCAATTGCCCGCCTGACTTCAGTAAGTGTTTTAAGAAGTTTTGGTGATAATGTTCCCCAGACCATTTCCCAGGTGCCACAGCCATTTACAGTAAGTTACCACAGTTAGTTTAGCTGTAAATCACTCTAACTTTTCGAACTATCACTCTCCCATAGACTTGAATGGGTCAAATCTCGTCTGGTCTGACTTTCTATATTCTGCTTTAAAACATAAAAGGGAGCTGTGGTCTCCATAAAAGTGACCTATATTGAGAGGAGCAAACCCCTACCTTTATAATTACTCCAGGATCATGCTTCTAGCTGCACTCTATCCAAAAAACACCAATGGGGGGTGCCTGCAAAACTGAAGTATATCCTTACAAGCTTATTTTAAGATTAAGAAAAGCTAGGGACATCCTTCTTTGAAAGGTATGGCATTGCTCTTTCCAATGACATGTGTTTTGGAAACTAATATGGAGACCCCAGTTATCCTTTTAATAAACATATTGAAATGAAGCCGCTCCTTTACGAAATTCTGTATGCAAATTACCAGATTAGTACCCTTAGCTTTATTCTGTAATTATTTTACATTATAACATATTTTATAAAAGATATATCACAGCTATAAAGTAATCTTTGATGTCACTAGATAACACACTAACACAATTTAATTTTTTTAGTAAATACAGTACAGTAAAGTAATAACATATTTTGTAAACCCTTACACACATGCGCACACAATGTAACATATGGTATGCAATTTATAACGAGGAAGTCTAAAAAAAGTTCTGTCCGTCAAAATGAAAAATGTAGTTTCAATACATAATTCCTTTTTTGACATTCTAAATTTTGGTTGAACATTGAGACATTTCTAAAGCACCCTGACAAATTATAACAGCAGGTTTTTGTATCCTTAGTAGCCATACCTGGAGAATTGTTTATTCCTCACAACCCATGTTTTCTGTGGTTTCTTCTTAATATACTGCTTAGTATTCATTTCTGGGTGTAATATATAATGTAACATTTTGGAAAGAATATACAAACAAGAAGCCCAGCACTTGAAGACAATATGGCAAAGATCTCTACTGCCACCATCTGTTTACCTTTGGTACTGAGGTAAGCTGGATAAATGTCACCCAAACACTAGCAAATACCAAATACTGAATGTAATGATTTTGTCTCATTAAATGTGTTTGGGAGATTCCTAGCTAAAAAGGCAACTAATAGACTGATAGTAGCTAATAGACCCATATACCCCAATACACAAGCAATAACACTGTAGATCCCTCATTACATTCAATAAACTATTGTTCCTATTTCAGCTGCCATATGAATTCTACAAATGGAGGTGCTTTGGCCAACCAAACAATGCACAGAGCTATCTGAGCCATTGTACAGACAGGGACAATATAGATAGGGATCCTGAGTCCACCAGTTTCTTTAATTTAACTGTTTGGATTTGTAGCATAAATATCATTATTACAGTAATAGTCTTTGCTAGATAGTTGAAAGGCAAACTGAAAAAATATAGCAATATGACCTGCCGTATCATGCAAGATATCAGGTTGGGTTTCCAATAAATGCTAAAGAACACAGGAAGCCAAACATGAGGGAGATAAGAGTAGGTAGCTGAGTTCTCTGTTATTGGCCTTTACAATTGGAGTTTGGTGCTTTATTATGAACAGGGAGAACACAGAGAGTGTTACCAGGCAAAACAAGATTGAAACACAAGCCAGAGAGGATCCCACATCTCCTGGTAAGAAAGGAACTGGATGGGTTTTGAAAGACACTTCTCTTTTCTACTGTCAGGCCATTTGTCTTCTGGACATTTGAGGCAATCTGTGCCATCTGAAACAACAGAAAGAATCTGCTTTAAAGCTGCAGGATTATCAATATTTAAAATATTGGAATCGTTGTAACTGATCATTAGCTGATAATGAGGAGCAGGCACACTTATTGTTCTTCCTCGTAGACAGTTACAAAGTAGCATAATTACAGTAATCCTGGTAAGGGCCCAATACCTACATTAGAATTGGCTTTTGACTAAAGGGCTCATCGGGGCACCTTTTTGAACTCCAGGTGTTTACCACAGAATGTCAGAAAGGTGTCCACCTAAAATCATTTTGCCACAATGTGGTGATATACAATTCTCATACTGTAGTATAGTAATGTACAAAAGCACCCATTTTATAGGGCTTGTCACCCTTCTGATGAGTTTTAAGTTCATTGCTGCACTGCCCGGCCCTGCTTGCACGGAAATGCAAGCAGGGGCAGGCTGTGACGTGGCTGCCGGGAGTTCAGACTCGCGAAGGAGGAGGCATGGTAATTAAAGATCGGGGCACTTTCTGGAATAATAGTAATGCAGTTGGGCCTGGGGGAGGGAGCAGTACATTATCTCCAAAGTGGTTGGAGCTAGGGGAGGGAGACAAAATCATGAGGGAGAGGGAGAGGGAGGGGAGGGGAGAATGGCTGCAGTGGCATGCCAAACTTCTCCCGGAGGGGAGACAGGAGGCAGAGTCCTATATGGACTCTGCTTTCCTCCTGCTGGCCAGTTTTTGGCACTTTGTGGGGGGGGGGGGACTACAGGAGAACCATTTGGAGCTGGTAGTGAGGTAAGGTTTTTTTGTACACTACATAGTGGGCCAGTGGTGGGTTAAATTATAGTTTGGGGGGTGGACATGCCCTTTAAAGTAAACAGACGGAGACATTCCACATTTAACATGGTTATTTCAAAGACCAATTGCTATAATAATACTATATAAATTTCATAAAAACTAGCAATTGACACGGGGAACATGTCAACAAACTTCCATTAACAATAATGGTCTTAGAGATATATAGCTGCAATATAGAGAGACAGAGAGGGGTGACAATTTTGGCTAGTAGACTTGCTTGTTGCATTTGCACAGCTTTTGTCCATCTTTATACAGTATTGGCTGCCGGTCCCTAACACATTCTACACACTAATGGCTGATAAGAGTGGAAACAGTCATTTTTATAATCAGGCAAAGGGGGCTGGCAGATAATAAATAGCTGTGATTGGATGCTGCAGCCCTGCATATAATAAAAAAAACTATTGTGAACCTGCCATTGTAATGCAAAGTTCTCATCTCTACAGTAATAATAACATTTAACTTGGAATTAGGCTTCTAGACCCAACTAGAAAACAGTCCTGGATCATTATTCCCCACCCGCAACATTACAACACTATACATATTCAGAATGTGGACCTATGTATGAAAGGGCGATCAAGCCGATTAGAAAATTAGATTAGAAAAATAAATATTACAAACCATACGGATTTAGAATCGCTCCTTCTGAACATGCAACACAGTGAAAAACAGAGATCTTTTGTCCCTGAAGTGTGGCCCTTCTGTGACTTCTGGGACATGGATAGTGCAGACTGAGTGAGGGACCTTAAGGAAAAATTCAATAGGAATTCTGTGATTGAAACAAAATATTTACATATTTCTATTAGCTAGATGGCTGGGGATTTAAAATACAGTTTATACTATATCAGTGACAATTGTAATTTCATTTCTAATATAAATGCACATTCTCCCTTTCTGGTTATTTTAAGGCTGTTTATGATGATGGATGGTTAGTGGTGCTCTACTGAATGTTAATTATTATTACCCTATTATTGAGGATTTTTATTGTACATTTATACCCTTCTGTAACAATCTCCTTACATGATACATTGCATCTGTCCGTGGCATGAAGAGGTTACATTCTAAATATTCAAACACTTCAAACACACAATCTACCTATAGAGATGCCTCTAAACTGGTGAGATTCGTCCCATTTTGGATTTTCCTAATTCTAAAAAAATGTGAAAATCCAAAATGGACTCATAGAAGTCAATGGTTAAAAAATCAAGATACAGGTATAAAAAGTAACTTACAGTAGTAGATTGCTTATCACGGGGAAAATGGTCAGGGGGAAACAGGTACATATTGCCAAAACCTAAATAAAATCGAATTTTCAACACAAGGGTTTTCAGTTTCTGCTGTATATTTTCAAGGCTACTTTTGGTTACCCTAGCAGGTCTATAGTATATTCAGTAATCTTCAAATGGAACTCCGTATTTTGTGGATTTATCAAAAATACAGAATTTCCAAGTTCTGACTGAACTTTGGACCTTCATACCAGGGGTTCTGTGTCTGAACCACATCTATCCCTACCTAACAGTATGTTGTTTTTATGATTGAGGGGGAAACCTGAGTACTCCTTACAGATGCGTTCAATGTAGAATTTAAACCCAGGTCTTTGCCACGAAAGGCATCATAACCCATAACCAGTGGGGGTCTCAATCAATTTAGCTTACCTGATTGTTTTCCTCATTCCATAAAATTTTATCCTGATGAATATTGAGTTCTTGACCTTTCAGAAATGCTGATCAAAACCACCAACATAGAACATACTGATTACTTCCATTAGGGAACAGCGCCAGTTCACAATGTCCACACTGATAGGAACATCCCCATTCTTATCGAAATATATTCTCCTCTCCTCCAGTGTTGTTGAAGTTAATTCTTTTCAAGTAATAAAGCAGCTTTAGAAAAATTAATTTACTTAGATGATCTGTTTAAGGTCTAGCTACTTGTCATACATACATTTTTTTAGAACAGTCTAGCTAGTTTTATATTGAGGATTTATGTTGCACCATATAGAATATATATATAGCGCTTATATGTATACATTCACATCAGGCCCTGTTCAGAAGAGCTTACAATCTAAGCACATTTATTTAACACTTAGAACCTTTAAGTATGTCTTTATGATGTGGAGGAAAACGGAGCATCAGAGGGAACACACACACACGCACAGAGATAACATACAAACTCCTTGCAGATGGCCAAGGGTAGATTAAACTCAAGATTTCAGCACTGCAAGGCAACAGTGCTGCCCAATTAAAGCATTAGGTAGATACTTTAAACCAATAACTTCCATCATTCATTGGATACCCTCTGCTGATAATCTCTTTCTTGTTTGGCCTGATCCTACTATGCTGTTGTTGACAGGTTTTGTCCCTTCCTTTGGATGGCAAGCCAGGGGATACATGTGGCTTGTCTGCCTAGAGCATGGTCAAGGATAGCCAAACTGAAAAAATCTCTCGCAGGGACGTTTTTACTGGTTGATGTAAGGGCAAGACATCATAGTAAGGTCAATTACTACATGCTAGTAAAATATATATTTATTACCTGCCAATGTGAATGATTATAAATATCAGCACAAGATCCATTCTTAAATGGTCCTTTCCCTGTACACAAGTGTTCATTTGTGTGCAAAGCATAAGCCACTGCAAAAGCATTGGACTTTGTATGAATACTTAAAATTGTAGACATCATATATATTTTGGTCAATACTGTATAAGCTCTCATTTCCCGTGCACAAACATATATTTCTTTATGCAGAGGGGAGATTGTTTTATTGAAAATATCATTTTCAGGCCATGTACAGTGAAAAGCATTCTCCCAAAATGTCTTTATGAATAGTCTCTGGATATGGAAGGATGGATGCTTAAAGAAATCCTTAAATCTGGGTATTTTACCAATCTTAGGGAATTGCAAGGTCCATTTAAGGTATTAGTATTTCTTTCTAGGGAAGTCAGAAGTAATGGACCGCTGGTACTTCCTATCCACACTTTGTTATGATATTGTGAAAAGAACGCCTCTTCATTAAAGGGACAAGATTTTATAGTACAATATACAATTATACTCTTGCATTAGATTCTTGATGATGTCTATAATACGGAATACAGCCTCTATGGAGCTGACTATAGGAAGTGTTTCTTGAAATGCAATGCATCCACCACTGTTTTCAATCTCTCTAGTCAACACTGGAACTCCAGACCTACCTAAATCACTGTCTGAAAAAATAATACCCACCCATGTCCAGTTAAAATAATTCACCCGTGAGAATAGCAAAAGCTTCATTGTTACCATTTAAACTGTCCTTAGGAAGGATGGGAACTGTATTTATCACTTAGTAAAGGTTGACCTGATGCATAGCTGATCTGTTTAAAAATATGAGTAATAAATCTGGTTGAGTCAAATAAAGTGCATTGTAGACAGTAAAAGAATGCAGTAACATTAGTAATGTGTTTCAGGGAATTCTCTATTTAAACACGTGCACTTGGCATTTCTATTTCTTGAAAAGGACCCTAAGATACCACACCGATAGAATGGATTCTAACTAAGGCTCCCTCTGATACATAAAACAACACACACATTATTACAAGAGTAACTGAAACAAGCACAATTTAACACAATGCATCCACTACTGCATATTAAAAAATAACCTAACATTAGTAATCCCTAAATGTAAAGGGACATATCATAGTTTCTCTTTCATTCTCTTTCTGTATTTTTCCATTTTGTTTGTAAATTAGTTGTGTATGCTTTATCTGGTCAATATGGCTAATTAAAAAAAAAAGTAGACATTACCTGGGGGTATCTGTACAATCCTAGGATTCTTGCTATAGGCATTGAGGCCTTAGAGGGCATATCACCAACTATAGCCAATGGCATAATATCCTTATGGCAGTAAAATTTGGCACGGTTTTGGTCTTTCCAGATAAGATCCAAGTTGCTTCCATCAGAGATCGAACCTCGTTGTAGCAGGATCATAAAGTTTGAAACCCAGAGTTACGTTGGGCAGAAGATCATTTGATGAATTAATTTCCATGATCGCGTACACCATTGCAAGTAGGATGCGATAAATCTATGTGAAACCTAAAAATAATACAAAGAAATTTTAATGTACCGGTATATATCTTTTCTTTTAACTTAAAAAAAATTTAGAAAATAAGAACCAACCAAAATAAAAAGCAAATTTACTCAAAGTCTCCTAAGAGGGCAAATAATAAATTCAATTCTGTCTTTAAATGCACAAATAGTCTCATCTTTGCCATTGTTGACTCACTTCCTAAAAAATAGCTAGACGTCTTGAACTGCATTTCAACAGTTCAAGACGTAGAGTAAAGAGACACTGATACAGATGAATAACTACCTAGGTTTTATAGCCAGGTCACCTGGTAGTTACTGGATGGCTGTGACAGGGGAAACATACACAGGGAGTTTCAATAAAAGTTCTTATCATTAAAATGATGCCTATTTTGTCCCACCAATCAAATATTATTTACTGTTTGAAAGCTAACATCAGATTATTTGGGGCAAAATTAGCACAATTATTAACGATAAGAACTTTTATTGAATAACCCCGAGAAAGTTTATACATCACCCAAGAGTGTTCATATTTCTCTGGTATATAAAAATAAAGAAGAGCACACACCTGTTACAGGAAAGAGGCTGTGGACTTTCCCTAAATGTTTGTTTTAGGATATGTTGCTTCCATGTGTACAGCAAAGAGTCCTCCAAGAGTGTGTCTCCATATGTAGAATAGCCAACAACTCTTCAGCAGGCAGTCTGCACCCTTCCAATGAAGTTCCACATACACCATTATTATACCATAACAGCATTAGAGCCAAGTACAGATGGCAGAAATATCCAATGGCTGACAAGAATAGCTGGGATTCCATGGAATAATGTTCATCAGATGTATATTTTACTGTAAAGATTCAAATAAAATGCTTGTAAAATGTACTTTTTTGATACACAGTGGTTAATCCTTCAGCCATACCTAAAATTTAAATTTAGCAAACAATTACAGTAGCTGTACCTGCCTGGGTTGTTCACCAATGACCTAGGGCTCTCTTGCACTCTCCTAGTCCATCTTTATATCATCAGAAAGATGACAGAAATGAATTCACATGTTCCCTGTTTTACATCTGTGTTTTTCTGGTTCTGCTAATGCCTCATTCAGCTTCACTACCATGCTCCAAGGGTGTGTTCTGTTCAGTCCCGCCACTGATTTCTGCCTTAATTGAAAAACGTTGGTGTACTCAAAGACTTGAACATGTTTTGCTTAAAATGTGTTTCTATGCTCATTTTAGAATTAAGAAGTCTGTGCCTACTTGGGGAGTCACTATAAGTACTTTAAATGTTAAGTTTACCTGCAACTTCTAATCATTTTGGCGATTAACATTGCTTTCATGATCCAGCTCTAATGTATCAATAATCAGTTACACTATCAACATAATCAATTTGATAAATGATAATTATAATCTATAATGAATAATATTTAAAGTAATATATTGGATAAATGGTATGTGTTCCAAAGCAAGAACATCAACCACATATTTGTTGATGAAGTATGAAAAAACATCAAAACATCCTTATCATACTAATCAGATAATCAGGGAGATTCAATAAAAGTTCTTATTATTACAAATGGTGATAATTTTGCCCCAACCAATCAGATTTTAGCTTTCAAATGTTAAATAAGATTTTAATTCTTTGGGGCAAAATTAGCACATTTTTAATGATAAGAATTTTATTCAATCTCCTGTATACTTAAACAATAAGAGTATTCTGAGTAGTTACTTTATGTATTGGATCAACATCTTTTTTCTCCAAGTATCTTTTGTAATTCTTATTACAGATGATCTCAGTTTTAAATTATGTAAATATGGTAAATTGACCCCTATTACTGGTGTGCACAAAATGTACTTGTGAACAACACAATTTTATTTATTCATTACAAATATTGTAGTCCTGTTAAGGTAGGTATAATATACAGTAAAATAATAATAGACCGGTGCAGTTGTGCACAAAGTAAACTTGCTTTAGCTGTCATAACCATGATTTCTTTCATGCAATGAAACAAAGCACATTTTTTTGCATTTACAATTACTTAAAATAATCTTAAAACCTACTGAAATCAATTATTCATACATCAAGGAAATAAATCTGTCAATCTTTGGTCAACATTCTCTCCCCTAAAACTGTTGTAATACAGTAGATGAGTATAAGTTACCCTATATCCAGGAACTACACCAATGTCTTGTTAGACGGTGAGCTATGTTGATTTTTACCTCTAGCTCAGTAGAGTCCCATAGTGAGTCAGTCAGTCAGTCCTTACCTGCTCTGAGAGTAAGATTTATTGGGCTATTCTGAAAGGCACATTTGGAGAACAAATGAAAACTGTAATTAATTAATGAGCATAATGGACTATCATTACACAAATCATTCAATTACATTATTTTTTCAATGGTATACAAAGGATAAAAAAATATGATTATGATGTTTTCCAATGTAAAATATCTACAGGGAGATTCAATAAAAGTTCTCATTGTTAAATGGTGCTAGTTTTGCCCCAACCAATCAGATGTTCAGTGGTAAATAAATCTTTGGTTGGGGCAAATTAGCACCATTTTAACAATAAGAACTTTATTGAATCTATCAGCTAGTGATTAACAGTTGATGATTACGGTATGTTGAATATTCTCATAAGTGGACCGGAGAGGATTGGGGTGTATTAGCACTATTACAGTTTTATACTTTCCGAGGACCCCCACCGTGTACCCAGGAGTCCTAAAGAATTCACGGTCACATGGTGGACGCGGGAGTTGGAGCGTCGTCTGGATCTATGCGGTGGATGTCATGGTGTAGCGCCACTAGGAGGAGAGTCCGAGAGTTTGCAACAGCCTCTTGCTCAATTGCGTTGTGATGGATATTGGGAGAGAACATTGGGAAAGTGGTATAGGAGGGTCCGGTACACTAAGGTTGGTTCTGTGGAATTTGATATACTGTTCAGGTAATTTCACATAGATATATTTTAAAGGGTTATAAAGCCCTTTTTTATATTAAACCCCCTCAGTTAACAGTTCCAAGGGAGATGAACAACCATGTGGTCTTCGTTTCTGGGTCTTGAATTATTACTAAGAATGAGACCATGCAAGGTTGACTTTGTGAAGCCGCTTTCGGGCTCCCCTCCATACTTCTGTACTAATACAGGGCTTATAAAGGGAAGCACGCTCCATGCAGAGGGTATCTTCAATTGGTTCAATACCAGGAAGTGAAGGGGGCTGGTCACAAAGCCAAGTTTGCAGGGCTCTTTACGTACAGTTTTACACTTTCCGAGCGACCCTCCACCGTGTACCCAGGAGTCCCATAGAATTCACAGTCACGTGGTGGAAGACGCGGAAGTTGGAGCATCGTCTGGATCCATGCGGTGGATGTCCATGGTGTAGCACGTGTAATAGACTGATTTTTGTGTGATATAGAAAAAAACCTGCAAAACAGTATTTCCCCAATTAGCAATTGGGAACTGATTAACATTCTGTATTCTACTGGTTGAGTCTGTCAATCTTTAGCAACTAGTGCTGCCTTCAGAAGGCAACAGGGGGTGGGCTTCTTGGCCTGTTTTCCTCATTCTCATTAGACATGAGGCAGAGGATACAGTCTAACTGAGTCTGTTCTCTCTCATTCCCCTTTTTCAGGTATTTTCAAATTGTTTTAAGGTTGAAGTGACTTAAATGATTACTAAATAGTTTGCTATGTATTACTAACAAATCTTTGAGCATGTTAAATGTTGTAAAGCAGAGGGTTACTTCGGATAAATTATACAGTGCTATCTGTGTGTATGTTAGGCAACTAACTATCCAGCCATTTATGTTTGGCAGAAGAAATGTAATGTAGGGGGACAGAACCAACCTTAGTGTACCGGACCCTCCTATACCACTTTCCCAATGTTCTCTCCCGATATCCATCACAAAGCAACTGAGGCCAGAGGCTGTTGCAAAGTCCCAGACTCTTCCTCCTAGTGCGTGCTACACCATGGACATCCACCGCATGGATCCAGACGATGCTCCAACTTCCGCGTCTTCCACCACGTGACTGTGAATTCTATTAGGACTCCTGGGTACACGGTGGAGGGTCGCTCGGAAAGTGTAAAACTGTACGTAAAAAGAGCCCTGCAAACTTGGCTTTGTGACCAGCCCCCTTCACTTCCTGGTATTGAACCAATTGAAAGATACCCTCTGCATGGAGCGTGCCTTCCCATTTATAAGCCCTGTATTAGTACAGAAGTATGGCAGGGGAGCCCGGAAAGCGGCTTCACAAAGTCAACCTTGCATGGTCTCATTCTTAGTAATAATTCAAGACCCAGAAACGAAGACCACATGGTTTAGTTCATCTCCCTTGGAACTGTTAACTGAGGGGGGTTTAATATAAAAAAGGGCTTTATAACCCTTTAAAATATATCTATGTGAAATTACCTTGAACAGTATACAAAGTTCCACAGAACCAACCTTAGTGTACCGGACCCTCCTATACCACTTTCCCAATGTTCTCTCCCAATATCCATCACAACGCAATTGAGACCAGAGGCTGTTGCAAACTCTCGGACTCCTCCTCCTAGTGTGCGCTACACCATTGACATCCACCGCATAGATCCAGACGACGCTCCAACTTCCGCGTCCACCATGTGACCGTGAATTCTATTAGGACTCCTGGGTACACGGTGGAGGGTCGCTCGGAAAGTATAAAACTGTAATAGTGCTAATACACCCCAATCCTCTCCGGTCCACTTATGAGAATATTCAACATACCGTAATCATCAACTGTTAAATCACTAGCTGATAGATTCAATAAAAGTTCTTATTGTATATAACTAACAAAAAAAAAAACAAAAATATGACTAAAAATTAATTAAATTTTGTGTTTGTATATAATAGACATTGCCTTGTTCCACATTACTACATGCGTTTGTTTTTCAAGTTTGTGCATACAGTTCAATTTTATTTGTTTTTTAGTTGCTTTATTACATTAAAGGAGTTATTTGTCAACAACACTGGGGGGTTAGGGAGGATATCGATGAGGAGAGATGAAGATGATGAGTGCCAATAGGATAGTCTGGCCTAGAGGAGAGTCCTTATTAAGTGTGGCATTTAGAGTGCTTCCTTATACAGTGTGTGGACCATTGTGGACTGGCAGCCGCGCTAGCTACTCGCCATAATGGAAGTATACAGTATGTACTTGTTGGTATAGTTGATGCAGGATCTAAAAAGGCCAGGAACTGAATATTCAACACTACACCAATTTTTTGTGGAATGGAATTCACAATCACGTAGTGTTTTATTAACTCTAACCATATGAACAGTTATCATCTCTGACTATAATCTGGTGTTAATCCTTGGTACATACAATTAGACAAAAATAACAGCTAGTGGCTCTCCGTACATAGATCTGCTTGGTTCTGCACTGGGCTTGTACATGCTTTAAATCCCAACAGATCATGTTGCATCAAATAAAGAGTTGAGGCGTATTTGTTTAGTATTCATTGTTAGTGTTAATATTATCAATAATTCCATAGCTCAATTACTGTGAATTATCCTTTAGGTCCCTCTTTCAGTATGCACTGATCCATGTCCCACAGGACACAGAAGAACCACAATTCAAGGGAAAAGATCTGCTGTTTTATTGTGTGCTATGTTCGGAAGGAGAGATTTTAAATTTATTGGTTTGTAGTTTTCAGTTGTAATGATTTTCTGAAGTCAAAAGCCCAGTCCGCAATCCAATATAACAATATTTTATTATATGATGGTTAAAACCTGAATGTTTACAGGCAAGGCAGGCAAATCTGTGCACTTGTTGAAGGAAGAAAGTATGTACATATACTATGAAGGGCTGTGTAGATACCAAACAATAATAAATATATATGGGCCTAACGTTAGCAACGTATAAATATATATTTATATGGTGTTGGTGGTGACCATAGCCACTCACGCTTGTTGGCATTAATTTACAGATCTGTCCTAAAACAAAGTTGCGGTCAAAAAAATAGAGATTTCCTCTGCTTTCTCCTGCTTGAGCCTCAAACAGTAATGCTTGTGAGTTCCGTGCACACGCACGTGCAGGGAACTCACAGGCATACTGTTAAGGCTCAAGCAGGAGAGTGCACGGAACTCACAGGCATTACTGTTTGAGGCTCAAGCAGGAGAGTGCAGGAACTCACAGGCATTACTGTTGAGGCTCAGAACGAGAGTGCACGGAACTCACAGGCATACGTTTGAGGTCAAGCAGGAGAAGCAGAGGAAATCTCAGAGGGGCGGAGCTTAACATTCAGCAAACCAGTAACAAGATGTCAGCAACTTCCAAGGCACAAAGCTAGGCTCTGGAGGGACATAGGGAAAAAAAAAATATGGCAACGGTATTTTTAAAGCTGCAGCTTCCAAATGAACATAACTTGATTTTACAGTGCACTTATCCTTTAACATACCCTTTTGTATATATAGTTAATGTATTGTAAATTCATGCTGTAAATAACAGAATGTTTTCCTTGTTTCAGATGACACACATTGCCTCAAATGCCCAGAAGACAAATGGCCTGACAGTAGAAAAGAGAAGTGTCTGCCTAAACCCATTCAGTTCCTTTCTTACCAGGAGATGTTGGGATCCTCTCTGGCTTGTGTTTCAATCTTGTTTTGTCTGGTTACACTCTCTGTGTTCTGCCTGTTCATAATAAAGCACCAACTCCATTGTAAAGGCCAATAACGAGAACTAGCATCTACTTCTTATATGTCTCATGTTTGGTCCTGTGTTCCTTATTATTTATTGGTAGACCAACTTAACAATTGTATGGTCGGCAGGTCATATTTGTTATTATATTTCATTGTTTTGTCATACTAGCAAAGACTATTACTGTCATATTGATATTCAGTGCTACAATCCAAAATAGTAACTAACCAACTGGTGGGACTCAGGATCCCTGTCTATATTGTCCCTGTCTGTACAATGATTCAGATAGCTTTGTGCATTTTTTGGTTGGCCAAAGCACCTCCATTGTAGAATTCAATATGGACAGTAATAGGAACATAGTTATAGATGTAATGAAGGATCTACAGTATCATTTGCTGTGCATTGGGGTATATGGGTATATTAGCTACTATTAGTCTTTAGTTGCCTTTTAGCTAGGAAGCTCCCAGACACATTTAATGAGACAAAAATCATTACATTCAGTATGTTGGTATTTGCTAGTGTTTGGGGTGACATTTATCCAGCTTACCTCAGTACCAAAGGTAAAACGATGGTGGCAGTAGAAATCTTTGCCATTTGTCTTCAGTGTCTGGGCTTCTTGTTTGTATTTTCTTTCCAAAATGTTACATTATATTATTACACCCAGAAATGAACACTAAGCACTATATCACAGGGAGAAACCACAAAAAATAATACTATCACAATATCTACAATCCATGTAACTCTTTTAAATTATTTGAAACTCATTAATTATATATATAACTGTATATTTTACACAATAAAAACAATAATAAAAATGTGGTATACTCATTTTGAGATCTTTTTGAAGGGTATTTTCACCCTCAAATGTCTTATAATGTAAGGCACCCCCCAACCTTAAATGCTAACTTAAAAATGTCTAAAACAGCCCCTAAATGTACTTACCCACCTTCATTCCCTCAGTCATGGACTCCTGCTACTTCCATGCAGGAAAAAGCCAAAGGGTCCTGCCAGCAGCCATGTATGTGATTGATTCTGAACACAAAATAAAAGGTATCTCCACAGTTTCTATTATTGTCACTTGGTAAAACTACTGGGCAGCATGGTGGCTCAGGGTTAGACTGATGCATTACAGTTCTGAAGTCCTCAGCTCGAATTCACTCTTGGACACATTCTATAGCACAAATGTTTTGTCCTCTTGTTGAATCAGCAACATGTAGTCTTTCAGTAGTGATGGCAAGGGCAAATTTTGCTTCAAGTGGCTCCCCTGGGAAACATAAAAAGGTGGCTGGGATTGCTCTTTAAAAAAAGTCTACTTTACACTGCTTTAAGCCACGCTCCTCCACCCCCCCCCCCCCCACACACTTTTGTTGTGATGTCATGACATATTACAATATTACAATTCTTCCTTATTTAGTTCCCGTTTTCCACTGTCCCTTTGCTATTATACTGTGTCTTCTTGACTGTTATCCACCAGCGTCACTTTCACAATTATCCCCATGTCCTGACTGTATCAACCAGATCTTTTGACTGTTATCCACCATGCCCCTTGACTGTTATCCACCATTGTTTTTTGACTGTTATCCTCCAGCGGCCCTTTCACTATTATACACCAGCATCCCTTTGAAGTTATCACAATGTCCCTTTCACTATTATATACCAGCATCCCTTTGAATGTTATGCAAAGGTCCTTTTCACTATTATCCACCAGTGTTCCTTTCACTGTTCTCCACCAGCATCCCTTTGACTATTATCCACCAGTGTCCCTTTGACTATCATAAAGCCATGGTAACCCTTTGGTGCAAAAGGAGTTACTATGGTTTTATGATGGAAATAGCCAACAGAGTTTTCACTATTATCCACCAGTGTTCCTTTCACTGTTCTCCACCAGCATCCCTTTGACTGTTATCCACCATTGTCTTTTTGACTGTTATCCACCAATGCCCCTTTGGTTATCCACCATTGTCTTTTGACTGTTATCCTCCAGCGTTCCTTTGACTGTTTTCCACCAATGTCCTTTCACTATTATACACCAGCATCCCTTTGAATGTTATCCACCAATGCCCTTTCACTATTATACACCAGCATCCCTTTGAAGTTATCCACCAATGTCCCTTTCACATTATCCAGCATCCCTTTGAATGTTATGCAACAGCGTCCTTTTCACTATTATCCACCAGTGTTCCTTTCACTGTTCTCCACCAGCATCCCTTTGACTATTATCCACCAGTGTCCCTTTGACTATCATAAAGCCATGGTAACCCTTTGGTGCAAAAGGAGTTACTATGGTTTTATGATGGAAATAGCCAACAGAGTTCAATATTATCCACCAGTGTTCCTTTCACTGTTCTCCACCAGCATCCCTTTGACTGTTATCCACCATTGTCTTTTTGACTGTTATCCACCAATGCCCTTTGACTGTTATCCACCATTGTCTTTTTGACTGTTATCCTCCAGCGTTCCTTTGACTGTTTTCCACCAATGTCCCTTTCACTATTATACACCAGCATCCCTTTGAATGTTATCCACCAATGTCCCTTTCACTATTATACACCAGCATCCCTTTGAATGTTATCCACCAATGTCCCTTTCACTATTATACACCAGCATCCCTTTGAATGTTATCCACCAATGTCCCTTTCACTATTATACACCAGCATCCCTTTGAATGTTATGCAACAGCGTCCTTTTCACTATTATCCACCAGTGTTCCTTTCACTGTTCTCCACCAGCATCCCTTTGACTATTATCCACCAGTGTCCCTTTGACTATCATAAAGCCATGGTAACCCTTTGGTGCAAAAGGAGTTACTATGGTTTTATGATGGAAATAGCCAACAGAGTTTTTTTGGAGCACCGCCCGATTTATGTCCACCGTGAAACATTTTGTATTTCAATAGATGAGAATATTCACAAAACACAAAAAAGGTCTGAAATAAACTCCTATATACTAACAAGGTGGGTCCTGAACCTTGCAAGAAAAACAGATAGGGAAAAAACACCCCTATTTATACCATATAAACAGAAATAAGTAATAAGGGGTAGCTAGCCAACAATAATAAATCGGACTATTCCTTTTAATAAAATGACAGACAGTAAGTATAACACATACAGTATAATATACAATAATACAAGTGAAATCCCTTGCTCCTAATTTACAACACACAAGCAAAACTATCCAGCCGATAATAGACGTGCTTCCCAAAAAGTCTTAATCAAAGTCCAAGCAAATATATCTATGTGAAATTACCTTGAACAGTTATAAGTTCTTCTGTCCATATGAGTTCTTATAAATCACAGCTCGATGGTAATAATGTATATGGCAAATGCATTTGAGCTAGTGTACAGCCCTCATGTGTGTTTAGTGACTATCTATAGTCAGCCATACTGGAACTATGTGTCACAGTAGACTTTTGTTGTTAAAAGGAACAGGCAGAAAAGTTACTGCATCTTTACTCGTTCAGCAAGAAATACTTTGTATTAGCATTTTTATATGACCATTGTAAAACGGAAAGTTGTTGTGAAACAGTTTATAATGAAAACCCTTGTATGCTATGCAGATTATTTTTGTTTCAATAAATATTTTCTCATTAGACATGAGGCAGAGGATACAGTCTAACTGAGTCTGTTCTCTCTCATTCCCCTTTTTCAGGGGTATAACATTTTGGGGGCTCGTCCGGGATGAATGTGAAGAGGATAAGTTACCCAGACAGCAGATATCCTTAAACATCATTCAATTTTACAAACACTGTTTGACAGAGAGGTCGTGAGCAGCCAGGAAAGGAGAGACTCGCATGTGATCTGAGGTTAACCAAATTGTGCCAGGAGAGCTGCGCTGTCTATTCTACAGGGAAAAGTTGAACGTCAGACTAAAGTTGTCCCAAGGCCATCGAGATGGAGTCATCGGAAATAGAGAACTTGAAAGTACAAGTGGGCGGTGCCTTGTATGCATTATCCAAAAATGCTTTGCTAGAAATTTGTGACTTTTTATCTATTGCTGGTCTATCATCGAAAAATGTAGTAGGTAAAAGTCGGACTTTTATAATTATGCATATCATAAGTTATCTTGAGAGAGAAGAGTTATGTGAACTTGAGGATCAGGGCATGGCTGAGATACTCATGCTAAATGATAAAGTGGAAGAGCTGCAACAATCTTGTAGGTTTAGTGTACCAGAGCAGGCAGCTTCCGAGGAGGCACAGGCAGATGTGGTACAGGGACAGGTAGCTCCTCTCTCAGAAACAGAACGGTTGAAAAAAGAGATAGAAGCACTACAATTAAAATTAACGTTATCACTGCAGGAACAGAAAAACCAGAACAGGGAATCTAGAAAGCCAGCGAGGGGGGTAGATAACCGTTTGAATGAAGGCCATGTCCCTGCTCAACAGACCTTCCGGCATCATGTCCCGTTGCAGTGGGGTAGGGAATTTAAAATATCAGGTCAGATAGGTCAGCCAGGCCAAAAGGACAAACTGACTTTCTCTAGTTTAGCACACCAAATTGAGCATGGAATCAGCAAGGGGTTTCCTGAAATTGAAATTGTTGATGCAGTAATTCGGGCAATAGCACCGGATTTGCAGTTGCGCAGCTACTTAGAGGGTAAAATCAGCCTTACTTTGCCCACGTTGAGGAGAATTCTCAGATCCCATTACCAAGAGAAGGGTGCAACAGAATTGTACAAACAACTGACGTCGGAGGTACAAAGTAGTAAAGAAGACCCACAGACTTTCTTGATCCGTGCCTTTGATTTAAGACAAAAAACCCTGTTTGCTTCCCAAGAGGCAGAATCTGGTCTAAGATATGACCCTGTACTGGTACAGAGTATGTTTCTTCATACTGTCTTAACAGGTTTGCAGAATGACAACATCAGAAGTGACCTCCAACCATTCCTGCAGCAAACAACAACAAGTGATGAACTGCTCCTGGAGAAGCTCAACATTGCCTGTGCAAATGAGGCAGAGAGACAGAACAAAAAGAAACTAACTACCCAACAACGACCAGCCACAGTGCACTCAGTTCAGTCGGAGACACCTACAGTTACAAAAGGTAAAAATACCCATCTGTGCCAAACTAGTAACAATCAATCGGAGGTATTAAGTGAACTAAAAGAAATGCGTTCTGACATAGCTTTATTAAAGAATCTGGGTGCGGAAGTTGCACAAATCAGAGAATTGATTCAACAACCTATCACTGCACCAACGCAGTATCAGACACCACCTGCAGCAAAGGAGTGTATACCCCCCCAACAGTCACAATATCCTCCAGAAAGTTATTGGTTTCCCCAAGAACTGGGACAGAGGATCACTACCCCGTATCAACAAAGGTTGGGACCTAAACGCCAATACCCGTCTCCACCATATGCCCCACTGAGAAAGTGTGTTTGGTGTCAGCAAAGTGGAAATGAGTATTGCAGCCATTGTTACCGATGTGGAAGTAGTGAGCACTTCCTTGCGGGATGCAAAGCGAGAGGTACTAGACTAAACAAAGATGATCCTTTAAATGGGAGAAGGTTACTTCCACGGGACAGGGAGTAACTTATAAGAAACGAATGTCCCAACCATATTGCTCCTACTGTGGTATCCAGGGGAAAGATCAGAAGCTCAACCGGTGTACATCTTGTAAAGAAGCGACCTACTGTTCAAAAATCTGTCAAGCTGAACATTGGCCTCAACACAGGAAACCATGCCGACAACATCATGACCCACCAGTACCTGTCATCGGCCCTGGAAAGGAGGATAGTCGTTCCCGTCTTGTTGCTCTGGTGGGGAAACAGTGTATAGCAGAGTGCTACATACAGGGACATAAAACACGAGCATTATGGGATACAGGTTCCCAAGTATCTATTGTCGATGAAGAGTGGAAAAAGAGATATTTGCAAAATGTGAAGTTAAGAGACATTTATGAGTTACTTGATGTTTCTGAGGATTTAACGATTACCGCTGCTGATGGACAGAGTATCCCCTATTTAGGATTCATTGAAGTCACATTTGGGTTAGCGACAGATGAAGATGACCTCACTGAACTTGTTGTTCCCATATTAGTGATGAAGGGTGGGAAACTCTCAAAACCCATTATAGGCTTTAATGTCATTGAGCGAATAGTTAAATCTAACACCACAGCACAAGTGTCAGCATCAGCAAGAGAGCAGTTCCATGAAACACTAAAAGCCACCTTCCCAAATCTTGACAAAGAAAATGTCACGACTTTCATTGATCTGGTGACAGCTGAGCAACTATGTGACTATGTGGTGAAAACAACCAAAGAGAAAATCATTGTGCCAAGACACACATCTGTTCAGATAGATTGTAAAGTGCAAACACAATTGTTAAATAAGGACACTACAGTTCTCTTTGAGCCAGAGATAAGTCCCCAGTGGCCTGAAGGACTGGAGTTTTGCGAGACGTTGGTAATGCTGAGAAGTGGTGCGCTGCCTTATATTGTCCTCGAGGTACAAAACCCAACAAACCATGACATTGAGTTATTAGGAAGAACTGTAATAGGTACAGTACAGCAAGTTCAAGCTGTATTTCCAGATACCATCTGGATGAAACCCAACAAAAATCTTCTAGTGTCAGTGAGTCAAGTAAATGCAGGGGGCGAGCAAGTAGCTGATACCCCATGGGACCCACCAATCGATCTGAGCCACTTGAGTGAACCAGAAAAAGAGGTGGTACGGAAACTACTTCGGGAAGAATGCTCCTCTTTCTCCAAATCAGATGACGACATTGGGAGCATTGAGAAGCTAAAGTTAAGAATCTCTTTGAGTGATATGAACCCGGTGGCACGCACTTATATATCCACTCCAAAACCACTGTATAAAGAAATGAAAGACTATCTTCACAACCTTATTTCACAAGGATGGGTACAAAAATCCTGCTCATCTTATGCTTCCCCAGTTGTCTGCGTACGAAAAAAAGATGGTAGTTTACGCTTGTGCATAGATTTCCGAGAACTAAATAAGAAGACTCATCCTGACAGACAACCGATTCCTCGGGTACAAGACATCTTGAATAGCCTTGGGGGACATTCGTGGTTTTCATTACTGGATCAAGGAAAAGCCTACCATCAAGGGTTTATGGATGAAGACAGCAGGCACTTGACTGCGTTTGTGACCCCATGGGGCCTATATGAATGGATGAGAATTCCTTTCGGGTTAATGAATGCACCGGCAGCTTTCCAACGCTGTATGGAAGAATGTTTGGAAGATGTAAGGGACAACATATGTATCCCCTACTTGGATGATACCTTGGTATACAGTCGGTCATTTGAGGAACATGTGAATCATGTCAGAGAAGTCCTTCAGAGACTGAGGAAGTATGGAATAAAATTGAAACCCAAGAAGTGTGAGCTGTTTAAACATGAGGTACGCTATCTAGGAAGAATTGTTTCATCTGAAGGTAGCAAGGTTGATCCAGCTGACACTATCGCAGTAAGAGCGTTAAAGAAGAAGAGACCAAGCACTGTAGGAGAACTACGTGCTATCATGGGCTTGTTAAGCTATTACAGACAATATATACCAGACTTTTCTCGTATTGCTGGACCACTTTATGGCTTGTTGAAAGGGACCACAGAAGACCATGTACCACAAAGCAGCCTCCGTACACGACAAGTTCCAATGAAGAGAAAAGGGGTGTCATCACAGAGACTGATTAACTGGATGGAAAAACATCAATGTATTTTGGAAGAATTAATAGACTATCTAGTCGAACCACCAGTCCTTGGTTTCCCAGATTTTTCCCAGCCATTCATCCTCCACACAGATGCCTCCAATCAAGGTCTCGGCGCAGTTCTATATCAACGACAAGAGGGTAGACTTCGTGTGATAGCCTATGGCTCCCGGACTTTAACTACAGCTGAGCGGAATTACCATCTTCACTCTGGAAAATTAGAATTCCTTGCTTTAAAGTGGGCAGTTACAGAAAAATTTAGAGACTACTTATATTATGCACCAACGTTCACAGTGTACAGTGACAACAACCCACTTACATATGTCCTATCGAGTGCCAAGCTTAATGCCACTGGATACAGATGGATAGCAGAACTTGCAGATTTCCATTTCACCATCCGTTACCGTCCTGGTAAAGAAAATGTGGATGCAGATTCATTGTCAAGGATGCCAGTAAATATTGAGGGGGCGATGGAACAATGTACGGAAGAATTGTCATCTGATTGTGTGGCAGCAACAATTCAAGCTATTGAGGCTCAAGACTTTAACCTACCGTGGGTTTGCCTAGCAGTTACAGATACCCAGAGTACAGGAGTGATTGATAGAATAGGTAAACCATTCTCGGTTGATGATATTCAACGAGCACAGCAAGGTGACAAACACATTGGTCCAATAATGCAGTGCAAGGTGAGGAATCATAAGCCATCAGGTTATGAAATTAATACTCTCAGCAGGCAAAGCAAGTGTCTACTTCGTGACTGGGAAAAACTTCACATCGATGAAAAAGGAATTCTCCACAGAAGAACATCGAACAAGACACAACTTGTATTACCTGAAGTATACAAGAATACCGTATTAAAGGAATTACATGATGGGATGGGTCATCAAGGTGTTGACAGAACTCTATCATTGATAGATTCTTCTGGCCTTATATGCAGAAGGAAGTGGAACACTATGTGGCGAGAACTTGTACCTGTTTGAAACAGAAGACACCATGCAAACAAACACGAGCACCTCTTACAAGTATTGTCACAACACAACCATTTGAACTCGTGTCAATAGATTTTCTCCATTTGGACAAATGTAAAGGTGGATATGAATATATCTTGATAATAATCGATCACTTTACTCATTTTGCTCAAGTTTATGCCACCACTTCAAAGTCCGCCAGAACAGTTGCGGATCGAATCTTCAACGATTATGCCCTAAAGTATGGAATGCCAATGCGAATACATCATGATCAAGGTGGTGAATTTGAAAATCAGCTTTTTTCTCAGTTGAAAAAGAACTGTGGTGTACTAGGGTCAAGGACAACACCGTATCACCCCCAAGGGAATGGACAAGTGGAAAGGTTCAACAGGACGTTGCTACAGATGCTAAGGACTCTTACTGAGAAACAGAAGACAAATTGGAAAGAATCCTTGAATAAGCTTGTCTATGCATATAATTGCACACAATGTGAAGTAACAGGCTTTTCCCCTTTTTACCTCCTTTTTGGAAGATCTCCAAGGTTACCTATTGATCTTCTATTTGGCCTGGCCTTAGAGACAGGAAAACCTGATCATCGAGCTTACATGGAAAAATGGAAACAAGAAATGCAAACTGCATATGAAATAGTGCAAGAGAATATGAAAAAGTCAACTGAGAGAAGTAAAAAACATTATGATGGAAGGATAAGAAGTTCAGTATTGTGCCCTGGTGATCGTGTCCTCGTCAGAAACCTGACACCTAGAGGAAGCACTGGAAAGCTCCGTAGTCATTGGGAGGAGAATATTCATGTAGTGATTCGTCAAGTTGGAAAAGATCTCCCAGTTTATGAAATCAAGCCTGAGCAGAATAGAGGAAGATCAAGGATCATGCATCGCAATCTCTTGTTACCATGCGATAATTTACCGTTGGAAGTTCAATTAAAACCACCAGCTAAACAGAAGGAAAAAGAGAAAGAGCGAGATCACAAAGATACAAATCAGGAGGAAGAAAGTGATGAAGAAGAATGTGGGTACTATTACCATCTAGTAACGCAGCCTCAAATATTCAACGATGATAGTATTAGTGAGACTTCTAATGAACAAGTAGATAGTGAGCAAGAGACATCTGAACTTAACAATCACCTGCCAACGGATGAAGAAGCACCGTTGACTAATACAAGTGAGTTTGAGGTACTACCAGAGACTGGAGTACAAGAAGAAAACCCCAGGGAGGATGAACAATCAGTCGAGACGCAGGATGAGGTTCTAGTATCTCAGTGTCCAGACTTAGCTGAAGAACATACAGAAGTCCGTAACGTACCTAGGAGAGAAAAGCGAGCTCCTAAAGTCTTTACTTATGACCAACTTGGAACGCCAACATGCTATAATGTAGTGAACGCCAGTGGAATGCTTTACCAGTATTCCCCCATGCCAGTTGGAGGGGTTGAACCAATGACAATGTGGACAAATCCATTTCAGACCTACCCACCCTCATTCCTACGGACATACTAAAAGTTAAACTGTATTAGTTATGTTGCCTAAGTAGAGATTTCTTTAGAGACTTCAGACCCTAACGAAGAGTTCTAAAACTATGAATGAGAAGCAGTTACTGGCTACTGGTACATTAAACTTAATAGGTTACTATTAGTGCAGATAAGTTGCCAGAATCCCTGGGATTGAGAAATTTTCAGATTTAAGTTTGCATAGATGTCGGGACGCCATCTAATTTTGCAGGGGAGAGTGTAATAGACTGATTTTTGTGTGATATAGAAAAAAACCTGCAAAACAGTATTTCCCCAATTAGCAATTGGGAACTGATTAACATTCTGCTATCTACTGGTTGAGTCTGTCAATCTTTAGCAACTAGTGCTGCCTTCAGAAGGCAACAGGGGGTGGCTCTTGGCCTGTTTTCCTCATTCTCATTAGACATGAGGCAGAGGATACAGTCTAACTGAGTCTGTTCTCTCTCATTCCCCTTTTTCAGGTATTTTATCAATGTTTTAAGGTTGAAGTGACTTAAATGATTACTAAATAGTTATGCTATGTTATCTAAACAAATCTTTGAGCATGTTAAATGTATGTAAAGCAGAGGGTTGTTTTGGATAAATTATACAGTGCTATCTGTGTTGTATGTTAGGCAACTAACTATCCAGCCATTTTATGTTTGGCAGAAAGAAATGTAATGTAGGGGTCTGTCCATATGAGTTCTTATAAATCACAGCTCGATGGTAATAATGTACCCTAAACCTCGAATGTACCATTCTCAGACCCCCGATTTCGACCATAACCCTCAAATGTGGCGTTTCAGAGATAACCCTCAAATGTACTATTCTCCACCCTAAACTTCGAATGTACCATTCTCAGACCCCCGATTTCAACCATAATCCTCAAATGTGGCCTTTTCATAGATAACCCTTGAGTGTACTATTCTCCACCCTAAACCTTGAATGTACCATTCTCAGACCCTCGATTTCGACCATAACCCTCAAATGTGGCGTTTCAGACATAACCCTCGAATGTACTATTCTCGACCCTAAACCTCGAATGTACCATTCTCAGACCCCCGATTTCGTCCATAACCCTCAAATGTGGCATTTCAGAGATAACCCTCGAATGTACTATTCTCGACCCTAAACCTCGAATGTACCATTCTCAGACCCCGATTTCGACCATAACCCTCAAATGTGGCGTTTCAGAGATAACCCTCGAATATACTATTCTCGACCCTAAACCTCGAATGTGCCTTTCTCAGACCCCCGATTTCGACCATAACCCTCAAATGTGGCGTTTCAGAGATAACCCTCGAATGTACTGTTTTGGTGATAACCCTTGAATGCTGCCATAACCCTCAAATGTAACTTTAAATTCCACACTAAACCTCGGATGTAGCGTTCGATTTCGATAACCCTTGACAATTGCCCGATTGTGGGGAAAGTGTTAGTAGTTATATCTATGTTTCCCAGACCATTTCCCAGGTCCCAGAGCCATGTACAGTAAGTTCCCATTGCTATTTTAACTGTATTTTATTAGAACTTTTTGATCTATATTCCCCATTGGCTTTAATGGTTTTGTTTTCGAACTTTCTATAGTTCTATAGTTCGGAAACAAACGGAACTTTAGGAAGTCCGGCCATCTCTAGTCACATGTACCACAGCATAGTCTCAAGCCATGTAGATTATCCAATATTATCCATGAATATTATAATGTGTATAATAAGGTATGTTTCTGGGCTCAGCCTTAAAGGACAATTATACTCACCTTCCCTCCGCTCCTCTTCTTTGGTCAGTACCTTTTACCCAGGGTGAGGACCTGAACCGCTAGGTCCTCACCCCTGGGTTCACGTAACTTGAAGCACAGCGTTACTGAAACGCTGCTCTGGTAGGCTCCGCCCCCTCCTCCCCATCGGCGGCGAGGCCAATAGGAAGGCACGCTCTGCAACTAGCGTGCCTTCCTATTGGCTTCATCGCGCAAGGAGGTAACAAGGTGGATACATTTCGTACACAAAACAGCTCCTGTCGGAACAACCCGCCTGACACGTTTCATGGGTGTACCCACTTCCTCATATCATGTAATAATATTACCAAAGCCTGTTGTTTTTCACTTAATTTCAGTGGAAAATATAATTATTTTTAAAATTCTAACAAGGATATTCAATAAAAGTTCTTATCGTTTAAAATGGTGCTAATTTTGCCCCAACCAATCAGATCTTATCTAACATTTGAAAGGTAACATCTGATTGGTTGGGGCTAAATTAGCACGATAAGAACTTTTATTGAATCTCCCTGTTAGTTTACATAATGCATACCTAGTTATTTTATATATTCTCTTCCATTTTGAAAAATCAATTGAATTTATACCCCTTGCTATTATTTCCTGCTGTTGAGCTGATATTTCAGGTTCTGTAACGGTCCTTCTCCTTCCCAGAATGCACCACATCCTTGGAATGTTCCTAACACTAATCTCTACTGATTGGCTGTTGGATGGGTCAAACATGCTCAGATCTCTACTGAGCAACTGAATCAACCCAGGCGCTGGGTCAAGAGCAAGACCATAACGGTCTCTACTAGGGGTCCTGTAAACAGGAAGTCAGTATTTCAGAAGCATTTATTTATACACAAAATGCTGAATGGGCAGGTTAAGGTTATTGGGATGGGAAAACACTGCTCTTTTTTCTTATAAGTATATGTATTTGCACTGAACTTCCCCTTTAAAGCAGGGACAGCCAAACACTGCTAAGGGGCACCCATGCTGCTCCTCACCAGAAAAGATGGTGGATTAACATCACTGGGTTCCAGTCAAATTCCACCGACTACAGCTCCTTCTTCTATACAAACCTGTCATGTCCGCAGCTATAATAATGTTTAACTGAACTGTAAAGTCTCTGTATCCAAAGTCGTGATTTTTATTTCCACAACAGCTGCAAATCACAGGCTGCCTATCGCTCACTTCAAACAGCCAATAGCGGTGTCTGTTGCACAGCAAGATTCACAGCTATCAATTATGGCAAATCAGAATTTCCATGTAACTCTCCGTGTTGGGGAGCCGACACCTAATTGTGTTAGCAAACGTCCACCCCCACTACCCATCCCTGGGCACTTGTTATCTCATCCCCGGGAAAGATGCCCAAGACATTGGCCAGATTTCTGAATGTGCTTTCTCATTCCTCCTGCCAAATAAAAAGTGCAGCATCTTGTCTATAGAAGAAGCGGAGCCCTGATCTGCCTAATGCTCTTTAAACAGTGGCGTGAGCCAACGTACCAATTATGTCTAATAAGCCCCAGGGAGGGGGGGTGCAGGTAAGATCAACACAGCAGGGAAAGAGGGTTCAGACGATAAAAGCGGCTGCAGTGAGTGGGTAAGATTTAACCATCACATGTATAGATTTCAATATGTCTAGGAGAAGGCATGGAAGAGCGTTTATGATTTGCTCTAAATCAAGCTGTAATGTAAACACTGCTCCTTGTCAGATGCCCAGAAACAGAGAAAAAAGCTTATACTTGTATCATAAACGTTAATGGCTTCACATATACTTACCAATGAAGTGACATGACTTCCCCTTTTTTGTTTAAAAGTGCAGTACCTCTCCCAACAGCAGGGGGAGCTAACCTGTACATGCACCATTTCCCCCATTATTTGGCAGATTGGGGACTCCTAGCATCTGAGCCTCTAAGGTGAATATCTTCTTGCTGGATTTGTCTTGCCGTAACATTGTATGTGGGCATACAATGGCTCAGTGGCTCAGTGGCTAGTCTTGCAGTGCTGAAGTCCTGAGTTCGATTCCACCCTTGGACACATCTGCAAGGAGTTTGGATGTTCTCCCTGTGCTTGCGTGGGTTTTCTCTGGGTACTCCGGTTTCCCCCACAATCATAAAGACATACTGATAGGTTGTATGTGTCAAATAAATGTGCTTAGATTGTAAGCTCTTTGGGGCAGGGCCTGATGTGAATGTATGCATGTAATTGTAAAGAGATACAGAAGATGTTGGCGCTATATAAATCCACAATAATAATAATAATATTTACAGCTTTCCTCTAAGTACCTCTAAGTACTCGTGTTGGTAGGCCACAGTTTGCATGAAGCTAGAGGCTTATTTATATATTTGTATGGTTTGTAATGGGCTTTAATATTAGCAGGTTTAACAACATTTTCTAGATTTTAAAAGGCAGGTCCACCCCAAAACTACATTCTCCCCTTCTACTGGCCCCACTGTGCAGTGTGTAAAAATCCTTACCTTACATCCCTGCTCCAAATGGTTCTTTTGTAATGTCTGTCCAAAGTTCTAGAAAGTGAACACCAGGAGCCTGGCTCGGAGGGAAAACGTTTCTGCCTCTTAGGTTTCCTCTGAGAGGTTTCTGAATGGCTCAGTGCAGCCCCCCTCCCTCCGTCCCGATCCCTGTTAGATTCCCTGTGCCCCTAGCGTGATATCCATTTGCTGTAGAGTAGGGCTCATTCACCTACCCCTAACTGCTGTATTAGTTTGTAAAAAAAAAAACCGATCTGTATTCTTTACAGATGACAGCTGTATAGAATACTCTATCACACATATCTGTTGTATTCAATTAGATCAACTGGACTTGAAGTTTAGTCCTTGAAGACGTTTCGCTAGTCATCCGACTGGCTTTCTCAATTCAGAATGACTTGTACAAGAATCTGTGGCAATTATGTATGCTGGAAAATCCCAATTAGCATATCACAGCCAGGTTAAGGGCGTGATTGCATAGTGGCTAAGAGGTGTTATAGGAATGCCCAGAGTAAGGTGTCAAAACAGCATTGTACATGGCAGACAGTTGGTGTCGAACCCCCCTCCCCACCTCTATTTAGGCTTGGTTTCTTTATTTTCACATAAATGGCCTCCTTGACACCTCTCTTGAACCAGGCACGTTCCTTTGCCAATATGTTAACATTACAATCTTCAAAGGTATGTCCTTTATCCTTAAGATGCAGGTACACGGCTGAGTTCTGACCCGAGGAATTGGCTCTTCTGTGCTGGGCCATACATTCGTGCAGTTACTGTTTGGTCTCCCCCACATACAAATCAGAGCATTCTTCACTGCACTGCACTGTGTATATGATGTCGCTTTTCTTGTGTTTCGGTATTGGGTCTTTCGGATGTACCAATTGCTGCCTCAGTGTGTTGTTCGGTTTAAAGCAGACAGGGATACGGTGTTTATTGAAAATTCTTCTTAATTTCTCGGAGACCCCTGCTACATATGGGATGACCATGTTCTTCCTCCTGTCTTGCTTTTCCCCTTCACTGTTGGTATTCATGTTCTTTTCTTTCCTTCTACTTCTTTTGACAAAGGCCCAGTCTGGATATCCACATGTTTTAAGGGCTCCTCTGAGATGTTTCATTTCTTTCGCCTTCGCCTCTGTGCTTGTGGGGATGTTCTCAGCTCTGTGTTGCAGGGTTCTGATGACACCCAGCTTGTGATCTAAAGGGTGGTGGGAGTCAAACATCAAATAACGATCTGGTTGTGTTGGTTTTCTGTAAACCTCTTCTTCCAGTTTACCATTTTCCTTAACTTCTACCAAGCAGTCCAAGAAAGCCACACCCTGGATGTTCCTATAACAACTCTTAGCCCCTGTGCAATCATGCCCTTAACACCTGGCTGTAATATGCTAATTGGGATTTTCCAGGGTACATAATTGCCACAGATTCTTGTACAAGTCATTCTGAATTGAGAGATCCAGTCAGCGAAACGTCTTCAAGAACTAAAGTTCAATTCCAGTTGATCTAATTGAATACAACAGATATACCATGACCTGGATCCATGAGAACCTTCACAAGCATACTCTATCACACTAAACTCTCAGCCTTCTGTAACCATCTATGTTAGGATGTCTAGTATAATTATGTATAAATGTAGTATAAGTTTCCTATTGCCCTGTTTGATTACCATTGGTATTAACACATTGTTGTATGGTTGGGTTTAGACTGTGAGTTAAATCGGGGTTTCTGACAGGGTGTGCTGGGGGTACTCTGGTATGGCCTTCAGAGAGCCAGATGTGTGCCTAGAAATATTTATTCCAATTTAATAGATATTAAGATAAAATTTAAATTCAGTCAATGTAGTGTAACAACATTGATATTACATTGATTCTACATTGATAATAATCACCGTAACATGCATAAAATGAGTTATTACAACATTAAACCCAACAATAAGATCACTTGTGATATGGTCTGAAAAGCACTGAGAACCACAACTCTAAATCACAACTCTAAATTATTTTAAATTAGCAAACCCCGTGGCGCAAGAATGCGCCCATCCCTCCGCGTGCATTTCCTCCCTGCAGACACCTCCTCCATCCCTACCACATTGTGACATGGAGCTGAAACAAATCGGTCCAGCGTCCGTGCATATTTACAGCTGTGTTTTAGTATATAGGATAGAATGTACGCACGAACGTCCAAACGAATGTTCGGGAATAAAGAAAGCTATTTGCGCATGCGTGACGACCTGGAAGAACTGCGAGAGGAGCCAGAGGGAACAGCACGGGACCGGAGGATAAGGGAAGGAGCTCCGGGGACAGACAAAGCCCTAAAGGAATTCCCCAACCTTGGAGTAAAAAATATTTCTGTTACTTCCTTTCAATGCTTAGGAACCAAAGTCTACAGAGCAGTGGAATATGTTGGTACTTTAGCAAAAAATCTTTAACAACAAAATGACAACCAGAGAACGTACTCTTTTAAAAAGGCTTTCTACTAGAAAATCCATGGCTTTTCCCCCCCAAGGTAAATGGTTAGGAAACGCAGCATCCGGGTAAGCACCACTTAGAAACAATTGTGGTTTTCCTGTTCGCAAGAGATGAAGTTCACATTTTCTGCCCGTTTTGCTCAACACTAAATATTTTTTTCCCAGCGTGTAATCATAAAAAGAGGTTGAGTGCATTATTTTTATTTTGCCTTGTCTGGCATATTTTTTTTTTTGTTTTGTTTTGTTTTAAGAACCAAGACGACAATTTCTTACATCCTTCGACAAAGCTATTGCATAAGAATCAAAGTGGCAGATCCTGACATAACAATATAGAAAAATACTTAATAAAGAGAGAGCGAAAGGCATTTGAATGCTCGTACTGTGTTATAGAACAGGGGTTTAGTCTACTTTAAATATATTAAACAATCCTTCTCGTGGTTTTTTACTTCGCGGTGTCTGAGAGCCTGGAAATTACAGTGCCGCTTGATATAAATGCAACGCGGCTTTTTGTTTTTATCGATTTAGATGTTCCGGTCGGGTTGTAATTTCAGCCTGTAGTTATTGAAACTATTCTATTTTAATCCTGGGCGGAACAGAATCACCGCGGCTGGAAAATTGCTCTCTGAAACATCATAAAGTCAAATTCACACATCTCCAGAATTTGTTAAGGAACTAGAGCCAGAAACAACTTATCCACCTGTTTACCGGGAACCTAAAGAATACAAGCAAAAAATATAGAATGATGGTACCGGTATTAAAGTAGAAGTGAAGTGATAGCCTCCAATTATTTACATTTAATACGGGGGCTCTCCTTAGAAACTCTTAGGCTGTGTACACACCATTCAAAATTTTTGGCCCGAAATTCAGGCCCAAAAAAATTGCATTGCTTTTCGTTGGCATCAGACTACGGCAAACTGTCGTCAGCGGCTAATTTTTCCACAAACAATAGTCCTTCATCCTGGCTAACCAGTCAGAAGTGCTGAACGATTGGTCGGGATAAAGGATCTTATGGTGTGTACCAGGCTTTAGAATGTATAGCATTTCTTTAAAGGACAAATATACTTACCCGACCCACTGTCCACCAATGTTTAGTACCCAGGGTGAGGATGTAAACCGCCAGGTCCTCACCGCAGGATTTGCCTTCTATCTTCTGCAATTCTTACTTAAAGTTTTCTTTGTGGCTTCATCCCCCATTCATTCGGGGCCTCCAGCCAATGAGAAGACACGCTTCTACAAAGCTTCTACAAAGGGTGTCTTCTGGCGGTTAAGGTCCTGACCTTAACCTTTAACATTTCACAGGAGGCCACATGTGAAACTTGATTGTGGTGAAGGGCGGACCAATAGGTTCAACGCAATTCTTATAGAGATTGCAAAACTGCATTTTATTGAAAGATTAAATGAATTTACCTGGTTCATTGGATGCTTTTTAATTATTAGTTATATATTTTATTATTATCCTTTTTAATAGAAAGTGTGTAATATATTAGATCTATTCCATCAAATGCAATTGATCAGGTCATCATTTTGTTTTATAAAATAAACTTAAACCAATTATCCATCCTGAGAAAATCAATTAATATTAAGATTTGTTGGAGTACTGGTCTAGTATTGAGGGGTTGGCTCTCAGGGGTATCCAATGGCCTGCATACAGCACTGCCCCCTTGCCCATGTCTGCTGTAAGGGCCACCATATTAACTAGCCAGAAGTTTCTCCACTCCTCTTAAGAACCTGGAAAATTTACAGCTGTGTTCATGCTTTTTTATTAAAACCCGATGTATTGGAAATTTTTGATACTTTTTTAAATAGTGACACTTAATACTCTCCCTAGTCTCCCACAAGTGAGTATTGTGTGGCTGATTCTATAAAAAGGTGCACAGGTTTACCAGGGCTATTAATCTGCAGATTAATATCTAATTGTAATAACCCAGTATAAAGGTACGATATGTGCGTGTGTGTGTGTGTAACCCTTTAATTTTCATTTCAGTTTTCCACTATGGCACTAATAATTGTCGAAGACCAATGTCTGAGTTATCAACGTGGTTTTCTCTTACAAATCTATCATTCAATACTATGCCTAGAAGTGCCTATAGTTAATATGCATTGCTTAGGAATAACTCATTTTGAGTGAATGCACTGGGCTAACAATAAATCTTACCAATACTCTTGCCATGATTTACAATCCTTGAAAACTTGAAGGCAAATGTACAAATATGTTTAGGGTCTTCGCTGTTCAGTTTGGCTAATCAACCTCCAGGCATGATGTCCAATGTTGTCCGACTAGCGTGTTTACAAACCCATTGGGTAGAATGCAAGTGGCCAAAACTATGTGTTCTACAAAATTCCTAAATCAGCTGATTGATTGGCTACAACAGGGTCTCTCAAAGAGTGTGCCAGGGGCCAGAAATATATAATATATATTATGAAAACTGAAGTCGGTGTTATTTAACTTCATGCTACATTATTTATAATCAAATAAATTATAACAACTTTAAGAATTTTGATGTGCCACAAGAAAAATAGGCTAGAGCAGTGTAGTATTGCTCTTTCTTGTGTAGCCAGATTGAACAAGATTGGACTGGCTCTTTATTTTGAATCAACCCATATGTAGGTCAATAAGGTCTGGTATACACAGGGCAGTTTCCACCAGTTAATAAAATGATTGGTATTATAGAGAAAAGGGATACGGACAATATTGTTCTGACAAAATATTGGACAAAATTTATTGCTGTGAAAAATGTTGCTGATATTTTGACCCGTCCAACTAAAATACTGCGACAATATAGACCCGTTTGTACTTAGCCTTAAACATATAACCAAGGGTTATTTATTCACATTAAGTGCACTAGGAGATCTTCAGAGTTCTGAGACACAACTCAATCACTCATAAAGTCATGGCCAACTGACACGTTTTTCTGTCGTTATCCACATAACTCTTGTTAATAAGAACTCATTTCTATAATGAAGCATTTTATGTGGATGGCATGGTATTCAATCCCTAGTCTTGTATACGGCAGTAGATTATAAGCAGTAAAGTAGGAGTTCACTAACAATTTATTCCAGGCAAGGTGTCCTTATTTATTCTATTGTTCTATTGTATTATGCATAGGATTTAATCCTTTAGTTTGTTAATTTAATCTTTCATTAAGCAGCATTTTCCCCCCATTTTCAGAGCATAATTAGAGTGGCTTATTTAAAAATAGGTGCAAAAATTGCCTATGCTTTTAATCTCCAGCAACCAATCAGATCTTATCAAATCTTTTCTAACAGTAAAACGGTATCATCTGATTGGTTGTTGTAAGAGCAAAGCTACATTTTTGCACCGCTTATTAAAGTGCATGTCCACCCTTGGATTACTATTTTTACCAGTTTATTACATGCATTTTTTTACCAAATATTTAAGAATAAGTTCTCTACATTTCTAGCAAAGGTATCTGCCTCCTCCCTCTGTTTAATGAGCTTTTTATAAGCTTGAGCATGTTCAGAGGAGGCATCAGGTGAAACAGCAGCCAATCATTGGCTGTGATGTCAGTTGTCACAGCCTTGATTGACTGCATGGAAGGAGGAGCCAGCTTACTCTACCAGAATGGGGACAATAATTGTCCTTAATTTCTAGTAAGTAATGTAGGTAATAAAGTTTAAAATGTGTCAGTTGGGTTTGGGTGGCAGGAAACTGACAATTGACCAGTTTTTTGTTTTAAGGGTAGAGGTAGGGGCCCTTTAAATAAGCCTGTGTGTATTTCTTACCAGCTCTGTTTATAAAAACACTTCATATAAAGAATTAGTAATATGCAAGCCTAAGCATTCTTCGAACGGAATAGTGAATGTGCTGCAATACTGAGCAAGCAGGCTTACCCTGGAAAATATAAATGTGAATTTCTTATCAATACAATCACAATTTATGGCTTTCCCTTCCAGCTAATCATTCCTTATGGCGTTTTATCGGATGTTCCGGAACAGCATTAAATGGAAGATAATTTACAAGACGTTGTTAATGGCGATAAAGCTGCGTTCTTTACGGTATTCCTAGTTTGTATGAAAAATAAAATTAAACAGAAAATAAATTGGCTTCAATAAAACTGTTAGTGACTTTTTCACTCGGATACCAATTGCGTTCGCTTTTCACACAATGTAAGATATACGCGTGTAGGAATGTGCGCTTGCGTACATCACATAGGACAGTAATTAGTGGTACATTTTTTATGAGATTAACTGTCTATTATAGCTGGCGAGCTTTTAGACAATATCTTTATGTTACCGTGGAGTATGAAGCAGGAATGCAATACAAACGCTCTGCTCAATGCCGTGGTACCAATTTATATCGTGCCTTGATGTTTAAGGCACCTGCCTGGGCTTCTATTTGAATAAAATTGCTATTTAAGTCCACAGCGCTGATGGGGAATGTCATATTGTTCTCGTGTACCATAAAGAGAATTGAATTGAGGCTTGACTTCAACAAGATTAGGCATAGACGGCCCAATAATCCTGATCGGTGCGTTACCAACTGGTAGTCTGTAAATTGTGATTGACCAGAATGACTGCACAGTCCACAGCATTCCAAAGCTCCCTTGAATCTATTCTCTTCTTTATGCATGATAATATCTTGCTACAGTAGCTCTAGCCATTCCTTTCTGGCACTGTTTGCTACAGCAATCAGCTATCAACTCTGGTTAAAGGGGAACTGTGTTATCCATACAAGTGGCCTTTATAAAATAAAAAAGGGCACACCTCTACCTTTAAAATGACTTTAGGATCATGCTTTTAGCTTCAGTCTATCCAAAGTTACAGCAGTATAAAGGTTGTTTTTTTTTCTTGCTAGTACTGTGATCTGTGACATCACCAGAATTTTGGGGTCTTTCTCCAAGTTTAAGGTTGGAGCATGCCCACTGCTGGGGCAGATAATCAACGGCTGCATCATAGGCCCAGTCGATGAATGTCTAAATCAAAGCTAGTCACAGCCCCAAAAAGGAAACATTTTCTTTCCCTAAGTTGCCCATAGGCAGAGTAAAGGATAGAGAATGGTTAGAGGTCTGTAAATAGCTTCAAAATAGATCAGTTTTAGGGGGTGGTCACAGAACTTCATGTGACTGTCACAGAGACTTAGAAAGAAAGGACAGACCAGGAACTGTAATTTTACAAGCCTAAAACTTAAGATCCAGTGTTAAAGAAAGTATAGGGTTTTACAAAATTCTACAAATATAGGTTAAACTGCTATTTATAAAAGCGTCCAGGATATCAGTAGTGGTGGTCAATTGGGCCATGTTTTCCTAGAATTGGTAGGACCAGTTTAGTAACGGAGTGAGGGCCTAAAATCTACATATGTGCAGAACCCAAGATAAATTCAGGGGTTAGGACCATGTGTTCATGGGACCTAATAGGACCAGGTCATTGGTTACTGGGGCAGACAACTAGGCTGTGGTTGATTCCCCTATGCAACATGTACAGACATTAAAGGGTATGAATATATTAATCTATACTTAAATGTAACTAGCATTCACTCACAACTGAGTGTGTTGCATTCAATCCAGTACTTATTTTGCTCAGGCTCACTATCCTCTTCCCTTTCTTGACTAATGTCCCCCTTATCAAATTAGACTAGCTGTGAGGACCAGCATGCTCAATAATCATGAGGCAGCACTGTGCAAAACTGCACACAGCAGAAGAGTTTATGATACTAAGGCATTTGATTAACAGCTGAAATGTAAGATGTTACAGATTGGCTATCTAAAGAAATAGGGAACAAAAGGTCAAGGTGTACACACCCTTTAGGAGTAAAGAGTTTATTAAGTGCCTTTAACATAAGTGGCTGAATTACCGTAGTATTATTATTATTATTATGTTTGTTTGTTGGGGGATTTCTTCTGCCTTCTTCTTGTACTTTAGGGTTTTTTACTGGATCTTCATTTTTGCATTAGGACCAACTGCCCATTGTAAAGAAAGCCCTGGATGAGAGGAATGAAGGGAGGGGCAACATGACAAGGCAGGGGGGAAAGAGCGGGAAGGAATAGTAATTCCTTGCGGCCTGTGGTGGTGGAGCAAGGTGAAGACTGACTGAGGGATTTGCTGGTGAGGTTGGCTCGGATGGAGCAATCACGGGACAGAGAAGAACAGTCCGGAGGTGGCAGCATGGGTCAGGTGAGTATGCAACGGCCTAGACCATTATCTAGGTTGAGTGTAATAGACTGATTTTTGTGTGATATAGAAAAAAAAACCTACAAAACAGTATTTCCCCAATTAGCAATTGGGAACTGATTAACATTCTGCTATCTACTGGTTGAGTCTGTCAATCTTTAGCAACTAGTGCTGCCTTCAGAAGGCAACAGGGGGTGGCTCTTGGCCTGTTTTCCTCATTCTCATTAGACATGAGGCAGAGGATACAGTCTAACTGAGTCTGTTCTCTCTCATTCCCCTTTTTCAGGTATTTTATCAATGTTTTAAGGTTGAAGTGACTTAAATGATTACTAGATAGTTATGCTATGTTATATAAACAAACTTTTGAGCATGTTAAATGTATGTAAAGCAGAGGGTTGTTTTGGATAAATTATACAGTGCTATCTGTGTTGTATGTTAGGCAACTAACTATTCAGCCATTTTATGTTTGGCAGAAAGAAATGTAATGTATGGGTTCTGTCCATATGAGTTCGTATAAATCACAGCTCGATGGTAATAATGTATATGGCAAACGCATTTGAGCTAGTGTACAGCCCTCATGTGTGTTTAGTGACTATCTATAGTCAGCCATACTGGGACTATGTATCACAGTAGACTGTTGTTGTTAAAAGGAACAGGCAGAAAAGTTACTGCATCTTTACTCGTTCAGCAAGAAATACTTTGTATTAGCATGTTATATGACCATTGTAAAACGGAAAGTTGTTGTGAACCAGTTTATAATGAAAACCCTTGTATGCTATACAGATTATTTTGTTTCAATAAATATTCTCATTAGACATGAGGCAGAGGATACAGTCTAACTGAGTCTGTTCTTTATCATTCCCCTTTTTCAGGGGTATAACATGAGCCCGTCACCAGTTGCGCTGCAGAGCAGAAGAAGCCAGAGCCCAAGTGCACGGGCAAAGCGTTTGGGAGCTGTGGCCAAGAGAGAGTGGGGAACAGCAAAGAGGATGCAGTGCTAGGTCTAATGGTGGCGCTCAAAGGGCACTGACAAGCAATGCTCTGGTAAGGGAGTCAAGAAATAGGCGGGAAAGCGAGATAGCAGCTATGGGGCTGCAAACAGTGAGGGAACCAAATCAAGAAGGAAGGTGTTCACCATTGTCATCTACAAGTACAGCAGGACTACATTTAGAAGGAATGACAGAATAGCATAGAAATAGAGGTGGGTGGGCTAGAGGTTCCCATTCAGAAATAAGGGCAGAGAGCAGATACATGGACCCTCAAGCTCAGGAAAGGGGAGAAATAGGATCTCAGCAAATAGCACCATGGTCAGAACAACACAGAGAGGTGGGCAGGGCTTGGGAAAGACTTGGCAGGGCAACAAAAGGAAGAGAGTCAGCTATTGGTGAAATTTCTGCCTTTAGGATGGGACAGCAAGTGGACACACCATGGAAAGCTTCATCTGACAGAGGTGGAATGGGAGAAGGTGGTGGAATGATGCGTCCGAAAGGGCCAGGCAACACGTTTTTCACTTTGCTTTATGACAGTAACGCCCATTGAGTAGGGAGGCAATCATCAATGCAGACCTGAGGAGAACAACAGCAGAATAAAATGGAAGATACGGAATGCCTAACCGCTGTTTGGGTCTGAAGAGGCAACCAAGGAAGGAACAACGTTAGTAATATGTATTCTGCAGTTGGATCAGGCGACAGTGCAACTCCAAGTACTCCTTCAACAAGTGCAGGTTCTATGCATACACTTTACAACTCACAGCACAATGTAATACAAAATGCTTTCTTGTATGCGGGGGCATATGGTGTGCGATGTTGGTGTGTGATGTTGTGTCAAGATTAAAGGAACTTTTAGGAAGGTGGGTCAGTGGCTAGTGAAACAAGGGAAGGAGCACAGAAGGCGTTGATGGGGTTGAACTTATCTGAAGCAGAATACAGTTCTCATTCATTCAGAAATGGGGCGGCTACACTGGCAGCAAGATTAGGCCTTTGGGAATCAGTGATAAGAAAGAGGCAGATGGGAGTCCTACAGGTTTAGGTCCTATATCAGACCCGCTAGAATTGTGGGGGCCAGAAGTTGCATTTTGACAAGGAATTGAGTTTACAGGAACAGGTTAGACAGACGGAGGTAGGCTGATTTCCATTTCAGGTCTACCAAAGATAACAATATGGTTGGCAGACCATTTTTTTATCCACTGGGCGCAGAGGAGAGCTGCTGTCAGACCAAATGGGGAAACTCTGGATCTGGATAAAAAAGTATTAGAAATAGAGTGGATGGGAAAAGGGGGCCGTGAAATGGTTTGGCCCCCCAGGCATAATTTTATTGCATGTGGGAGGGTATGATGTGGGTAGTTTCCATATGAAATTCTTGATTAAAAATATGCAAAGAGATTGTTTAAGACTATGGTATATTTTCCAGGAGAAAAAATAATCTGGTCTGAGATTTGTGTGTATTTGTGTGGAGGGGAGTGAGGTCTATGGAAGCCATAGAAAGAACTAGAATAAAAATTAATAGAGCAATCTCAAAATTTGTAATAAAACATGGTGGGAGAAACATTCACCATGTAGATTTGGAACCAGCGTCTCTTGTTTCGCACAGATGGGGTTCACTTGTCAGAAGTGGGTCTCAACATGTTTAACTTGAATTTGATGGGGGCCCTGAAAGAGGCACTGTCAGCTTGGGTGGGCCCACAAAGTTAAATGGTTACTTTGCTGGCTTGTGGTGGGAGTCTTCGCCAGTCTGGCACAATCAAAGTGTTATTAAAAAGGGTGGCAACACCTTGGCCTGGTCTAACCCTGGAGGTGAGTGGCTGGGGAGGAAGGAAAATCAGTACCTAATGTGAGGTAAATGGTTTGGTTGAATTCATTGTGAGATGACAAAATGGCGGTGACTGTTGGTTACCAATTGTAGGAAAAAGGTCCAGACTGGCAGGGGTCCTACAGCCGACTAACTGTTATTATTAAATGTTATAAATTATTATTCTTGTAACTGTTTCAATATGTTTATATTAACAATATTTGGTTATGTATACTGATGAGTTGGAATATGTTTGGCTATTGGAGTATTTCAATATTAAAAGAGCTGTGGCCAGCACATTCCAACAAAAACGTTGTGTCATTAATATGGAGGAGGAAAAGGTAGAGAGGGTTTTGTATGGCCACTAAGCGAGGGGAAGACCATGCCTTGATCATGTCTACAGGAAGTGACAACAGATGGTCCACACTAATATCCCTCATGACCGAAATATGCTCTTGTTCTTGCCAGTACATTGCACATTTGCGTTGCTGTTATTTTGCTGATAATAACTTCTCCTCAGATTACATTCCATCGAAGTGTTTAAGCATTTTATAATTTAGTAAAAATAAAGAGTTGGTGTTGCGGTTCTAACAAGGTCATGGCAGTAATTACCACCCACAGATGCATGGAAAAAGATCTAACTGTACAATTCAAATCTCAACCACCAACAACCTGTAGATAAAACCTGTAGATACGTAAGTAACAGTCTCTGAACCTTTCTGCAGACAAATGAAATGTCATCTATAGTGTTGATAGGAGTTGGGCTAAATCCAAAATGAAGATTGATGATTCTGTTTGGTTGGTGGAGCCAGAGGTAATTATCGTCCATTAACTTAGCAGTATTTAGCAAGATAATCAGTAAATATACTCAACTAAGCAGCGGTTATATTAAAAAGCTCTTATTAAAAAGTTACTTCTTCTGAGCAAGTACTGGCTTTATTTAAATGTTTTCTATTCACCAACCCAAAATCTGATTGGTCTAAACTCACTATGCCAAACTGCCCTCAAACCAAACTGAGGCAAATTCGAGTGACACTAATCATGTGTTCTATAAAAACTTTAGGGTATGGCAGCCACCAGAAACATTTCATCCTAGAATATCAAGGGATCCTATATAAAACAAGGTAAAGATCATGGTGAATATTCTTGTAATGTACACATTGTGAATCCTACATTACATAGATATGACATTAAGAAGTTTATATATAATAATAATAATTTTATGGAACTGTTATAAAGTTTGGAGAGATTTCACAGAAAAAAAATAATACAAAACCTTTTTTTCTATTTACAATTTAACAATTTTATTTCAACATTGAAGATAAAAATGTAAACAGAACATATCATGTGCTTGTCACAGACTCAGACAGACAGGAAAGACATAGAAGTGTAACTTTATAGGTCTAAAACTTACGATCCAGAGAAGCTGAAGAAGACACTTGTATTGAGACCACAGTTACACTTTAAGCAGCCTTTCTATAACTTTTTTCACCTTTATAACATCCAGGTTAACACTCTGTCTGCCATTTTGGGTGTAATGCAGTCTGGGGTGGGGGTGCGAGCAAGGGTCTAATAGGATGAAGCAAATGTTCTGCTTTTCACACAACCTTGCAGAAAATAAGCTGCAAGTATAGAAGAAACAACATTTTTACAACTGATGGAGGGACCTGTATGGAATGGCAATCTGTACTCAATATAACCTTTTTTTTATATGGTGCATTCCATTATTGAAATACAAATGGCCAATATAAAAGAAATAGCATTTGATATGATGGGATTTGGAAAATATCAGCAATGTATGGGGGCCAAACATAACTGGCCCCCATAAAGGGAAGCAATTAGGTGAAACAGCATCCTGTGCCATAGAGCCCCCTACAGGTGTGGATCCATGAAGCCTACCCTAAAGGCAGAACTACTAGCACACTCCCAAAGGCACCCAACCAGTGCAAAGCTTCTCACAAATACAATGTAGGACTGTAATGTCTTTCAAACTGGAAAGAGTGACCAATAGTGACCCCATCCATGGTGCTTCCAACACACCCTATGAGAAATGTCGGAATTTTATAAAAAGTCAACGCTGACAAAAGATTCGGTCTAAATTTGACTTTAAGTTGATCCAATATCTATTAATTGGACACTACATTGCACAGGCAACAGACATATGAACAGGATTTATGTTGAAAACAAATTAAAGGATAGTTTTATTTTATTTTTATTTTAAAATTCATGTAGTGTGACAGGTGGCGGTGGAGCATGCAACCTGACATTTTCCCTTGGGACATGCTTCATTGGATCATGCAATATGTCAGTTCCCAATGGAGCACGCCTAGGGTGATCATGCTATAGTAAAGTTTCTTATGAAGTGTGCCTAATCTGATCATGCAGAAAGATAAATTCCCAATAAAATGTGCCTCGGCTGTTCCTACAATATGACATTTCCCAATGGAGCATGCTTCACCTCATGGCTGTGCACAGTGACTATTCCTGAATAATAACAGACCCCTTTATTAAGTATTTGATGGTTCCTGATTGGATCATGAGCAAACTACCAACATCTCCACATTGAGCCTTTAGTTGGGCATATATTGAGAGGCCTGGTACACACAAGACTAGACTATCAACAGACAATCTATGAATAAACCAGTAAAGAATCGGGTGGCTCGACATATTCCAGGGGATAGCTGGATGTTCACTCATTTGTTTGCAGATCCAAGACAGAACAGTAGAGGACAAAATGGAAACTCTTGCACTGTTACATTCAGACTCCCAATTGGCTCTGACCTACCATAAACATGTTTATGAGAAATTAACCAAGCGCACTAAGAACAATGCCATTCTTTTATTACGTCTTTAAAACCATAAGCAATGATTCTCCCTGGGCACTGTTACTTTTTTATGACGTACATAACATGGGGCTGATTTATGGCTAACGATCCACTATGATTAAAGATATCAACTAACTCCATCTGAACAATGAGTTCATTATCTGGTGCCTTGATGCTATGGAGCTCTATTACCTATCATGGATTTTACTATAACGAATGGGGATCAATATAAAGTTCTGCTAAAACCAAGCCACGTAAACCAAACCACTGCACCAATGTGCTGTGTGCACATCAACTGTAATAAGTTCTGTTACATTAAAACTATGACATCAGCTCGTGCTACATTGAAATTAAAAGAAAATGTTTGCAAAAGAAGAAAATGCACATAAAGGCCCTTTTAAGGGATGTAAGTGGCAGCGTTTGCTGCATAATTTATTGAGCTTCTTTGTTATGAATTCTTTATCAGTTCATGTAAATTCCTCAAGCCTCCCTAAAGTAAACCGCAAGCCATTTTAGAAGCAGAGGGTTCTGGGAAACCTAGAACAGAGACCTGGATTCTCTCCAGCCAGTCTAACAAAAAAGTCTGTTTTTTGCATTTTCTTTGCACCAATAAACCATTAAGTTTTTTGTTTTTACTATACTTCATTTTCTTCCAATAAAAAGATCCCTTGTGTATATTTTGACCTTTCTGGTAGCCAGAAAAAGATTATGGTGGCCTCATTTGTTTGAGATACTGTCACAATGAAGACAGATGTGCTACCAGACTAGCTTAATAAAGTTCTGGCATTTAAAAAGACCACTTCATCACACCTGTGACATGGCAAAAAGTACACACCCTGGAGACTTCACAAAAAGATGTTCTGTACGAGAAACATCTCTATTATCTATACAAAGCTAAGCCTGTTTAATAACCCTGGACATGCTATCCATAAGAACAGGGTACAAAATACTCTTCCCTCTTTTTCTTAGCATTAAAGGCTCCCAGAGTTTTGTTTAACTAATAGGTTCTCACCATTGGGTGATTGGTGGTAGACCTAGGGGAGAGGACAGTTTAGGCTCTCTCACTGGATTCTTTTATTGGGAAGAGTTAGATAGTAATGTTATAGTTTTCCTTTATAATAAAGGCAATTATAAGGGTGATATTCCATGATATTTAACTCTTGTTTAACTCTCTCCCCCTGGATTAGACACTGACCATGGCCAGGCCGTGAAACCAGGGTTGAGGTTGTAGACACTAGTGGCTTTGGCTACTGGGACAAAAGATAAACATTCTAATGCTGTATTTCTGTAAATAAAGCACTTAGAAAACCAATTTAGACATTATTTTAATGCAAATTCAAAATCTCTGGGTTATATGTCAGTAAAAAATGTTTCTAGCCTAAATATTTCTTTTAAAAGTTATATTACCATTGATGCAGCTTCTCTTTCCAAAAGCCACGGTCCTCTGCAGCTGGAATCAGTCCTATTTAGGTCTATAGAGCTTGGGTCAAATGACAATGTTGACTGTGAAGGCCTGAAGGTGTTGCCTGCAATAGAGGAGCTTGGGAAGAACAGGAGGAGCAACAATAAACAATAAAACAACTCTCCTCCATCCCCTTGAAATACCCAGGATGAGGACTTAAGCCCCTTGGTCCACTCCTCTGGGTATTGCCACTTGGTTCTCGGTTCTCACCAATGGCTTGAAATTACAATCATTCTCCCAGTCAGGACCCGCTCACACACTCACTAAATCCAAGGACTGACCAATTGGAAGGCAGACTTCTTATAGCGAGTTTTCCCATTGGTCAAGCCATAGACTCTGGATGCAGCATAATTGTTTGAATAATGATGCCTTGGATTTCACATCGAGACTTTGCACTGCTCCTTTATATGTTCCACCTTCCCCCCAGATGAATTCAGCTCCAGGAGACAAACAGTTGTTTAACATTCGATTCCGAGAACGGTTTGTGTGTGATTACAGGGAATCGTGTTTGCTGATGACGGCTGCTGTGAATAAAACTATTTTCTTTTAATAAACCCCACAGAGTTTTTATTTTCTATTCACTGCATACAGAACAGAATCATTTCAGAGGTTTGCATAATTTTGTCGATTCAAGGAACTGAGATTTTCACCGTATAATAGTCCTGGCGATTATGTCAAAGTAATCACGGCAAAAAGAAAAAGAAAAAAACAAGATTGGGGTCTAAAAGTAAGGGGACATATGCTGCACATTGGCCTAAGCTAAATATTGCAGGTTAATTCACTTACATTAATAAGTCTGATGCCAAGGGAAAGCAGAATAAGTGCTAATCTGGGCAACATATTTAAAGGAGAACTTAACACAATTTTTTGTACTCCAGAATCTGAAAACAACCCCCCCCGACAAAAAAAAACAACCCACCAATATTCTGTAAAAAAAACACTCCAGTAAATTGTATTAAAGGAAATGTAAGCCTCTGAAGAACTGGGTAAAGTAACTTTGAGTATGTGCAGTGTCAGACTACACCTCCTGGCCTCCATTCACATGCTCCCTTGCTTAATTTGTCCTGTTGAATGATTGGCTAGAGACTTGTGGGTGTGACCAATTGTAACAAGTTTCTGCTGTAGCTTAGGACTGAGCATGTCTTGACCAAACTGTGCCATACTGGAATGCTGGGAAGTAAAGCAGAAACCACATGTTAGTAAGGTAAATTTCCCAGCGCCCACATCAAATTGAAAGATAAGACACAGATGACTGTTTGTTTCCATTAAGGTGTTCTGCCTTCAGTGTTGTCCTGAGACTTTACTTGTCCTTTAATCCATTCATTTTGAATCCAGTCTTTTCAGTGTATAGATTATGCACAATTTATGCAGGAATCTAGGAAACTTCTCAGCACTTAGAAATATAGTGGTTCAGGCCCCCCATAACATGGAGAATTATCGGGATATTTTTTATTATTAGTATTATTATTATTAACATTTATTTCTCCTTTAAGGGAAGGTGACTGGAAAGATAATTTCCAACCACAGCTCTTTGGAAGACATCTTCATTGTGTAGGAAATTGCAGGACAAGGTACTGACAGTGAGCGTAATATAAATGGTCCACCAAGGACAACCCTTGCAGCCTGTAGCCTCCAAGAGAAGCTTTACAATGTATTGAAGCTGACAGATATGTTTCTCACTGGTGTAACCGAGAAGGGAGGGAAAGTCTCTCCTTAATCAAACTGGAAACTGTTATCAAACGTATCGCCGTATAACTTAGGCTGCTAGGAAATCCATCGCACAGCCAGGATGTAAAGAAATCAATGAACAAGCATTTGCCCTGAGACAAACAACTTGTGCTCCTGAAATCCTGGTAATGTTTTTAAAAGCCCACGTACAAGATGCGCTGATGTATGGTTGTTGGTGAGGGTGCACTTGTCTAAAGGGGTCATATGTGCAGGTATCCCACCCTTAACGGTAGTTACCAGTAGCTCCCAGGAACGTCCCCAAACCCCCACAAGGGCCTGAAGTGCAGGGAAACTCCTGGGAACTGCCAGACAAGTGTAGTTATAATTCAGATCTACTTTCATTTAAAAAAACAAACAAACTACATGTTTTACTTAAAGGATGGCAAGGGCTGCAAGTTTGGGACACTGATTATAGGGGATTTTAACTACGACATTGATTGGCGTAGTGGTACTGTCAACACAGTAAAGTGTGATGGGTTTCTAAAGTTTCAATATGAACATAAGTTTGAAGTTCCATTTTGTTTCAGGAAAGCAAATTTTCCCTGGATACAAATATCTCGTCAACTGGGATGATATTGTCTCAGGTAAAGACACTGTACAGAAGTGGACTGTTTTTAAGGGGTTTTAAACAATTTCTCATCTAATTGTATACCCTTGGGAATAAATGTACAAAGAACAAGTCCGCACCCATGTAGCTTAATAAAGTTAGAGTTCCGCCAAGTGGCTAAGTTTTGCTTTTTGCCTTCCTCTGGATCATCAGTTAGGCAGGAAATGTGGGTATTGCTGGGTAGGTTGGACTAGATGGATGGATATCTTAATTCAACCTCAAATACTACACTTACTTTATTTTTCCCTTGCTGGTGCAGTCCAGCACCACTCTTTCTGCTGAGTGCACCTTCCAGTAGGTCTCAGCGCTGACAGAGGGATGGGGAGGAACTGGATTTTTTTTCCATTTTAGTTTTTAGTTAGCCTTCAAGTGCCCTTCTTGAAACAGAGAAATGTCAGATTGGCTGAACAAGGGTCCATGAATTTTTCCTGATTTGGTTAAGTTGTCATTTTAGAACCCGTTTATTCTACACAGACATCTTCCATAGACTTTCTTTATTTTTGCTTCTATAAACCTAGCTACAGTATGACTATTCATGTAATTGGATGTGTCCCACAGTCCCAGAACCGGTGAATCCAAATGTCCAGTAACTTATCCTTTAATTTAACAGCTGTTTCTGAAAGTAAAATTCCCTTTCCTCTATGTCTGAAGGGAGGGCTCCAATAATGTGCAATTTATTTCTATTACCGAGATTTTCTCAGTCTGTGACCTTTCACTCTACTCTAGAGGAAAGTGGCGCCTCAGCAGACTCGATCATTGCTGGTACAGAGACTAGATACACTATAGAGGTGGGTAATTCAATTTTACAAGGGGGCCGCATGAGAAACGTGAACTGTCATGCCGGGCCTTACCAGTAGCGTAGCCCTGATGCAAAATTTGGACATGCTTGGTACACAATGGTAAAAATGCTTAGTACATGGACCACTGGTAAAATAGCAGGCTGGTAGTTCTGGAAACTTAGCTCAAAATGGGGCCCTCTTCTTGCCCAAGGGCCCTGGTGCGGTCGCATCCCCTGAACCCCTGGTAGCTACACCCCAGGGCTTTACTTTGCCCAGGTCTGCTATGAAACATAACTCTGACCACTAGGGGGCCAAAGATAACTGGGCAAAAAGCTGGCAATATCACCACATCTGTCCCTTACCGGCTTGACGCTACTAAACACGTAACCCCCTCAAAAATCTTCCTGAGATGAAAATAATAAAAAATTATTTTCTCAGGCTGGTTAATTGATTGATTTATTTTTTTAAAAACAATGAGGAGATCAATTGATAAATAAAATTCATGGAAGGATTGAAATATAGTAAACGCCTATGGATCCTTCATTAAAACTGTAAGTATCGTTTTATTTTTAGCTTTTTAGTATTCGCAAAAGCCAAAAGAAAATAAACAATTCATTTAATCTCTTCATAAAAAGCTTTAACTTTTATTGTTTTTTTTTTAAATGAGACCAAATTGGTCCAGTCGTCAGCAACAATGTGGCCCCCTGGGAGAATTAGTTGGCCACCCTTGTGTTATATGATAAACTCTTGGACCTGAATGTGTTTTATTCAGTGACCTCACCTGATCCCACCCCCAGGAATGATTAATGGGGTTTCAAAATGGATATATTGCCCAGGACATTAGCGCCAATGAGAAGGATCTTCGGAATCAGTTACTCGGAATGACAAGTGATAAGAATGAGAATAGATAGAGAATGATAGAGAAAGAACAATCAGTAGAATTCACAGAGAGCATCTATCACTAATACCCCATTACACTATCAACGTCCTAATTGTGTGTTTTGAGGCTTTTTCAGGGTGCAGTGGCTCAAGTTGGAAGATCCAAAAATTGGTTAGGCTGGGTATACACATTACAGATAAAGGGCCAATCCTTTCTGTACTTTTTCGGTACTGTACCCTTAAAACAACCGTTTCTGATGCTGACACTGACCGACACTGGGCAAAAACTTCTTCCTTCTTCTTCTTTCTTCCTTCTTCTTTCTTCCTTCTTCTTTGATGTCACCAGCATCGGTGTCATTGGTGGTCGCAGTGGCATCGCCCAGTGTTGGCGACATCAGCGGAGTTGGTGTTGCTAGCTGAGAAGAAAGAAGACACGCCACAAGGGCTCTTCTTGGGGGTCCTGGTTTCGAGCTGAAGGAGCCCCAACAAAGGCACTTGTCAGTGCCACATGGGCACTTTTAAGTGCCGGGGTGGGGGGTCTGGTTCGAGCTGCGGGACCCCTTAAGCCCCAAAAGGCGATTAATATTTAAGCGGATATGTGCAGATTGTTTTTATGCAGGTAGAACGGATTTTATCAGTTTGGCCCATCTCTAATGATAACTGGTTAAATCATATCGAATACCTTATTGAGTAAATACTGTACCTTATTAAATGAGCTTGATGAAGCTGTTATATCTCTCCATTCGCACAGTATATACAGATGTTCAGATTAACTAACACATAAATGGTTGGTGAATAAATCATTCGTATTAAATCTTTTATTATCTTTCGGTAAACCCCAGAGCTATATTAGTTACAGTAACAGTCAACAGAACTTCAAAAGAATTATATAGGAGAGGCCATGCGAAGACAAACACATCCAGGGTCAACGTAGGGCCCATGGGGAGAAATATTTCCCCTATTCTATTGTCCTGGCCCCTCTGTGACGGGAGCCACTGACAAGCCAGGGAACAATAGCAAGCTGTCAGACAGCAGTCTGTGTGCAGCAGAGAATAATAGCCGATTGTGCCAGGGCCTGGAACGCGGTTCAGAGGTCACAGAACCACAGGGGTCTTATCCGCTGCAGAGAAACGAAACCTGCTCCCAGTCTTATGCTCTCTACCAGTGGATAAAAGACTCCCAGCCTCCCTCCTTGTGATGGACAGAGATTTCTATCCGGAGGGCTGTACCAGACTGTGTGCATCTGTCACTTTTCCATTGCACATGCATTAACCTGAAACATGGAAATGATTGCAAGGTGAATCTTTTGCTTATCCAGATCTCTAGCATGAATAAACCAATTTGCCCGACTTGGAACAGGTTTACAGGGGAAGTGTTGACACATAACTCCTTTTACAGACATGTTGTAGAGCTTTCTGATCTATTAAATCTGATCTTTGCTGTAATGTGTTTAGAAACTTAAAGGATAACTATACTCTAAAAATTAACTGTTTAAAAATGGAAAGTACCTGGGACAGGGAGGTAGGATTGGTTATTCCTACCTTACAATATTGTTTCGTTGAGGAGCTACAGCACATACAGTTTTCATTTGCCAGGTTAGTCCTGGACTAATCCTGTATTAAAGATAGTGCTGAAGCCAAGAGGAAGACTGGCAGAATCAGTTTTCTTTGGGCTGGTGCTCCTCACAGAAACAATATTGGGAGGTAGGAAATACCAATCCCATATCCCTGTCCCAAGTACTATAAACTTTACACACACAATAGTTTTCCTTTAAAGGGCAAGTCCAGCCCTAAAATGAAAACTTGCATACAGGTAATCACCCCAACAGAACCCTAAACAGCAATAGTTTGAAATCTGAAATATATAAGTCTAAGCTGAAATCCTGCACAATGGCCTGTTTCCCCTGTTTCTGCTTCCAGGTTCTTCAGTTTGCAGCTGTCAATTATGGATTTGACAGTTGACATCACAGCCAATGACTGAATGTTAATCCCCTGTCTGCCTCTTCTGAGCATGCCCAGGCTCAGTACAGGCTCAGTACAGGTTTCTAAATTGCTCAGTTTCCACGAGCCATCCAGAAGCATAGCAGGCATACAGTAATGAATTCATTGGACAAACTATGATATATCAACATATTTTAAAGAGGCCATTTCTAAAATATGTTCTTATGAGGGTGGAGTTTTCCATTAAGGACAGTGGAATGGACACAATACGTGCATGATTGCAGTTAAACAGTAAACGTCAGGTAAATGTTGTGGGAAAGTCAGAAAATTAAGAACTACCACTGCTCTCTATGTTATGATGATTAGACCTTTCTGATCAACCACCAAATCAACGTAACATGGGGTCAGTGTATGGCCGGAATACTACCTTCCTGCATTGATGGGGGCAGGTGAAAAACTCCACCTGCTGGAAGCTCTATCAAGGCAGGAGGTCCCAACTGCACAAGTTCCAAGTCAAAATCAGATCCAGTTACGTAAACCCACTGGGGGAGCGAACGGTTTGTGCATCTTTAGAAGCAATTAAACAAAACAACAGAAGACTTTCAGTTCGTCTAGGGTGTTCTCTCTTTATTAAAGTGCTCAATGAATAAAGAGATAATTGTTTTGGCATCCTGGACTTTATCAGGTGCACATCTTAATATACCAGTAAACCACAATTCCTTAATGAATCGCAGATCCAAGAACAGCAACCTCCTTCGACCTGCCCAAATCCCCAGACCTTCAGTGTCTGTGGTTGTGGTGTGCAAGGCGGATGAATGCACCTGTTTTGTACACATATTTGATGTAACATGCAACTGTGCTATTTTTTATTTTGGAGTATAAAATCATGTATGTGACATAGGAAAAACAAGTAGGATAATAGTCTGCACTCCTCAATCATTAGAGAGATCACTCAGGAAAATCCCCTAAAAACATCCGCTTTATTTAAGGTACATTTAAAACAGCAACACACCTGACACTTTTCAATCGTTGAACCACGCTCTTAGTCATAGGCATGAATGTGGATATTTGGTGCATTTAAGAAGGGTCTGGCTTACGATAGGTATTGTGGGTATGAAACACGTGGTTTTATTGGAGAACAGTATGCCTATGATTTAGTATTGAAGTGCGAAACGCGTCAGTGCCTTTGTGTCTTATGTTTCAATAAAGCTGACTTTTTATCCTATTACTAAGTCTCCGGTGCTGTAATGTGAACTCGGGGAACACTCTTTCTTCATATTTCCCTTTAACAGTACTGTAACTTGGAATCACTGGGTCCTCCAGCAAAACTATAATGGGGCCCCTATCCCTGCTACATCCACTGTGGTATACTGGGAGGATGCTATATCTGTCATATAAGAAGATGGGGACCCCTTGGCTCCTGGGCCCCCATGCGGTTGCTCCCCCTGCTCCCGTGCCCTTTAATAAGGTTTATTAAAACCAGATACACAAATAAAACCTGCAACACGTATAAAAGGTGACTTTGACCCCAGTAAGTGTTAAATATAAGGGAACGTAGAAGTGTTTAATCTGAGCTTGTGCACTTAAAGCAGCTGGCGGGGGTGAAGGGTCCTCATTGTGTTGACATTGCTGCCAAGGGAGCGTTAAGAGGCCGCAGTTTTGCAGCCTCAGTCCCGCAGATGCTCGTCAGCAATAAGAGACGAGCGGTAATGGGCCGTTTAGGAAGCTTTCTCCCTTTTACAGGATGTTCTCACTCTACTTCCACCATCGCTACTCGTCGTTCTGTAGAACGGGAAAGCAGTTTTCCTTTGATTGGGTAAATGCGGCTATTAACCTAACAGCTCTCTATCAGAGTAATGCTGCTGTTTGGGGGAATTGCAGACAAATGCTCACAACTAGAAATTGTCTGAGAATGTTGTGTTTTTTTTTAGCACAAACATTTCAATGTCACTGGCAAGATGTTATTTTCCATGTTCTCCGTGCAAATTTGGCTTTTCGTTGCCGTTCTTTGTGTTCTGCTCATTTATATTGGTACCAATCTGTCCTTCCACCAGGACTTTCATATTTCTTACCCTGTATTCTCTGTAGGTCCCTGTAGGGGCTAATGCAACAAAGGGGGAAGTTGACCCCTGCAATTTATCTGCAGCAGCCAATAAGATGTTATCTAACTGCAGAAGTCCAGTAAATAAGCTAATGTCTGATTGGCTGCTGAACATTTATAGCACCTCTCATTGCATCAGTCTCCATATTATTGTATCCCAAAGAATTCAGTATTTGGTTTGGAACTGCATTGCTCTGAGCCTGTCCTCTTTTTATTCTAACACTCAGTGTGTAATGCTACATACAACCAGAAAGGACCTCTACTGCAAACACACACTCCCCATTACAAATAGTGGGGGCCCCCATATAATATAATAATTAGTGGGAACCCCATATAATATGATAACTAGTGGGGGGCCCATATAATATAATAACTAGTGGAGGGCCCATATAATATAATTAGTGGGGGCCCCATATAATATAATAACTAGTGGAAGCCCCATATAATATAATAATTAGTGGGAGCCCCATATAATATAATAACTAGTGGGGGCCCCATATAATATAATAATTAGTGGGGGCCCCATATAATATAATAATTAGTGGGAACCCCATATCATATAATAACTAGTGGGGGCCCATATAATATAATAACTAGTGGAGGGCCCATATAATATAATTAGTGGGGGCCCCATATAATATAATAACTAGTGGAAGCCCCATATAATATAATAATTAGTGGGAACCCCATATAATATAATAACTAGTGGGGGGCCCATATAATATAATAATTAGTGGAGGGCCCATATAATATAATTAGTGGGGGCCCTATATAATATAATAACTAGTGGAAGACCCATATAATATAATAATTAGTGGGAGCCCCATATAATATAATAACTAGTTTAGTGGGGGGCCCTTATAATAATTAGTGGGAACCCCATATAATATAATAACTATTGGGGGGGCCCATATAATATAATAATTAGTGGGGGGCCCATATAATATAATAATTAGTGGGGGCCCCATATAATATAATAACTAGTGGGAGCCCCATATAATATAATAATTGGGAAAGTGGTATAGGAGGGTCCGGTACACTAAGGTTGGTTCTGTGGAACTTTATATACTGTTCAAGGTAATTTCACATAGATATATTTGCTTGGACTTTGATTAAGACTTTTTGGGAAGCACGTCTATTATCGGCTGGATAGTTTTGCTTGTGTGTTGTAAATTAGGAGCAAGGGATTTCACTTGTATTATTGCTTGTGAAGGTTCTCATTCATCCAGGTCATGGTATATCTGTTGTATTCAATTAGATCAACTGGACTTGAAATGTAGTTCTTGAAGACGTTTCGCTAGTCATCCGACTGACCCAGCCAGAAATGGAAGTCCTTGGTAAGGGCTTGAATTTTGCCATCACCCCTAAAGCCATCCCTGTGGTGGATATTATAGCAGCCACAGAAGCCTCTATCCACAGTAATAAGGTATCACAGAGTGAGGCAGAACAACTTCGCCTTAAGGTATCTGCAGCCTTAGCCAGTGCTAAAACTCCTTCATCTAACCTGACTACACAGGAAAGAAGAGCCTTAACATCCCTCAAGAAAGATTCCAGTATCACCATTCTACCGGCAGACAAGGGAAGATGCACAGTGGTACTCAACACCTCAGACTACCATGATAAGGTGACCATGCTCCTGGCCGATAACAACACATATGAGGCTTTAACAAGGGATCCCACCAGCCGTTACAAGAAAAGAGTCATAGACTTACTACAACAGCTTCAAAAGGATAAAGCCATTGACCGAGCAATGTATCATCGCCTCTACCCTGGTGAGGCACATCCATGCATATATGGACTCCCAAAGATACATAAGGAAGGGGCCCCACTAAGACCAATAGTCAGCAGCATCAACTCGGTAACATACAAGGTGGCAAAATATCTAGCTAACATCTTAGGACCTTTGGTGGGAAGTTCTAAGCATCACATCCAGAACTCTCAGGATTTCACCAACAAGATTGAAGATATAGTACTCGGTGTAGAAGAAACTATGGTGTCCTATGATGTGACATCTCTCTTCACTTGTATACCCACAAAGGAGGCTGTTGACATGGTGAGAAAACGGCTGGGCCAAGACAGCACTCTTACCAGCAGAACTGATCTCAACCCAGAACAGGTGTGTTCCTTACTGGACTTGTGCCTGAATACCACCTATTTCAAATACAGGGATAAGTTCTATAAGCAAAAACATGGATGTGCTATGGGATCTCCAGTTTCACCTATTGTGGCCAACCTTTACATGGAGGAGGTAGAAACACAGGCGCTTAATACCTTTAAGGGCATAGCACCCAGCCACTGGTTCAGATATGTTGATGACACCTGGGTTAAAATCCACCAGAAGGAAGTACAAGCTTTCACAGAACACATTAATGCGGTGGACCAAAACATTAATTTCACAAGGGAAGAGGTACAAAACAACAAACTAGCTTTCTTGGACTGCTTGGTAGAAGTTAAGGAAAATGGTAAACTGGAAGTAGAGGTTTACAGAAAACCAACACACACAGATCAGTATTTGATGTTTGACTCCCACCACCCTTTAGATCACAAGCTGGGGGTCATCAGAACCCTGCAACACAGAGCCGAGAACATCCCCACTAGCACAGAGGCGAAGGCTAAAGAAATGAAACATCTCAGAGGAGCCCTTAAAACTTGTGGATATCCAGACTGGGCCTTTGTCAAAAGAAGTAGAAGGAAAGAAAAGAACACGAATACCAACAGTGAAGGGGAAAAGCAAGACAGGAGGAAGAACATGGTCATCCCATATGTAGCAGGGGTCTCCGAGAAATTAAGAAGAATTTTCAAAAAACATCGTATCCCTGTCTGCTTTAAACCGAACAACACACTGAGGCAGCAATTGGTACATCCGAAAGACCCAATACCTAAACACAAGAAAAGCGACATCATATATGCAGTGCAGTGCAGTGAAGAATGCTCTGATTTGTATGTGGGGGAGACCAAACAGCAACTGCATCAACGTATGGCCCAGCACAGAAGAGCCAATTCCTCGGGTCAGGACTCAGCCGTGTATCTGCATCTTAAGGATAAAGGACATACCTTTGAAGATTGTAATGTTAACATATTGGCAAAGGAACGTGACTGGTTCAAGAGAGGTGTTAAGGAGGCCATTTATGTGAAAATAAAGAAACCAAGCCTAAATAGAGGTGGGGGGGGTTCGACACCAACTGTCTGCCATGTACAATGCTGTTTTAACACCTTACTCTGGGCGTTCCTATAACACCTCTTAGCCACTATCTAATCACACCCTTAACACCTGGCTGTGATATGCTAATTGGGATTTTCCAGGGTACATAATTGCCACAGATTCTTGTACAAGTCATTCTGAATTGAGAAAGCCAGTCGGATGACTAGCGAAACGTCTTCAAGAACTACATTTCAAGTCCAGTTGATCTAATTGAATACAACAGATACACTTGTATTATTGTATATTATACTGTATGTGTTATACTTACTGTCTCTCTCCTGCTTGAGCCTCAAACAGTAATGCCTGTGAGTTCTGTGCACGTGCGTGTGCACGGAACTCACAAGCATTACTGTTTGAGGCTCAAGCAGGAGAAAGCAGAGGAAATCTCTGCGGAGCTTAACATTCAGCAAACCAGTAACAAGATGTCAGCAACTTCCAAGGCACAAAGCTAGGCTCTGGAGGGACATAGGTAAAAAATAAATAAATATGGCAATGGTATTTTTAAAGCTGCAGCTTCCAAATGAACATAACTTTATTTTACAGTCCACTTATCCTTTAAAGGGCAAGTCCACCCCCAAAACTAACTTTTTATATTTATTTGGCCCAAATAAGTGCTCCAAAACAAACTTTACAGCATGTAAATCGGTCCAGTGGTTCAAAAGTTACAGACCTTTGAGATATATATCAGGCTGCACTTCCTCTCCACTTCCACTTTAGATGACCCCGAGCTGCAGCTTAGAAAAAAAAAAAAAATCTTGCCTGTGTTTGTGTGTGTCTCTCTCTCTATCTCTCTCTCTGGGCTGGCTGGCTGCAGCTGTTGATCCTGGATTTCTTCAGTACACATAACTTTACAGCTGTGATTGGTTGAGAGGGAAAAGAGGGAGGGATCCAGGGGTCAGACCATTACTGATGCAACTTCCTCTGTTCTCACTGCTGGATGCTAACAGACATGCTCAAGAACATGAAAAGAACAGAGGCAAGGTAATGTAACCTGTCTCTGTTCATCACTGTATTGGTCCATGCTGCAGGATTAAGCCAGCTACAAAGGTCTGTAACTTTTCAACCACTGGACCGATTTACATGCTGTAAAGTTTGTTTTGGAGCACTTATTTGGGCCAAATAAATATAGAAAGTTAGTTTTGGGGGTGGACTTGCCCTTTAAATTTAGCTATATCTTTCACCTTTCAAATCTGAAGCATTGTCTCTATTTTTTTGACCGCAACTTTGTTTTAGGACAGATCTGTAAATTAATGCCAACAAGCGTGAGTGGCTATGGTCACCACCAACACCATATAAATATATATTTATACGTTGCTAACGTTAGGCCCATATATATTTATTATTGTTTGGTATCTACACAGCCCTTCATAGTATATGTACATACTTTCTTCCTTCAACAAGTGCACAGATTTGCCTGCCTTGCCTTGTAAACATTCAGGTTTTTAACCATCACTATATAAAATATTGTTATATTGGATTGCGGACATGGGCTTTTGACTTCAGAAAATACATTACAACTGAAAACTACAAACCATATAAATTTAAAATCTCTCCTTCCGAACATAGCACACAATCAAAACAGCAGATCTTTTCCCCTTGAATTGTGGTTCTTCTGTGTCCTGTGGGACATGGATCAGTGCATACTGAAAGAGGGACCTAAAGGATAATTCACAGTAATTGAGCTATGGAATTTATTGATAATATTAACACTAAACAATGAATACTAAAACAAATACGCCTCAACTCTTTATTTGATGCAACATGATCTGTTGGGATTTAAAGCATTGTACAAGCCCAGTGCAGAACCAAGCAGATCTATGTACGGAGAGCCACTAGCTGTTATTTTTGTCTTAATTGATGTACCAAGGATTAACACCAGATTATAGTCAGAGATGATAACTGTTCATATGGTTAGAGTTAATAACACTTACGTGATTGTGAATTCCATTCCACAAAATATTGGTATGTTGAATATTCAGTTCCTGGCCTTTTATAGATCCTGCATCAAAACTACCAACAAGTACATACTGATTACTTCCATTAGGGAACAGCTGCCAGTTCACAATGTCCACACTGATAGGAGCATCTCCATTCTCATCGAAAAATATACTCTCTCCTCCAGTGTTGTTGAAAATAACTCTTTTAATGTAATAAAGCAACTAAAAAATATAAATATGAAATGTATGCAAACTTGAAAACACATGTAGTATGTGGACAAGGCATGGTCTACAAACACAAGTGTAAATTAATATTTTAGTCATATTTGTTTTTTTTGTTATTATACATTTTATTTTCAAAATCAGCAAAATATTAGTGGCTTGTGGGTAACAAACTAACTGTAAGATTGACTGCAATTTTTTAAAATTTTATTTTAAAGGGTTATAAAGCCCTTTTTTATATTAAACCCCCCTCAGTTAACAGTTCAAAGGGAGCTGAACTAAACCATGTTGTCTTTATCTCTGGGTCTTGCCTTATTACTGAGAATGAGACCATGCAAGGTCGACTTTGTGAAGCCGCTTTCCGGGCTCTCCTGCCATACTTCTGTACTAATACAGGGCTTATAAATGGGAAGGCACGCTCCATGCAGAGCGTACCTTTCAATTGGTTCAATACCAGGAAGTGAAGGGGGCTGGTCACAAAGCCAAGTTTGCAGGACTCTTTTTAAGTACAAAGGTAAAACCCAGCGGCAAGAACCTAGTGGTTTATGTCCTCACTTTGGGTACTATCACCCGGAGTGGGTGATGGGGGGGAAAAAGATGTTGGGGGTATAATTGGTCTTAGAACAAGAGAGAAGCAATGCTAGATAGTGGAATGGTTGGCAATGGTTGGACTGATTATTAGAATTTACACCATTCATGCAATATACAGAAATTGTTTTCTCTCCCTAATCCAGTCCCCACTAACACACTACAACACACCGATGAATGGCTGTATAATTGTTGTGCATTGCATTAGGGAATTGAAAATCCTTCATGGAAATTTTAAGACACAAAGGGGGCCATGCAATATTATCTTGATGCAGCATACCTGCCAGAGTTCCCGCTAAGCAAAAATCCCAGTGCGAGATTTAGTGCATCGCAGGATCTCTGATCTATTCAAAGGCATTAAGTTTGGCGCTACATAGTGGCTTTGCATTGCAAGCGACTCTTTATTTTCTTTTTCTAATATTTTCGAAAATGGCGCAGGCAAAAAACCTACGCTTACCCGATAATACATCGAAGAGCATGTGCTATACACTGACTTGGGCATTTAGTACCCATAGTCATGCTGCAATGCCAACTTTTAGAAATTCTGTACAGTATATCTCTAAATAACCCTTTTCTTATTCTTTTTACTACACTATTGTCAGCTACATATATTACACCAATCTATTAGGCAGTGTTTCAGACGATTGCTGAATAATTTTCAAAATGCTGAATAGTTTGATGATAGGTTGATGGTTAATTAGAATGTAAGCTCTACGGGGCAGGGACCTCCTTACCTCTTATGGCAAAGCTCTAGCACTTCTATTTATATAATTTATATATTTATGTATTGAACTATCTATGTATTTATCCCCCTTGTATTACTTTGTATTTTGTTACTGTACAGCGTTCTGTCCCCAAGTGGCGCTTTATAAATAAACTATACATATATACATACATGTGTAATTATTTAAAGGATATACCTTTAATTGAAAAAAATTCAAAGTCAAGTTCAGGTGGCTCGCCATGATAAGAGATTAGGAGTGAAATGTATAAAACCCACAATATTGGAAAATTCCAATACAATCGTAATTATATGACCGCAATTATCGTTTTTTTCATACTAAAGAGCGTTAAAGGCATTATAAATAATTGCCTAGAACTGCTAAATTTTTATATTTTAAAATTCTAAGGGATATTTTAAAAACATTCTAATAAATTGTGCTGTTTTTTTTTTATTGTTTCTAATTGATGATAACTTCCACATTCAAGTTGAAAAAAAATCTCACTTTTAGGGTAAGTTTTAAAATTTTAATCGTAAATACTCAACGTAAATACCTGTAGTACATATATTACCTGCCAAGGTTGATGGTTATAAATATCAGCACAAGATCGGTTCTTGAACGGTCCTCTACCTGGCACACAGGTGTTCATTTGGTGCAAAGCATGTGCTATGGCAAAGACTGCATTGTATGTTTTATATGTGTACTTAAAGTTATTTACATCATAAATACTGGTATCAATGCTATCCAGTCTTTCTTTTCCTGTGCACCAAACAAAGCCTTCCTCAGCTTGAATTGTAGAATTAGTATTGTGTACATCTTCTCCAGGCCAAACACAGTGAAAGGCATTTACCCAAAAGGTCTTTAATAAAAGGCCATTAGGAAATTGGGAAGGATGGATGTTATAAAGAAATTCTTTAAATCCTGGAATTTTGCCATTTCGAATTGCTATTGCAAGACTTCCATTTAGAGTAGTTAACGTGTCTTTTCTAGGGAAATCAGAAATGGACCAGGCAGTGCTTCCTATCCAAACCCTAGTGATATTGTTAAAAGAAGCCTCTTCCATTAAAGGTATAAGGTTTTCTATGTTGCAAGTAACGATGACCACTGCAGCTTTAGATTTCTTAATGACCTCTATAGCATGGAATGCTGCCTTCAAGGAGATGGCGATGGGAAGAGATTCTTGAAATGCAACACATCCACCATTTCTTTCAATTTCTTTGGTTAAAACTTGAACTTCAGCTCTACCTAAATCGCTGTCTGGAAATATGATACCCACCCACATCCATTTGAAATAAATAACCAGTTGAGCAATAGCCAGAGCTTCTTTGTTGCCATTATAGACTGTCCTAAGGAACGATGGGAATTGTATTTTATCACTCAGTATCGGTTCTCCTGAAGCATAGCTAATCTGTAAATAGTAAAAATAATGTAACACTTCAAATGGAATTATTTTGTGTGTTGCTTTTGCGAGCAGACCCTTTTAAGTCAATGGGAGTTAAAAAATCTGAAAGTTCCGCCTAAACTTAAGGTATAAATAGCAATGGTAACTTACTGTAAATGGCTCAGGGACCTGGGAAATGGTCTGTGAAACATGTATCAATGCGCAAAATCTTTTGAAAACAAGATCAAGTACAAGGAATTTCATGCGCTTCTTGTTTTGGCATTCTGCATAGTATTTTTGATATTTCTAAAAATGCTAAAACAATTTTGATTTCGTGAATTCCAAATTCCTAGAAATTTCTAAAGTTTGTGATTTTTACGAAAAATTTTGAATGCTCGGATTTTTGAAAACAGTTCCACATTCAGACCCCCCCCCCCCCCCCAAAAAAAACCCCCCAGAAATGTGCAAAGTCCCAATTCCGTCAGATCTGGGAAATCTGTTCGGGTCCATCTCTAATCAGCAGTAAAGTAATTTCTTGGTTCTGGAAGGTTCCAACCTACCTGATCTGTAAAATGTTAAATTTATATCAAAGAGCAAACTCTGATTTAATATGTAATCCTTATCTGTATTATAATACTGAAATATATTGAGATTTGACTTATTAGCATTGCCACTTGTGTAATCATTAGCATTATTTCAATGGTGTCCAAATTCAATTATGGGTGATGGGGATCTTTCTTTGAGTTTTGAGTTTGAGTAGGAGCTTCTCTGTGGGTCATGCGGTATCTGCCTCTTCCTTGTCCTATTAAAGGACTCTGGCATGTGCAAGGAAACTCTCCCCATCCTTCCCTCCCCCCTCCAGATCTTTTGGTGCAGAAGTGATGATCATCCTAAAAACTATTTACCTATAAATTTGAGGACCCCCCAACTCTAAACACCAGCTTTAAATGTTTAAAATGAGCCTTAAAATAGACTTACCAAACTTCCCTCGGCCTCTCTACTAACCAAAAGCCATGTCTGTCTCTCTGACTCTCAGCAAATCACAGCTACGGCTGCCGGTCTGGCACCTACTGCCTGGGGATGAAAGTGGGTTAGTCTATTTCTGGGCTGATTTTAAACATTTAAAGCCTGCGTTTAGAGTTGGGGGGGTCCCCTACATTATACTGTAGGACAATTGGGATTTGTATATGGAGACAATTTCTCAAGATTATTAAAATGTAGATAATTTACCTGTGGATATCTGTACAATCCTAGAATTCTGGAAACAATTACTGAGGATTTTGATGGAGTGTCACCAACTATAGCCAATGGCATTTTATTTTCATTGCAGTTATAATTAGGCACCATTTTTTTCTTTCCAGATAAAATCCACGTCGCTCCCATCACTGATCGAACTTCATTGTAACAAGAATCATAGAGATTGAAACCCAGTGTTACATTGGGTAAAAGATTATTTGATGAATTTATTTCCATGATTGCGTACACCATTGCTAGTAGGAAACGATAATATCTTATATGAAACCTTAAAATAAATAAATTATACCATTTAGCACCTTATTGCTGCCTATTAGTCTTTCTCTTTTTCCACTGAACACATTAGTTCCTTCATCAGTCAATCAAGTTTCCTGACCTTTTTTCAGTATAAATAGATTTTCCATATTAATTGCGATAGGTTAATCAGTAAAGTAGCTATCACACCTGACTTTTTTTTGGGCAATTTATGCATGAAAAGGAAAAAGATATGTGTCAGTCATAGACAGTGTTCCCTCTAAGGCAGGGATGCCCAACCTGAGCTACGCTAGCCGCCTCCATGCATCGACTGGGCCGCTCGCCACAAAAATTCACGGGCAGGTCACGGGTTGGGCACTACTACTCTAAGGTTTGCATTACAGCAAAAGAGTTAAGAGCTCAATTCTAAATTAAACATTGCTGTGTGAAAAAGTTAATGTATTCATCATATACTGTATAAGTATATTAAGTGCTCACTTTTTCTTTTGCTGTTTCCCTACTGGAGTGCATACCTTAGAGGGAACTCTGGTCATAGATACAGTTACATTTATTTATGTATTTAAATTATAGTCATTATAGTCTGAGGTTGTAAGCAAAGAATCAAATTATGTCTCTTGTGAAATTCTGTTTCCTGGCTATTTATATAGGGGCATTGGATAAATTTGATGAATGATTATAATAAAATAACAGCTGAAATATAAATAAATTCACACTTGTTTGTCATTCAGTGTGATAATGAAAACTATGACATGTAGCAGATACCTGTTAACCTTGAGATATACTGTATCTACTGTATCTGTGTCCTTACACAAATTATTTCAGTTGTCAGTAAGTTTGAAATTCTTAAGTCTCTTTTTATTATATACAGTATGGCAATTAGAAAATGCACCTTCTACATTGAAAAGACTGAGGGTGTTCCCTGAAAGTTGTTTCTGGGTATTTTGGATCCACATGAACAGAAAAAAGTCCTCCGAGTCTAATATCTCCATTCATAAAATATCCTGTAGCTTCTTCTGCAGACAGACAGCAACCTTCTAATGACGTTTCACAAACACCATCAATACACCAGAGAAGAATAAGGGCCAGGAACACATGGTAGGAGCCAAGTATTGATAAATATACCTTTGATTCCATATACTTTTTCTTAAAGGGCTTTAAAATACTCTAAAAGGATTTAAAAAAAAAATTGTAATGTCTTCATTTATTAATTTTTTTTACACATTTAATAACATATTTGTTTTGATAAACATCTGAATTTTTCCAAAAAGTAAAAAAAAAAGTATCTTGAAAAGAAAGATCATATTGGCTGCAGAACGTTTTCCTATTCCAAAAATACCAATGTGGCCAGTACTTTAATAGCCCCCAGTATCGGCCCATAGACCTCAATAGACCAATACCAATAACCCAATGTTTATTATAAAGATATAACATAATCAAAGATTTCCCTGTCCATACAAAAGCACAAGGCTGAGTCTGAAGTGCATGTGCAAAGAAAAACCTTAATCACCCTTTTATCACAATTAGTCTAATAATAACAACACTTTTAAAATACAGAAAGCCTCTAGCATCTGCAAAACTGCAGTGGCCCGTGCCCCCTGCAAGTTTGGTGGCCAGGCCCCTAAGAACCCTCCACACTCCTTAGGCAAACTACAGCACAAACCTGTCTTTAAACAGCTGATCATGCATATGTAGTAAAGGTACACACGATCAGCTGTTTAAAAGACCGGTACAAGTCCTGGAAACTGCACAGGCCAAGCAAAAATTGCATTTAGTTTTCTTTGGTTTCTGCAATAGCAAATCCAGAAAAACAAAAAAAAGCGTCCTATGCACTCTATCCAAATGTGGGTGCAGACTCCTCCAAGAATCCACCCTCACTGGGGTCCATACACAGAAGAAGAAAAGATTGAAAGTCGCACTCCAATCAAATAAATCTCAAAATTTGGGGGAAATAACGTGCCCCATCGCATGAGGAAGGGGGCACGTTATTTTCCCCGAAACGTGATTTTGATGTGTGGTCGTTAATACATTTTGAGATTTATTTGTTTGGAGTCTTCTTTCTGCAATAGCACCATGTTTGCATCTACCCCTAAGTTTCCTGTAAATGTTTTATATTATATGTCTTGATATTAAATGCAATTATTCCTGTGCCAAGTAATCCACCCTTACCTCTTTAAACCATTAAAGTAGGCAGCTCTACAGTGGATATTTCATGATCAATGTTGAATGGAATGTTTTATATCAGTACATTGGTCTGACAGGTGCACAGTGAGAAGAAAGGAAAGTTGTAATTAGTTTAATTAACGTAGTTTGTCCATGACTCAAATTACTATAATTATGTATTATCTTATACTTTGATATTTCAAATTAAAATGAAAAGTGCAATGATATTTATAAAGAATGTGGAAGCCAGTTGTTTAAATCCCATATATTAAAATAATTATAAAAAATAATTAAAAAAAAATAATTATACAAAAATAATTATACAAATTTATAAAAAAGGCGATTATCATCACAAAGATTTTCAACACATATATCTTTGCTGTGGCAAGAAACAGTGGTAATATCACTGAAAATCATTGTGTTGAGTTTAATAACTCCATGCAATAGTTGAGGTTTGTACTGTGTTAGCCATAAGTAAAAGAATAAAAGTAGAGTTGTGATACCTTTTATTGGCTAACTAGGCAACAAAAATAGCAAGCTTATCAGGCTGAATGTTACAAAAAAAACCCCTGAGAAATCACAAACTTATAGGAACAGTGAACATCAAACACCAGTGATAAGTTGGGGGGGCAGTAGAGGAGGTGTGAAGTGGGCACAAGTAGATGGCTGTAATAATGTGAGAACAGTCCTTTGAAATGGAAATTGTCCTGGTGAGTATGTATTAAACAGTACAAGACAGTCAATGGGAGTCAAATACTGTATATACTTGAATATAAGTCGAGATTTTCAGGCTTTAAAATTAGCCTGAAAACCTAACCTCGGCTTATACTCCAAATGCTGCAATTGCGGATTGTAACCAGTAGGTGGCGCTTCATCTGCATAAAAAAGTTTCAGGAGCTTATCTGCCTTTATACTCCTTCCTGCTTCCTGTAGTCAGGCTGCTGGACTCGCTCAGCACTGTCACTGCTTATCTGGATGCTGTAAATCGGATGGGTCTTCTCAGTTTGGGGCAAAATGGCTGCTAATTCAATGCAAGTGACAGCTTGAAACTACAACTCTCAGGTGACACTTTTAACTTTTGGGGTCAGAGTGCCCTTTACCATATGGGGGTCAGAGTGCCCTTTACTATATGGGGGTCAGAGTGCCCTTTACTGTATGGGGGTCAGAGTGCCCTTTACTGTATGGGGGTCAGAGTGCCCTTTACTATATGGCGGTCAGAGTGCTCTTAACTATATGGGGGTCAGGAGAATTGTAAATGATGGTTAGCTTAATTAAAAGTTTATTTAACCTTGCCATTCCACATGCTTAGAAACTACAATTCCCAGAAACTAAAGCATGCTGGGAGTAGTAGTTTCCAAACATCTGGAGTGCCAAGGAATTGGGGATTTACTGGTACTGGATATGACTATTACTGTATGGGATTAAAGGGCATGTCCACCCCCAAAACTATAATCCCCCCCACTACTGGCCCCATCATGTAGTGTAGTTTAATCCTTACCTCACATCCCAGCTTCATAGGGTTCTCCTGTAGTCCCCCCCCAAAGTCCCAAAAACTGCCCACCAGGAGGATAGCAGAGTCCATATAGGACTCTGCCTCCTACCTGGCCTCCGGGAGAAGTTTGGCATGCGTACTGCAGCCCTTCTCCCCCTCCCTCCCCCCTCCCTCTCCCAGCCGCGTCCGTGATTGGCTGAGAGGCAGGGAGGGCTGCACTGAGCATGCCTCAACCTTGATGAGGTTGAGGAAGTCTCAGGCACAGCATGAGTCACACACTGCTCCTACACAGCAGTTTCCTGGACTTTGGAGGGGCACAGCAGGGGAACTATTTTGAGCAGGAATGTAAGGTAAGGATTGTTTTAAACTACTTGATGTGGCCAGTAAGGGGTTAAATTTTAGTTTTGGGGGTGGACATGCCCTTTAAGGGTGGACATACCCTTTAATGTATGAGAATGCTGCTGTCCATTTAAAGGGAAACTTAAGCCACAAAACAATACTAAATCAGAAGGCAGTAATGGTCATAATTTCTACCCTTGGCTCATACTCGAGTCAATCAGTTTTTACTAATTTTTCAGGTAAAAATAGGTACCTCGACTTATACTCAGATCGACTTATACTCGAGTATATACAGTAGTTCGAAAAGTTCTAATTAAATACAATTAAAATATCAATGGTAACTTAATGTAAATGGCTGTGGGACCTGGGAAATGGTCTGGGGAACATGTTAGAATATCCAGGACATTCGAAAAATAAACTTAACTCTCACGCGCGATACTTTCAAGCTCTCGCGTTCGAACATTTGATGCTTGCGCCTAGGCTTCAATGGACACTTTACTCGCGGATTCGATGCTCGAACCTAGGTATCATGGACATTTTACTCGCGGATTCGATGCACACGTTTAGGTTTTAATGGACATTTTACTTGCGGATTTGATACTCGCGTATAGGTTTTAATGGACATTTTATTTGCGGATTCGATGCTCGCGTATAGGTTTTAATGGACATTTTACTCGCAGATTTGATGCTAGCGTATAGGTATAATAGACATTTTACTTGCATATTCAATTCCTCGAACGGTCGAACATTCGATAATTATCGAAAGTCTGGAAAATAATAAAAATCCGGGTCCGGGATAGTTCGAGAAGTCCAAATTCGTTCGAGTTCGAATAGTTCGGCTCGAACGCGGGTTCGAGTTTTAGTCCATTTCTAATTGTGGCCAGTTTTACAAAAATGCTAGCCACTGGGGCATCCGTTAATCCGTGCATAATATTGAATCTATGAGAGTTCATCCATTTGTGCAGTGTTTGTCCTGTTTCTCCCATATAGAAACCTGTGGTAGGGTACTTTATGCACATTAGTAGATACACCACATTGGCGGATCCACAGGAGAATGATCCTTTAATTTAATAATTTTGTTTACAATGTGGTATATATATATGGTCTGTTGTGTGGATGTGTGTGCAGGTTTTGCACCTAGGTTGTTGGCAGGGAGAAGTGCCATTGATGGTTGTTTTGCCCAGGGAACTGTGTACCAGTTGGCGTTTTAAATTAGGCATACAAACTGGATTCACACAAGAGCCAAAGAGCGGTACTCAAAGTAATTTATTGGAGAAAACAGCACTACATGTTTCAGACCAGTGTGGTCTTTCCTCAGGTTTGCACTGAGGAAACTACTGTGTAAACTACTGTGAGCACCACTCTTTGACTGTTGTGTGAATCTAGTTTGTATTGCTTTAGAAGTCTGTTAGGAGAGTGGTGAACCCCCTACACACAATTGTGAATCCTGTTGAATACCTGCTGCCTGGATGTCTACATTTGTTTGCTGTTTCAAAGTAGGGGGCTGTGGGTACTCTAGGAGTGGAGGCACTGGAATATATTTTTTAATCTTTCATCTCTTTGTAGTGTGGGATGGAGTTCTTTTATGATTTGGCGTAAGATCTCCAGGTGTGGATTGTAAGTGACTACAAGGGGAACCCGGTTGCAGTTTTCTTTCTGTTTGCATTTCAATAGTTTGTGTCTGGGAATAGATTTGGCCCTTTGGATTTCCTTGTCTGTTGTTTTGGGATTGTATCCCTGATTAACGAGTTCATTAAACAGGGATACCGTTTTGCAGCTTTAGAAATATGAATAATCATTTTTATTCAAAATGGTAGTATGCATTGGAAACCGGGTTTTGTTGCTAATTATTTCTGCGATAATCAACTGCGTTTGTTTGTAAGTTTTGGAATAAAACGGAAATGTCCTGTGTAAGCACATGTTTTATAAATTATTAAGAGGACCCCAAAATAGTAAGTGCATGAAGTTTCCAATATTGGACAGTGTTCCTCAAAGTATTATTGAAAATATTTGAAAAATTTCTAGAAAATCAGAAAACTTTGAAAATAGTTTTGCAATTTTGTGTGCTGATTTGGGTCCATCTCTAACAGCAATACATAGACTTCTATAAATGATACAGTGCAGAAATAAATACATAAAAGGATGTTCACAAATATAAAGGGTTAATAGACCCATTATAAATATATATGCAAAGGATTAACAGCTTCCACATGCACAACTCTGCTTGAGCACTAAATCAGCACATCATATTCACTGCTGTCTCTAATGATTGGCTGTGAGACACTGGCAGGTGGGGACTTTCGGGTCAACTGTTACATACAGCTTAGCATAAAGGGGATTTTGATACAAACACTAGCTACCTAGTTAGCATGCAGAAAGAATTTTGTGCTCATGATCACCAAGAAGAGGCAGTAACGTAAAATATTCTGCAAATGATTTCTCCACCAAGAGACTAAATTTAAATGTTATAGACAAATGGTTTTACGAATTGACAATAATAGAGTCTAGCAGGGTTATTCAATAAAAGGTCTTATCGTTTAAAATGGTGCTAATTTTGCCCCAACCAATCAGATGTTAGCTTTCAAATGTTAAAAAAAGTTCTGATTGGCTGGGGCATATTTAGCACCATTTTAAAAGATAAGAACTTTTATTGAATAACCCTGTTAGTGCCTTTGCCTTTTAGGTTTTCCTTCTCCTTTAACTGTAACTCATTTCAGATCACATATCATTTTTAAAACCAATCCACTGAAATAGTTTACAACCAGTCAAAATCCACAAAAAAGAGTAAAGATTTGTAAAACAGTTTTTCTTTTGAGAAACAAATACATTTTCAAAATTTTCATTTCGTAGACTACAGTAAAGCTAAAGTAAATATGCAGTACCAAATTTCAAAGAAACAGTAAAAATGAAAAATGAAGATAAACTTTTTTACTTAAAAGTTTTTTTGCTTATTGTTGTGCATATTTATTCACTGGTAGGCCAACTTACATATAATAGGAATGTTTCAAGACATCACTTTTATTAAATCAGCAAAATGGACCCATAATAGTCAAAAAATATTAATATGCATAACCTTTATGAGAGGGAGAGCTCTGACTCACATAAAAATACCAAGTTTCTTCTTAATCAACACTGATTGTGTTGATTAACACAGGTGAGTGTAATCAAAAAAGGTAATCAACATTGATTATACCTGCAACACAAATGAGCATATACTAGTAATATACTAGAAATATACTAGTAGAAGTGCTTGTGGAGGTTCTCATTCATCCAGGTCATGGTATATCTGTTGTATTCAGTTAGATTAACTGGACTTAAAGTTTAGTTCTTGAAGATGTTTCGCTAGTCATCCAACTCAATTCAGAATGACTTGTACAAGAATCTGTTGGCAATTATGTACCCTGGAAAGTCCCAATTAGCATATCACAGACAGGTGTTAATGACATTATGAATGCAGGGCATAATTACATTGTGGCTAAGAGGTGTTATAAGGATGCCCAGGGTAAGGTGTCAAAAAAGCATTGTACATGGCAGACAGTTGGTGTCGAATCCCCCCACCTCTATTCAGGCTTGGTTTCTTTATTCACATAAATGGCCTCCTTGACACCTCTCTTGAACCAGTCCTCCTAGCTTGGGCTCAGGAGTATGGGTTGGAGAAAAGGGGTAGTTATTAAAAAATAATGAAATAGGTTTAAATCAAGCTATCTGTAAAAATCAGTTTAAAATGATACTTCCATATATTAAAAACCTTACAACAGCTAAGTCCAAAATGGGTGGTATAAAAGAGTAGAAGATAAGCACAGGCTGACAAAACCACTAGAAAACCTAAGACAATATCAGATTGTTTAGCATTGGGTTTACACTTAAACTTTAAGATGTCTTTGCTTTCATTATTATTATTTCCTTCTGCTTGCAAAAAAAGTAAGCATACATAGAAATTCTATGAATGTATGCACTGATCATTTAAAACTAAATGCAAATATAATTTAAATTGGCTTTCTTTTGTGAAGTACACTAATATTTAAGTACACTAGTATTTGAATTCAGAATCTTCCTTATGGATATGTTTCAATGTCCATGCTTCATATCGATATTCCTCTGGTTTCTCCCTGTGATATACTGTTTGTTGTTAATTTCTGGGTGTAATAATATAATATAACATTTTGGGAAGAAAATACAACCAAGAAGACCAGCACTTGAAGACAAAATGGAAAATATTTCTACTGCCACCATCTGTTTACCTTTGGTACTGAGGTAAGCTGGGATAAATGTCAGCCAAACACTAGCAAATACCAACATACTGAATGTTATGAATTTTGCCTCATTAAAAGTGTCTGGAAGCTTCCTAGCTAAAAAGGCAACTAATAGACTAATAGTAGCTAAGAGACCCATATACCCCAATACACAAGCAAATAACGCTGTAGATCCTTCATTACATTCAATAACAATGGTTCCTATTTCTGATGCCATATTCAATTCTACAAATGGAGGTGCTTTGGCCAACCAAACAATACACAGAGCAATCTGAATCATTGTACAGGCAGGGACAATATAGACAGGGATCCTGAATCCCACCAGTTTGGTTAGTTTACTGTTTGGATTTGTAGCACTGAATATTAATATGACAGTAATAGTCTTTGCTAGTATAATTGAAAGACAAATTGAAAATATAATAACAAATATGACCTGCCGGATCATGCAAGTTATAAGGTTGGGTCTACCAATGAATGATAAGGAACACAGGAAGCCAAACATGAGGGAAATGAGGAGTAGATAGCTGAGTTCTCTGTTATTGGCCTTTACAATTGGAGTCTGGTGCTTTATTATGAACAGGGAGAACACAGAGAGTGTAACCAGACAAAACAAGATTGAAACACAAGCCAGAGAGGATCCCGATATCTCCTGGTAAGAAAGGAACTGAATGGGTTTTGGCAGACACTTCTCTTTTCTACTGTCAGGCCATTTGTCTTCTGGGCATTTAAGACAATCTGTGTCATCTGAAACAAGTTGAAAACAAACAGCAGAATGATATAAAACATGTAAAATAGTTTATGTAATAAAATCCACTCCCTGATTAGTCTGTTATACATCTGTTGTATTCAGTTAAATGAATTGGACTGAACTGAACTGTGTTTTAAAGATGTTTCACTAGTCATCCGACTGGCTTGCTCAATTCAGAATGACTTTTACAAGAATCTGTTGTCAATAAATACCCTATGTGTCCCAAACAGCATATAACAGCAATGTGTTAAGGACCTCCTAAATGCAAGGTGTTTATTGCATTGTATGTAGCAGGAGTTGTTATCAAAACAGCATATTCAGTGCAACAGAATGCAACAGATATACCATGACCTGGATGAATGAGAACCTTCAAAAGCACTCCTTGCTTAGGTCAGTTTAAAATGGAATATATTTACCTTGAGGTAATCACTGGTCTCAAATTAAATACTAGCAGGGTTATTCAATAAAAGTTCTTATCATTCAAAATGTTGCTAATTTTGCCCCAACCAATGAGATGTTAGCTTTCAAATGTTAAATAAAATTTGATTGGTTGGGGCAAAATTAGCACCATTTTTAACGATAAGAACTTTTATGGAATCTCCCTGTAAAAGTCCAGGAAACATAGATTGGTCCTGCACTGTACCATTTCTTATGTATTGGGCTCCTTGTGAGTTATGATGTTCCTCATTGTGTGTTGTGTAGGTTTATTTATTTAAAAGAAAGTACTTTTTGGCTACTTTTTGTAGCCTAATCGTGGAATATAACAATCTACTGAAAACAAAAAACAAAAAGTATAAATATGCCTATGCACAAGTGTTTATTAACATTTCTGTGTATAGATATGACTGTATGTAAAGAAAAAAATCATGGTGCATTGAATTGTGTATGAAACCCTTGTGTACTTAATTAACGACCAATTTAATGTTTAAGTGTTGAAATGGAATATTTGCAATTTTAACCAAAAAGGCAACAAAAATGTTGAGATTTTGACAATGAAATTTTGTGGTTTTGATATGGAATTTAACATTTTGACAAATTTCCACAATAAAGCCAAGGACATTTTCAAATAAAACCTTAGTGGAAAAGTTATTGCATGCTTACTTACTGTATTTGTAAAATTGGAAAAAATGACAAAAACATTGACAATGCAACATAGTTCCAAGGGTTACTGAACATTAAAACAATAATTCCAGTACTTAAAAGTTTTCTCAGTTATGTTAATTCAGCACTAAATAAGTGTACTATATATTTGCTGCAGTCAAAGTCGTAGTTTATCTAAAAGGCAAAAGTCCATTTGCAATTTTAGAAAAATATTTGGTAAAAAATATGGGCTGTCTATTCTAGTAAGACATCTGTTGAATGTGTGAAATTTAAATATCTGCATTAAGAAAAGATGGTCCCAGTTTACTGGATGGGCTCACAAATACATCAATTTGTGTTAAGGCAGATAAAGGTAGATGATGGGAGTAAAATAAAATGTGATGATGGATGGAACAGTTGCTAAAGAGTTTTTTTCTTTTTAGATTGCTTGGCTTTCAGAAAAAATATAAACCAGAAAATGACAAACCATAAGGATGTAGGATTTCTCCTTCAGAGCATGGCACACAGTCAAAACAACAGATCTCTTTCCCCTGAAGCGTGGCCCTTCTGTTGCCCTTTGGACATGGATCACTGCAGGCTGAGCGAGGGACCTGAAGAAAGTTCCATAGGAAAGAATTTCATGTAGATTTTTTTTTAAAAAAATCTTGTATTTTAATAATGAGAAGACAACAATAGCATCTAGAGGTTTGTGGGTTTAATGTTCTAATATGACAAGCTAAACCTGGCTAAATTACTTTCAGATTTAGAAATGGAGAAATATTTCTGTATAAGAGAGTTAACTGCAGTAATACTTTCTGTTAAGTTGTTTTTAATGTTATAGATTCTGGGGGCGAGAGAGCCGCTATCGTATATATATTAGAGAGGAATGAAACTAAGTTTCGTTATGATTGTGGTTCTGTAGAAGCAATTGAAGCTCTGAAAAATCAAAAAAAAAATTACGATAGACATTAAAAATTTAGAACAGACATTTTCGATTTTTTTCATTTTCAATTTTCTTTGAAAAGTTTTTTAAAAATTCTAAAAATCTGTTGGAAACTCAGATTTTCGAAGCCAGCAGTTCCAAATCTAAAGCAGGTGTGTTTCAAAACCAGGATTCATCGCAATATAAAATGTGTAAAAGTTACATCATTTTTTACATTCAATAAATCGTTTGTGGAGTTATTACATATGGGTTTGCGTCAAATTTTCACACACACATTTTTACATGATTTTAAGCATTTTATGTGTGTTTTTATACACTGTGCTGTACATTTACAATATAATTTCCTAATATTTGTTTACATTGTTATATAAATCTGTAATTGCTACTTAATGCCTGCAAAATATTTATTCTCTCTATTTATCATCTATATTTAATACTTAGCAAAGAATCAAGTTGCCACTGTACTAAATACATTTATTAAATCCAGAAATTTCTTTACCAATGTGCAGGTAGAAATATACAAATATGTGTGCCAAATACGCATTTAAGGCAATAGATTTGTATAGAAACTGTTTTTGTATTGATAACATGATCATTTGAAATTTCCTTTTATGTCTGCTTAAAGGGGAACTTTGGTGAAAAAATGTCCAACCCGGTCTCTGCATAGACCTGCTACACACACTGAGCTGTTAACTGTAGTAGCAGCTCTATGCAGAGATCGGGCTACAGTTATCAGTTGTGAATGAAGGAGCTGTACGGAACATAGATAGAAGCAAAAGGATGGAGGGGGGTGTAAGCAGTCAACAGCAGGGACAAAGAGAAATGCATTAGTAAAGAAAGTTAGCACTGGCTCTTACTACACAGTGCAGAGCGATTGGCTGCTTGACTAAAGAAGCGGAGCTTCACCTTCACTTCAGCTCCTTGTTCTACTGTGTAGGCATGCTTGCACCGCATTCTGAGTAAGCGGTGCATCGGGGAAGCTGTAAGATGTCAGCCTTGTGGGTGTGGCTTTTATGGGTGGTCCTAACAGGATTTTTCAGTGACTGCTGAAGATAGAGGCACCAGAGTTGGATCGTTACACAGGTAATATAATGGCTAAGCTTATGTCTTCATTTCTTTTTTCACCAAAATTCCCCTTTAAAGGTTATCTCCACAAAAAAACTAATTACTCCTTTTCACTTTAATTGAAGAATAAGAGGTCTGACTGCACCAGCAACAGGAGCCAGCAGGTAACTCTTTAAACCCGCAATTTTCCTGCTCTGCTGCTTATCCTCACAAGCATTTAGCTTGTGGAATGCTGTAAACGTCTTTTTAAAGATATAGCTTTCCTAAGCGGTTCCATGGTAAATTCCCAGAAGTCGTTGTTCCTTATTTGCATATTGCTCAAAAGGGAGTTTCAAAGCCTTTATTCTCTCCCTATCCTTACTGGTGTCGACAACATCCACGTTCCCTAACAATATATGCGCATGAACACATTTAAAGAAGGTTTGGAAGTTTTCGTGTACAGAGTTATAGCTTGTGGTTTCATCTTTAAATGGAAGAGACTGTCCTTTTTTTTAGAGGGGCTCTATTGGGGAGGGGTTATACTTGAAGGACTGGGTTTTTCAACCCAAAATGAACTATGTAACTATATATGCACGGTGTAACTATTTGTTATCTCCTGCAGAGAATCAAGGATGGTCTTTATGGGGTTTGATTACCCTTACTTTATTTTTTTCTGTGTTCCATAAAATCTTGTCTTGTTGAATGTTGAGTTCCTGGCCTTTTATAGATCCTGCATCAAAATTACCCACATAGACATACTGATTACTTCCATTAGGGAACAGCTGCCAGTTTACAATGTCCACACTGATAGGGACATCTCCATTCTTATCAAAAAATATTTGTTCCCCCGCAGTATTGTTGAAATTCACTTGTCTAATGTAATGAAGTAGCTAAAAAGGAAGATATGGTTATAAAAACTCAAGTGAAATAGATATAGATAAATATATTATCAAGAGATACCTATAGCTAAAGTCCAAAACTAAATGCAAATCAATTAAAGAGCAACCATGGTCTCTATGAAAGGGCCCCCTGTTGAAAAGAGCTTGCTCACACCTTTCAAACAAGGCATCTTTAGCTGTTGTCAATCCAACGTTATAGGCTTGCAAAGTCTCTCTTACTACTCTGCAATATCTCTGTGACCGGCATATGTTATAAGCTGTCATAAGCCCCATCTCCAAAACTTAATCTTTTCTAACGCTAGTTACAGGCTTGCAATCAATATTATTGTAAACATTATTATTTTTAGGTTTATGGCTAGCTTTAAAAATGATAATGAAGTTTGGGGCAGGGCTTTTGATGCAGCTGATTATGCTCTGTCCCAGCAGTAGGATACAAGTGGGCATGCTTAAACCAGGGATTGCTGGTGTTGGTGATATCAAAGCTTACTATGAAAGAAGGGAGCACCACCTTTTATAGTGCTATAAGTTACATGGTTAATTTTGGGTTGAAAAAAGTCCACGTCCATGTTCAACTCCTCCACACAAAAAAACACAAAAAAAAAAAAAAATACAGTTTTTTTATCAATGCTTCAATACTTTTTTATTGTAGGAAATAATGCACCCCTACTTTAAAATATAAGGCTAGGTTATACACAGAATATTTTAGCCAACCCTACTGCCTGTTTCAATATATTACTTGATACTGTTGGGAGAGAGAAAAGGGCAACAAAAGACTGTCAGTGCCTAGCCCAAGACTTCACTTATGTATTTCCATGTCCTCTGTAATTTCGATTTCCATATAACCATGACCACCAGGGGCTGCAACTACCCAACTCAAGCACTTCAAGCACAAAATCCCAGGTTTGTTATATTCACCCTCACCCGACGCTCCAACAACTAATACTACCATAATCCCTCACTGGTCTCCTTTTGCTGCTTCCTGGTACTAACTGTCATTCATGGTAATAATGGTGATGTCACGGCCAATGGCTAACTGCCATTACCAAATTGCTGACTGCTATTACCGATTAAGCAGTTAAAAGCACATTCAGCTCCTGAGCTTGCTCATAACCAGCTTGCAACAGCAGCAGAGGAGGAGGGATTGTGGTTGTATATGTTGTAATTGATTAATGTGAGCGTCATGCGAATGTAAGAATATAAGGAACCTGGGGTTTTGGAGGGTAATCATTCCAAATATGAAAAGTTATTTTGAAGCTGGAGTTGCCCTTTAACTCCTTAGTACCTTATTACAAAGTGTAACATATTATGCACATGTCTCTGGAATATTTACAGTATATTACCTTCCATGGTTGATGATTATAAATATCAGCACAAGTGCCCTTCTTGAATGGTCCTGTCCCTGGAACACAGTTTTTCATCTGCTGCAAAGCATGAGCTATGGCAAAGACTGCATTATGAACTTTGTACGTAAATTTAAAGTTGTAAACATCATAAATATTGGGATCAGTAGTGTCCAGTCTCTCCTTTCCTGTGCACCAAGCAATGTCTTTGTTAAGAACAGGGGAAGATGTATTATTGTATAGATCCTGTCCAGGCCAAACACAGTGAAAAGCATTCTCCCAAAATGTCTTCATGAAAATATCATCTGGATATATGGAAGGATGGATGCTGTAAAGAAATTCCTTAAATCCTGGAATTTTCCCATTTTGAATTGATATTGCAAGACTTCCATTTAAGGTTGTCAACATTTCTTTTCTAGGGAAATCAGAAACTGACCAGCCAGTGCTACCCACCCACAGTATATCAGTGATGTTTTGAGAAGAAGCCTCTTCCATTAAAGGGACAAGTTTCTCTATGGTGTCACTTACAAATATTACTCTTGCTTTTGAATTCTTGATGACCTCTATAATATTGAATACAGCCTTCATTGAGTTGACTATAGGAAGTGACATTTGAAATGCAATGCATCCACCATTATTTTCAATCTCTCTAATTAACACCTGAGTTCCAGCTCGACCCAAATCACTGTCTGGAAATATGATACCCACCCATGTCCAGTTGAAGAAATTCACCAGCTGACCTATAGCAAATGATTCATAGTTACCATTGTAAACTGTCCTGAGGAAGGATGGGAACTGTATTTTATCACTCAGTATAGGCAAACTTGAAGCATAACTAATCTGTAAATTTCATAGGTGAAAATCCATATAATTACTGCTATATTTTATAAGCTCATTTGTTTCTGGTTAACAACACCTACCTGTGAGCTTAAAAAAGTGCAGAGACACATACTTACCAAGCTTTGTTCTTTCAGCCTTTGCCTGTATTGCTACTTCTGGACTGAAAGCCACGCCTGTGATTGGCTGAGGGTCAGGATGGTAAGTCTTTTCTATTCACAGTTTTAAACCTGGTGTTTAGGGTTTGGAGGGGGTCCCCTAAACTACAGAAAAAAGTTGATTTTTTAAAACAGTAACTACAGCGCAGATGGATCCGGATGGGAGGGGAAGTACTCAAAGCGTATGCCAGAGTCCTTCAGGAGGACAGGAAAGGGGCAGATACCTTTTTACACACAGGAAGGCCTCTTACTCTTCAGTTTCCTTGACTTTGAATAGGCACTGCAGGACAACCATATGGAGCTTAGAGGAAAGATAAGGATTTTTTACCACTACACCGTGGGACGAGCAGTGGGTCAAATTTTTGTTTTGGGAGTGGACATGCCCTTTACTGTATTAATAGACTTTTATACTCTTTCATTAAATCATCTACTCTATTTCAGTAATATATAGTATTTGAGGTTGAATAAAGACATTTGTCATTCTAGTGCAACCTACTCAGCAATACCCACATTTCCAGCCTAATTGTTAATCCTGTGGTAGGCAAAAAGGAAGTCCCCTGTATGAAGAGGGAAAAAATTCCTTCATTACTCCAAGTGGAAATCATAAATATCCCTTGATAAACTAAATGTTTATGTATCAATACCATTAGCATGCAAAATTTGATCCTTTTATCAAGCAATTATAGAAACAAGATGTTATGGATTTGTTTGCGTACCTACAAGTTCATTTTCCCATGATGACTTATTTCTATTCTGACCTGACTCCCTATTGGTGATTCTTATAATTTAAAATATGGGCATAATTTTATTATATTAATTGAGTTTAATTCATTTAGCAGCAATTTCCCCCCCTCACATAACAGATAAAGAACAAGAGTCACCCCTTTAGTAAAAGATTTTCATTTAAAGTAATTTAAACGGTTCTTCACTTTGATGCTTTAAGAATGCAGAACGCTTTGCATGATCATGCTTTGTGGACAAAAACACAAGTAGGCTCATTTACCCAGAGCCACTATCGCTCTGGGTAAGTGCTCCTTCCGCGATTTAATATCGCAAAGCGAATGTGGGTAAATCCCGGTAAGAGATTTACCCACTGTGGGATTTTAACGCCAGCTATATGCTAGCATTATTTTAACGCCAGCTATCTGCTGGCGTTAAAGTACGATATTAAATCGCGAATGTCGGATACGCGTCCGGCACTGATATGGAGTTAAAGTCGCGCTAACTGGTAACGAACCATTTAGCGTGACTTTACCTTCATATATTTGCCCAGCGAGTCTGGGTAAATGGGGGCCAAGATGCCTTAAAAAAGAGGCAAACAATTTCACGATACAGAGAGTAAAATGAATGCTTAGGTGTATATAGGAACACATATAGTATTTGAACAGGACAGTTGTGCACTGCTGGTGTGTGATGTACATAACATCAAAAAGCAATATGTGCAGAAAGAAAAGGAGAAAAGAAACTCAGTCTATCCAATTGAGGAGTTTACATTTTTTTTGGTAAATTTTTAGTCAATGGTATTTCAATGAAAAACTTAAAATGAATGAGCATTTATATTTTTTTAACCAAGTCAACCATATAACTAATGAATAGTCATTATTAATGCCCAGATCTCTGTACAGTGATTAATTACCTGAGGATATCTGTACAATCCTAGGATTCTGGCTATGGGCACTGAAGCTTTAGAAGGCAAATCGCCAACTACAGCCAATGGCATAATATCTCTATTACAGTTATAATTAGGGACCAATTCCTTTTTTCCAGATAATATCCAAGTTGCTCCCATCAGTGATCGAACCTCATTGTAACAAGAATCATATAGTTGGAAGCCAAGAGTTACATTGGGCAGGAGATCATTTGATGCATTAATTTCCATGATAGCGAACACCATTGCCAGCAGGTAGCGGTAATATCTAATGTGAAACCTTTAAATAAATAAAAGTATATTACTTTACTTATTTACTTTAGAATTGTTTGTGCACTAGAATTCTACTGTTTGTATGTATTATATTTTTGGTCTCTAGTTGCACTTTAATATGGATGTACAACAGCCCAATTTTCTATATATTGTATCTCCTTATTCCAGTCTCTGCACTTTGCATGCTGGGCTTGGACTCGGCCAGGCATTTGTTGTGAGGGCCCCTACATCCTCCCTCTATGTCCGGTGCAGTCAGGAGGTGCTGCGTAAGCGGGACGTGCATAACTTATGGCACCGGCGGGCCACACGTATTGCCTGCGCCTCTGACTGCTCCTCGCTCTAATGATGCCGGTATGCTGCCAAGAAGACCAGAGTATAAACCGAGGCCAGGTTTTAAAGGTATTTTTAAAACCTAAAAACCTTGGTTTATACTCGAGTATATACGGTATTTACAGCACGCAAACTGTAAATAAACAGTGTAACATAGGCCTCTAGTTTTGCAATGTAAAGCGCCTATAGACAGACATCGCTAAGAAATTAAATAACATAGGGAGAATATAAGGCATTAGAGCTCCCACTATATCTAAATAAGGAACAGAGACTTCTGGGAAACATGGAAATTGATCAGAAGGCTCTAATGCCTTATATTCTCCCTATCTTATTTAATTTCTTAGTGATGTCTGTCTATAGGCGCTTCACATTGCAAAACCAGAGGAATATATTACACTGATGATGGCTCAATAAAGCTAAAACCGGTCTGTAGCTGCCTCTCAGAAGGTGTGGCATTTTCTTAAGGGCTAACCAGAGAAACTTGGAAATAGATGGACTTAGATGCTAAAATTGTAATATAGTCAGCCAAAAAACCCATGCATGAAATAAACCATTAAAAAAAAATAGTGTCTGTAAATCTGTATTCTTGTTTAGGAGATACATGTAAATAAATGTATCTGTCAATTATAAATGTAGCCATAGTTATCTCCGGATTTAACTCATAATGTGAATTGCAAAGTGAAAAAAGGATATAGCGTTATATGATGTAAACTTGATATAAATCATTTACATCTTTTTGTTTAAAGTCTGCCTGAAATTCATACCGTTTATTTTTGTATTTATGGTTTACAGAACAATAAAGGCTAAATATACCTTCTACAATATCCTGACTTAGGTTGTTGTTTAAAAGTTGTCTCAGGGTATTTTAAATCCACGTGAATAGAAAAAAGTCCTCCAATTGTAATGTTTCCAGGTAAAGAATAACCTGTAACTTCTTCAGTAGACAGTCTGCACCCATCCAATGAAATGTCACATACACCACCGATATAACATAATAGAAGAAAGGCCATGTTCAGGTGCAAAAAGGAGTAAATAACTGAATAGAATAGATGTAATTCCATGGGAGAATTTCTTTTATAGAGCTGCATTATATTGCTGTATAATGGCACAAACAAAACATTATTAACCATACATAGTTAAAATGTTAAAGTTATTCCTATCGGATTTTTGTTACAATTTACATAGTAGAGAATATTTTTCTCCCTTGAATCTATTCCCCTCTTTATACAAGACAATATCTTGATAATTCTAACCTTGGCTGTCTGGCATTCTTTACTACAGCTAAGTCTATTATCTACCGGAACCCCAAATATTTTTTCATCAGAGATTCAATTAGTACAGAGTTATTTATGGTGTAGGTACCTTACATTTATCAACATTGGATCTCATCTGCCATTCTGCTGCTCATTTTAATAATCTATGTAGGTCAGCTTGCAACAATTGCACATCATTTGATGTTTTTAATGCTGTACATCGTTTAGTGTCATCAGCTAACACAGAGACCTTACTTTCAATGCCCCCTTCTGAGTTATTAATAAACAATTGAAAAGTAGTGAGGCACTCAGTACAGAACCCTGAGGCACTCCACTTTATCCTACATGGATGTAGTTTTATTAATTACTACGCTACTACTACATTAATTGTCTATATTGTGCAATATCAAAAGCTTTAGCAAAATCCAAGTATACTACATCCATTGGTATGCATGAATCTCAATTCTTACTCACTTCATAAAAACCAAGTAAACTTGTAAATTTCTTATAAATCTGTGCTTATTAGATGAGTTCCAGGGTCTAGGATATAATGCTGTAACAAAATTTCCAGAACTTTCCCTACAACTGATGTTAGGCTTGGAACTTGGAAATTTCGTTCCGTTTTCAGATTTACAAATTTTGGGGAAAACCCGAAGATCCAAAAACCTACTTTTGAGGGTTCGGAATGCCTTTGCAAGGGTTACCGAATGTATAAGGTTATTTTCAGTAACCTTCGCAAATAACATTCTAAATTCGATAGCCCACGAAAATACAATCGGAAACTCAAAAGTACTTTCCAATCGTATTGAAAGTACAAGGTTATTTTTGAGGGTTACCAAAAATAACCTCAAACATTCTCTAACCCTCAAAAATACATTCCAAGGTCCCAAAATTTGAACTATCCGTTTGGTTCTGTGTCGGATCAATTTGTGATTTGTGATATTCAGTTAGATCTAAGAAATAATACATTCAGGCGAAACTCACATAGATCATCCTGCAATATAAACTTTAATTTTGCAAACACAACATGTTTTGTGAGCAACATGCTCTTTTTCAAGTGTAACACTACACTTGAAAAAGTGCATGTTGCAGGCAAAACATGTTGTGTTTGAAGTAAGTTTAAATTGCAGGTTGATCTGCATGAGTTCCCCCTGAATACATTATTTCTTGTATTGAAATAACGTGCCCCCTTCTTCACCTGAAGAAGTGGGCACGTTATTCCCCCGAAATGTTGTGTTTGTGTGTGATGTGTGGTCCACAATAAAAATATAAAATTGGTTGGAGTGCAATCCTCTACTTTCTCAAGTTTGCTGAAACTATTGTGGTTGAAGGGAGAACCATTTGAGGTATCTGCACCCAGAATTTGGACAAGAGTGCACCTCCAGCTTTATTCCTTGCCATATTGGATTTTTGACTCTCACCACTATTTAGATTACAAGCTGGGTGTCATCATAATTCTAAAACACCAAGCAGAGAACATCCCCACTAGTACAGTGAAATAGTGTAGTAAGACTATTTAGTGATCAGCATGGAGATCCCATTCAAATCACACCCCGGATAAATTAGTTGCAAGGAGCACCTCAGATCAGAAGTCTTTACAATATTTCTGTAAATATGTAAAAATACCATTGTCTTTTTTTAATTATACATATCTCTTACTCTTACCACATTACTGTATTTCACTGTTTATTTCCTACATGCATAGTTTCTCCAATCTAAAAATATATTCTTTATCATTGTATTTATTTTTGTTCAATGAAAAATTATAGTTAATTTACTTAAAGTGACACTAAACTCCGAAAATCCATAAAAACAACTAGTTGCCATTCGTTTGTATTATGCACAGGGAGGTAAGAACGCTTATTCTCATCTCCCTGTGAATGATATTACGCTCGGGGGACCTGGAACTTACCTTACCGCTGCTCCACTTGCAGCCACCCCTTCACTGACAGCCGCTCTGTCCCGACCGCGCGCCCTCTCTTAGGCTCATGCACGCCAATACAAAAGATAGGGAGCGCAATCGGGAGAGAACAGCTGTTCAATGAAGAAGCGGCTGCAAGTGGAGCAGTGGTAAGGTAAGTTCCAGGTCCCCCGAGTGTAATATTATTCACAGGGAGGTGAGAATAAGCGTTCTCACCTCCCTGTGAATAATAGAAACGAATGACAAATAGTTGTTTTTATGGGTTTAGTGTTCCTTTAAGCTCTGGGTTCTGTGTGTTTTGTTGTCACTTTAAATTGTTCAGTTTTAATAAAATCTATTTTGCGTTAAAGGGTGATTATCACCTCTGCATAAGAAAATTAGAAATATATGAGGAAAAAGAACACTCTCAGCATTTTACACTAGGTGGTTCAAGTGGGAGGATTTTTGTTTGTGCCTATTCCATCAGCGAGATGAAATATGTGAGCAGTATATATATATCAGTATGTTGGCTATGAGCACTGTCTGCCTGTGTCTACCAAACCCCTTTTTTTGGTCTTAAACATAAAAAGATTCTCCAAATGTGCAGATATTGGAACTAGATATAAAGTAATAAATAGAGTCTAGTCCTTTTCTGTATGTTAAATTAAAATATTATTTTACTCTTTATATTTTGCTCAGTTTACAGTCCTTAATAGATACATATATACCATAATGTATTGTACAAGAGGATATCCTAATATAATTTATATATGTTACATTGGTATATATTTAGACATACTTTGGGGCTTATTCAATTTGAGGTGCAAAATGTTCTAAAAGGAAGAAAACTATAGCTAGGTCTCAAACAGAAATGTTAAGAGGGTAAACCTTACCTCCTGGGTTCCCACGATGCATTAAATCTTGCAAACTGCATTGTGGGTTCTCGGGTAGGTGAGTCACGACTCTTAGTGATATTGCACCTCCATGTAAATGTCTGGTATAAGAAAAGTTAATGTGGAAGTGCCATTACTCAACTTTGTAGTAGTTATTTTAAGATGAAAAGTGGTGTCATAAATCAAAGTCTCAGGAGATCTAAAACAGAAGTAACTGATGTAAAACCTAGAAAATGAGAGAGAAAGAGAGTGCGCACTCACGTTTCATTTGCTTTAAAGTGGATCGATCTGAGGAAATCTGATGTTTGGATAAAAAACACAAAATAACAAAAATAGTGTTTCATCGTTGGTGTGAAGAGTCAACAAAGGATTAGGAATTTGCTTTTGCTACTTTCTCCCAGTATTTCTCCTTTAAACTACATTTACTGCTGTTCATGTACATCCATACATTAAAAAGACGAATAAATTAATTTACTCAAATAAAGTTCACTAAAAAAAAAACGCACCTTCTTAGGCTTTAGGGAATATGTAATGTGAGGTTTTGTAAATCCAGCTTGAAGCCTTATATTGGGACACCAGTCAGGAGGACACATGTGGCATAGAAAGAAAAGTTATAATTATTTTAATTAACATGGTGGTTTGCTGAAATAACTATAATTATGTTGACGCTGAGTTTGCCAATCAAAAAAAAAACTGTTTAAAATTTCAATCATCAAGAAAATGGGAAATGGTCTGGGGAACACAAATTAATGACTAAACTATTTTTAAAAAAACACAGTCCAGTACAGGAAACTCTAAGCACTTCCTGTTTTGGCATTCCATAAAGTATTTGTAGAAATGTAAAATTTATGAAATTTGAAAGTTTTCAAAATTTCTTGGAACTGGGTGGTCAGTAGAGATTGTTTATCTCTGCTGAACACTTTGAAGGGAATCACCATGTATAACCACAAACTGTATATATAAGAGTATGTTAAACTAAGCACCAATTGCTTCTTTCCTGATAAAATCCATGTTGCTCCCATTAGTGATCACATCTCATTGTTTTGATTTTCTGTCGTATATCTTCTCCCTTCCCAGCGCTATCTGCATGGTTTGTTTAAAAAAAAATCCCTAAAACCTTAATAACCAGACCGGGTTCCCTTAGGCAATGCAACTACCGGGAATAGCGTTGCATTGGGGGCTGGGCCAGCAGCCAAGTCTGTGAATGGCTAAGAGTCAGCAAATCACAGCCATAGTTGCTGGATATTGATTTAGCTGAAGGCACCCGGTCTTGTTTTTGCTGACTTTTTTAAGAGCAGAGGAGAAAGGTAAGGATTTTTTTAAAACTATACAGTGGGGACAGCATGGGGTTAAATTTTGGTTTTGGGGATGGACATGCCTATTTTATTTTAGCGTTAAATTGGACAAAAGATCATTTGATGCATTCATTTCCCCCATAATATGAAACCTTCAAATACATTAAATAGAGACTAGTTTACTGCTTAAATGTGTACACCATTGTCCATCATATTGTGAACAAGACCTGACATACAGTATGTTCAAGGGAACATAAGTGCTTAAAGTACTATTCCAGAAAAAGGTATTTATCACACCATATCTTCTTAGAAAAGTCTGTTAGTTCAGTTATTATTGTTGGTACCACATTCAAACATCAATTTAATTACCTAAAAGTGAAAATCAATGTTTTAGTGCATGTATTGTATGTACTGTATGTACTGTATTTATCTACATTTACTGTAGAGATGGCTTAAATAGCCAGATTTCATTCTGCTGGTGGGTTTGCAAAATTCTGGCAAATTAAAACACAAAAATATTTCAACCATAATTTCTGAATTATGAATTTATGGAAAGTTCTCCAACTTCAGAATTCTGTGGATTCAGACCTGGCAGGTCCACTTTGAAACCAGGTTCGTTTTGAAACCAGTATATAAAATTCAATTCAAATTGCTTGTTTCATTTACTTTATAATCCTGCTTAAAAAGCCTGTCCTTCTCCATGGATAAATTAAAGCAATTAGTTCAATAACTTTGCTTTTTTCTTGCAGCTCTGTAGCTAGCTTCCTTGGAACTAATTCTCCTGCTATAAGTACTTTACTTTCCATGACTTATCTCTAACCATTACTTGCTTTGTGTTTGTACTAATGTTGACAAATATATGCAGTTTCCATGTCTAAGCTTCCCAAAGTCAAGTGTATACAAGCCCTTTTGTCTGAAATTATGAAATAATTTCAGCAACTACCTTCTTTCCCCTTGCATCTATACCTTCCACAGTCAACCTTTTATTTTGTGTTTGTTATGTGGAGAAATCTAGTTTTAACAAAGCTGTAAGGCACAATGTAAATGCCCTAAACATTGTGAATCTAGCATCTCTTGAAGCAATGTTGGCACACCAGCTGTACCATCAGCAAATTTCTTGTGAAGGTTCTCATTTATCCAGGTCATGGTATATTAGTTGTATTCAGTTAGATCAACTGGACTTAAAGTTTAGTTCTTGAAGATGTTTTGCTAGTTATCCGATTGGCTTTCTCAATCCAGAATTGAATCTGTTGGCAATTATGCACCCTGGAAAGTCCCAATTAGCATATCACAGCCAGGTGTTAGGGGCCTTCTGAATTCAATGCGTGATTTCATTGTGGCTAAGAGGTGTTATTGGAATGCCCAGGGTAAGGTGCATCCTTGGAAAGTTCATGTTAAAAGTTTCTACTCATTAAAAATTAATAAAATCCACTCACAAATTGGAAATATGCACTTCTTCTTTGTGTACCATATGTCAGGACCAAGTTTAATGTCTCTAGCTCAAAAACTGAGATACAGTTTAAAAAAGTGGTAAGAATAAAAGAGAATATGAAGAAACAGAAAGAATAGTAAGCCATACTTTTTCTGCAAAGTTTGTTACTGAAAATTTTTTACTGTCAAAACAGATGTGTGTGGATTGTGTGTGGATAGATAGATAAAAAGATAGATACAGAAGTTATACAGACAGACAGACATGGCAGATAGATAGAAAGATAACATGATTAAGTCACCAAATATCATTGTCCCAATAGACAAAGCACAATTTTAGTGGTACAACAAGCTGTACCTTTTCTCTAACTGTTCTATGGCTGCAGAATGAATAATCTCCTTTTTTAACTCTTGCAGGCCAACTCACATAATGCACCCCTCTGTGGTTCTGGGAGTGTGAGTGCTCACCATAGTTAACACATGCTCTTATATCTTCTTCACAACAGATCAAAACAAGAAAGCATCCTTCTTCCTTAAACCTTACAGTCAGTCATGTATGTATGTATGTATGCATAATTTTATTTATAAAGCGCCACTTGGGTACGCAGCAATGTACATTAAAAATACAGAGTATACAAACAAGGGCATAAGTGCAAGCCATTATACAGATAGATAAAAATGAAATTAAATACAATTTCATACATTGGTTAAGAAAGCATTTATATAAATTATGTAAAAATTGAAGTGCAACAGGCCACAACACATTAGGAATGAGATCCCTGCCCCGAAGAGCTTACATTCTAAGTGGGAGGGACCACATACAGATACAAGTGGGGGGATGGGTACAAAGTGCTTAAAAGGGCTAACAATCATTTGTTCTGCTGATGCTCAGAAAGGTAGGATAAAAGTATTAATGGATGTCACCAGGCAAAGTTGGGAGTAGCAAGAAAGAACGGTTTAAGGCGGAAGGCAGCAGCAGTGTTAGTTAGGGGTCTGTAGAGAAGATTTCCTTGCAAAGAACATAGGGCACAGCCTGGGACATAAGGGACCAAGAGAGAAGATAAGTATGGAGGTGCAGTAGAGTGAAGGGATTTAATAGTTAAAAGCAGGGTATTGAATATGATTCTTTGTTTGATGGGAAGCTACCTTATGGACTGAAGTATCAGGGTTGCGTGTTCTCTTTTGGAGGAGAGCGAGATGATCCGAACTGCCGAGTTTAAGATAGACTGGAGAGGAGAGAGATGAGAGGCCGGGAGTCCAAGTAGTTGAATGTTACAGTAGTCAAGACGGGAGATTATAAGGACATGGATGAGCATTTTAGAGAGAGAGAGAAAAGGGTTGATATTGGCAATATTGCGAATGAGAAAACGACTGGTCGTAGCGACATTGTTAATGTGATGATGGAAGGAAAGAGAGGAGTCAAAGATCACTCCAAGGCAGCGTGCAGATTCAACTGGGTTAATGACCATATTGTCAATAAAGATGGAGAAGTGTGGACTAGGTCCCAGTTTAGGGGGGGAAATGATTAATTCCATTTTGGATAGATTGAGCTTAAGGCGGCGGTGCGCCATCCAGAAAAAGATAGAGAGCATTGGGATTAGCATTGGGGTGGAAAAGTGAATGTGGGTATCATCAGCATATAAGTGATAATTAAAACCAAAAGAACTGATTATTTCTCCTAGAGAGAAAGTGTAGAGGGAGAACAGCAAGGGTCCTAAAACCAAGCCCTGAGGGACCCCACAATAAGCGAAACAGGAGAGGAAGTCTTATTAGCAAAATAGACATAGAAAGATCTGTTAGAGAGATAGGAAGACAACCACACCGTAGCTTGATTTTGGATGCCCAGAGAATATAGAATCTGCATAAGAAGAGAGTTACATGTTACAGCACAGAAACCTGCCTCTCTCTAGCACAAAAATGGGCTTTTATAATTTACAGTTTTTTTCACAATCTTTTGATTTTCATTCAGTTTATTTCTTAGCAGAATGAGAATTAATTTAATAACATTTTATAAGTTAGATGTCTGAAATGGAAGTCTCAAGGATTTAACCTTTCTAAATAAAGCACTTTAAATCGGTCATCCACACTGGCTAGAAAATGCTGACATATCTAAACAGTGATTATTGGTTTATGGGAAATGGCCAATAGGTGCACATGCTCTCAAGATTGTTTAAAAAATACATGGAATACATGGAATGTGAGATTTAATGGTACCAATATGGAAGCTACATTCGAGGATCATGGCCAAATTCACGGGTAAGCAAACGGCAATAACCCTCAATGTAGCTTTTGCTAACCCTCAAATTCGTACAAAACCCTTGAATTTAGCATTTGGTAGCCCTCAAATTTGTGATAACCCTAAAATGTAGTGTTCGGTAGGCTTCGAATTGCGGATAACATTTGAATTTAGTGTTTTCTAACCCTCAAATTCGCAGAGTACCCTTAAAAGTACAGAAAACTCAATTGCTCAATTATGAAAGTACGTGTTCTCCATACCATTTCCCAGGTGCCAGAGCAATTTACAGTACGTTACCATTGCTATTTTATTTGTATTGTATCAGGGCATTCCAATCCCCCCCCATTGACTTTAATGGGTTCATTTCTGGGGCGTAGCTTCCAGGGGTCCAGGAGATGTGACCGCACCAGGACCCTTGGCCAAGATGGGGGCCCCATCTTGTGCTAAGCTTCCAAAACTACCAGTCTGTGTGCTAGCTGTTTTACCAGTGGTCCATGTACAAAGCATTTTTACCATTGTCTGTGTGCCAAGCATTTAACCCTTGTCTGGCTGTGTGCAGTGTCAACTCTTTACCAGTGTCAGTTTCCCAACCAGTTTTTCAGGGTCTGCATGCCAAGAATTTAACCAGTCTGTGTGCCAACTATTTTACCAGTGGTTTTATATATATATAAGCATTTTACCACTCTCTGTGTGCCAAGCATTTTATTAGCGTCAGTTCATTGGTTATTTTAGAAGGTTTGAGGATCTAAGTTTAGAAATACTGTTGAAATCTGATTGAATAGTTTTGCTAGGTTTATGAGTAAAGTGTGTTTGTCTGTTTTAAAATGGGCGCCTTGAAAAAAAATGTAAATTTTGAATTTGGATGTTTTTTATGGAAATTATTATTTGGTTTGCGGTGCTGATTTGCGTGTTGGGGGGGCCGATGCACAAATTTTGTATCAGGGCCCATAAGTCTGGAGCTACACCACTGGTTCATTTTTGAACTTTTACTGAAGTTCTATAGTTCCGAAATGAACCAAACTTTAGAAAGTTCATCATCTCTATGTATATGTATATGTATACATTAATATATTCCATATCCTGGTTGTGGCTCTTGGTAAATACAGATTGGGTCTTACTGGATGCAAAACTTTAACACAGATATTAACGGGCATTAAAAAGTCATGCTGAAAGATAGCAGCCACAATATTAAACGCTTGCAGCGGCTCCCTAAACCGAAGCCCACTCAGCCACCTCTATTCCATTCATAAAATCACACTAACTCTTGTAAATAAGATAGCGTGGCTAATATTGCATTTTTGGTTGATGATTTATCTATATATATTTTTTCAAGCTTTTACATGCCCAGAGGAGGCAGCGCAGACACAGCATATAGTCATTGGCTGTGATGTCATCGGTTATAGCCTGACAACTGCAAAAAGGAAGAACCAAAAAGCAGAAAGAAAAACATTAGGCAGCATTTCAGGTTAGACATCGCTTAAGCTAGGTACACACAGTCCAGATTTCTGAAAGATGACAGACAGGATCTGCAAGATCCCCAAGGTATCGGGGCTTTATCGTTAGTGTGTGTACTCAGCTTTAGATTTATAACAATTGCAGTACAGGGGGTGGGGTAGTTTTTCTATATTCAGCTCTCAGTAAATTCAGGATTGCCAGTGTTTTAAAATCTTGCATTTTTAAAATCATCTAGTTATCCATTTAAAGATATCACTTCAATTCCCAGATTCCCGTCTTTGCTTTCAGCTAATATGGTACAATTCTCCACTGCTACTTCGAAAAAAGGTAAGCACATATATCGGTTCTAATTAGGTATACAACAGGCATGTAAAACCAACTCAAATAAAATAAAAAACAGCCTTTTATGTGAAACACACATTTTTAGCACATTTAAATTCAGAGGATTCTTTCTTGAATGTGTGTTTATATGTTTATCCTTCTTATCAAAGCCCTAAGTTTCTTTGGTGTCTCCCTGTGATATACTGTTTGCTGTTCATTTCTGGGTGTAATAATATAATATAACATTTTGGGAAGAAAATACAAACAAGAATTCCAGCGCTTGAAGACAATATGGCAAAGATTTCTACTGCCACCATCTGTTTACCTTTGGTACTGAGATAAGCTGGGATAAATGTCACCCAAACACTAGCAAATACCAACATACTGAATGTAATGAATTTTGTCTCATTAAATGTGTCTGGGAGCTTCCTAGCTAAAAAGGCAACTAATAGACTAATAGTAGCTAAAAGTCCCATATACCCCAATACACAAGCAAATAACACTGTAGATCCTTCATTACATTCAATAACAATGGTTTCTGCTGCCATATTGAATTGTACAAATGAAGGGGCTTTGGCCAACCAAACAATGCACAGAGCTATCTGAATCATTGTACAGACAGGGGCAATATAGAAAGTTATCCTATGTCCCACCAGTTTGGTTAGTTTACTATTTGGGTTTCTTGCATTAAATATTAATATAACAGTTATAGTCTTGGCTAGTATGACAGAAAGACAAACTGAAAATATAATGACAAATATAACTTGCCGGATCATGCAAATTATTAAGTTGGGTCTACCAATGAATAATAAGGAACACAGGAAACCAAACATGAGACATATAAGAAGTAGATAGCTGAGTTCTCTGTTATTGGCTTTTACAATTGGAGTCTGGTGCTTTATTATGAACAGAGAGAACACAGAGAGTGTAACCAGGCAAAACAAGATTGAAACACAAGCCAGAGAGGATCCCAACATCTCCTGGTAAGAAAGGAACTGAATGGGTTTTGACAGACACTTTTCTCTTCTACTGTCAGGCCATTTGTCTTCTGGACATTTAATACATTCTGCATCATCTAAAACAAGTGAAAACAATAATATAGCAGAATAATTCATAATAGGCAAAAGAGTTTATGTAATTCCCTGATTAGGGCAGTGGTATAAATGTATTAGCAGTGCTCTGGTGCAAAATGTATTTGAATTTCACTGCTGCAGTTGAATTCTATACAACGAGTACATAATAAAGACTAAATTGTGTCATTGATTGGTCACTGTATCAATTCCTGCACTTAAAATCATTGGTTTGATGTGAGTTATAATGTTTCCTTTAAGAAAAAACTGTACATTTTAAAGTAAATCCCCAATATATTTTTGTAGACTAACTTTATAATATGATTGATCTACTAAAAAGAATAGACCTCGCTATGAATGCCCCTACTTACAAGTGTTCTGACAGCACTTCTGTGTTGGTACCTCTGTATACAAAAAAAATAAAGGTGCATTTTAATTATTTGGTTAAAAACATGTTGAATGTAACATCCATCCATTATATTCATATTTTCCTCTCTAAAGGAATGATTTCTCTTTAGCCACGTTGGATGTGATCTAATGTGCCTGACACTCCCAGTTACCAAAAAGGTTTTACATTGTTAAATAGAGATGGACCTGATTGTGGATCCGGACCTGGTTCCAAGGCGGATTTACGACATCTGCAGATGGCCACTTTATCACAATTTTTTTCAAACCGAAAATTAAAGAATTCCTGGAATTTTAGAAAATTCAAGGATTTCTGTAATACATTGCTATTTGCACCTTTATTTTAGGCAGAACTTTTCAGATTTTGTCCTCCCATGGACTTTAATCTGCTCATGAAATTTTCGGAAGTTTGGCCATCTCTATTGGCAATGTAGCTGATTATTCTCTATTCTCTCTATGGGCAATGTAGCTGATTATTCTCTATTCTGTCTATTGGCAATGTAGCTGATTATTTTCGCACACATACAGGGTTATTCAATAAAAGTTATTATCCTTTAAAATAATGCTAATTTTGCCCCAACAAATCAGATGTTAGCTTTCAAATGTTAAATGATATCTGATTGGTTGGGGCAAAATTAACACCATTTAAAACGATAAGAACTTTTATTGAATCTCCCTGATAGTTTTCATTAAAAATATAAACCAGAAAAATACAAACCATGAGGATTTAGGATCTCTCCTCCAGAACACGGCACACAGCCAAAACAGCAGATCTTTTGCCCCTGAATTGCAGCTCTTCTGTGTCCTCTGGGACATGGGTCACTGCAAATTGAGATAGGGACCTAAAGAAAATTAGTTGAAAAAAACTAATGGAGATTGAGCTTTGCTATTAACAGATGTGCGTTTCGTATTTTGGAATAATTAAAAGAGCAGTTTTGCTGTTTGAAATCTAAAATAGCTTTAATAAAGTTAAACCAGTACATTTATCTGCCATAAACCTTCTAAATAACTTTTAGATGAAGAAACTGAGCTGTATAGTATCTCTGTGTGAGGAAGGAAAATACAGTATAAATTACTTTTTCTATGTTGTTTTTGATGTTAACTTTCTTAAATTGTGTGTCTCCATACAAGTACAGTACCCTCTTTTATAACTTTCAAACAAGCCTAAGATGATGTCTCTAGTTGTTGTCAATCCAATGTTATAGGTAGTGGCGTAGGTAGTAAAAATGACAGCATATGTTGTATTCATTTTGTATATTGTGTAGCTTTACTCTACATTCACTATTTTAAAATTATTGTTGAAATATAATTTCAGTTATCTGTTTCTTGTATTTGCAGATTCTCTCTCATGTCCAGAGGTGTGCCTTTGGATTGGAAAAAGGCTGAAATTTCAATATTCAAAAAGGGTAGTCGTTCACAACCGGGTAATTACAGGCCTTTAAGTTTAACTTCAGTGGTGGGGAAGATACTGGAAAGTTTAATAAGGGACCGTGTTCTAGAGTATGTTTCAAGGACTGACATTATAAGTAACCAGCATTAGTTTAGAAAAAAGGTTTAGGCTTCAAGTTCAGAAAGGGTTTTTCACTGTGAGAACGGTAAAGCTATGGAACTGTCTTTCTGTGGACGTTGTTATGGCAGGTTCATTGGACAGTTTAAAAAAAAAAAGCTGGAATGTTGCAAGTTACTGGTATTGATACATAAAGTAGAGTTGATCCAGGAAAATTTTCGATTGCCACTTGGAGTCAGGAAGGATTTTTTTTCCCCTTCATAAATTTGGTGGGGTTTTTTTTGCCTTCCTCTGGATCGATCAACAATTAGGCAGGAAAGGAGGATATTGCTAGATGGGTTGGACTGGATGGAAATATGTCTTTATTTAACCTCAAATACTATATTATACTAAATTATATTAGGGGCAGATCATCAACAATCTGTGCGAATGGGCCAGTGTACCTTGGTGGCCCGCAGGCACCACAACAACCAAATAAATTTTTCTTCATGCAGCCTCCGCTTGCGCATGTGTGTCTAATACAATTATTACGGGCATCGTGTGCCACTCAAAGAAGAAACACTGAAGTTGAACCTGGAGGAACTAGGAAGTTGCTGCTTGGAATTAACTGAAATAATTAGTTCAGCCCCAGTTTAGGTCAGAGTCTCAGAGATGTCAGGTGAGGGGGGGTAAGAATGACTCCTGCTGTAAGCAATAACACACTGTCTGTGACGTCAGCAATAAGCCCCTAAGCTCTGTGTGCGGAAGGTGTACCCCTGTGGGTCTTTTACCACTGACAATTTGCCAATGATTTACCAATATTTGCATGCCAATTTGGCATACAGACTTTGGTAAATAATTGACAAATTGGCAGTTGTAAACTGTTGGCATTAACAATGCCAACTATTTACCACTGCCAACTTGCCAACCATTTACCAATGTCTGTATGCCAAGTTGGCATACACATTGGTAAAAATTAAAAAGTTGGCTTTGTCTGTGCATCAAGTGTCATTTTCCACTGCCAATTTGCCAACCAATAACCAATGCCTGTATGCCAAGTTGGCATACAGACTTTGCTAAATGGTTGGCAAATTAGCAGGACAAATGGCACTTGACACACAGCCAATGTCAACCATTTACAACTGCCAATTGCCAACCATTTTACCAATATATGTATGCTAACAGACATTGATAAATCGGAATCGAAATGAATGGCAAATTGGCAGTTGTAAATGGATGGCATTGTCTGTGCCATGTACTTAGCATTTTTACCATTCCCTGTGTGCCAAGCATTTTATCAGTGTCTGTGTGCCAAGCATTTTACCAGTGTTGATGTGCCAAGCATTTTACCAGTTTCTGCTGGCTAAGCATTTTACCATTGTCGATGTGCCAAATATTTTACCAGTGTTGATTTGTCAGCTATTTCAAATGTGTAAGGTTTGAGGATCTAATTTTATCTACAAGCTTAGCAGGGATGAATACCATAGTTCAGAGATTCAAAATGATTCAGCCTGCAATCCTTACCGTAGAATCAGATTATTATGACCTGGTTAAAGTTGCAAGAAAATCTGCAAAGCAATTATCTGGATCAAGATCAATCACCTGTGTGTTCAGGTTTCTTGTTGATTCTCACACTACTAGTTACAGTGGCATCAGCACAAAGATCTTTTTCTAAGTTAAAGCTTATTAAAACCCAACAAAGACTTTCAGGACTTGCTATCCTGAGCACTGAAAATGAAATGAAAATGTAATATTACTAAATACTTCAAGGAATAAGGAGGCGTTCATGCAGAGAATGCACTGCTAAAGCATAATTTATTGTGACATGTTTCGGATCAATCACGATCCTTTCTCACATGCTTGAGAAAGGATTATGATTGATCTGAAACACGTCGCAATAAATTATGCTTTAGCAGTGCATTCTCTGCATGAACGCCTCCTCATTCCTTGAAGTATTTGGCAAATTACTTGCATGTGGGAACAGAAGAGTGAGGTGAGATAGATGCGATCCGGATGTGTCATTTTAAAGTGAAAATGTAATATTACCCTGTCTTACTATTAATGTGTTATTATTATTATTATTGTGCTCTATTATTTTGTTTTAGGATTGTATTATTTGTTTTAGGATAATAATAATAATAATAATAATAATAATAATTGTAGCTGATTGTAGACTGTAAGAGCTGTGCCAGGAGTACTGTGGGGCACTTATGTTAAATTTACCAGTCTGTGTGGGGCACTTATATTAAATTTACCAGTCTGTGGAAACACATTATAAATTTACCAGTCTTGTGGGGTCATAGTAACATAGTAACATAGTAATAGTTTGAATAAAGACATACGTCCATCAAGTCCAACCTATTCACCCTATATTTTTTTTAACCCAACCTAACAGTTGATCCAGAGGAAGGCAAAAAAACCCAGCTAAAAAAAGGGGGGGATTTGGAAATCCTTCCTGACTCCAAACGGCAATGGGAAAGTTTCTGCTGGAAGACAGTTCCACAGTTTCACCGTTCTCACTGTAAAGAAACCTTTCCTAACCTGAAGATGAAACTTCTTTTCTTCCAACCTTAAAGGATGTCCACGAGTCCTCTGATATGACCTATTAGTAAACAATGCACCAGAGAGTTCATTGTATGACCCATTAATATATTTGTATAAGGTTATCATGTCCCCACACAAATGTCGCTTCTCCAACGTAAACAGCCTTAACTTGTCTAATCTGCCTGCATATTCAAGCCCCTCCATCCCCCTTATTAATTTAGTTGCCCTTCTCTGAACTGCTTCAATTTCCAAGATGTCCCTTTTGGGTCATATTTTAAACAGTCTGTGTGTGTTCTTATATTTTATTTAACAGTTTGTATTGAAACTTATATTTAATTTCCCAGTCTGTGGGGCACTTTTATTTAATTAACCATTTTTATTTAATTAACAATTAAACTTAGTTTAACAGAGTCAAATTTACTAGTCTATGTGGGCACTTATATTTGATTAACCAGTCTGTGTGGGCACTTATGTTTAATTAACTAGACTGTGCGGGAAAATATATTTTATTTATCAGTTGGTGTGGACACTTTTATTAAATTTTCCAGTCTACGAAATACTTTTATTAATTTAACGTTATCTGTTTGGGGAACTAATTAAATGTACTAGTTTCTGGGGCACTTAGATTAACTTCACCAGTCTGTGAGGGCACATTTAATATATCTGTCTTTATGGGAACTTATAGCAAAATTTAACAGTTTTTGATTGGGGAACTTATATTAATATAACATATTTAATTTACCAGTTTGGGTGGTTTTATTAAATAAAACAGTTTGTTGAGTTATTATATTTAATTTAACAGTCTGTATGCACTTATATTTTATTAACCAGTCTATGTGAGAAATGTTATTTTATTTACCAATCTATTCAATTTACCAGTCTGTGGTATACATTTATTAATTTAAGAGTTTCTGCACTTATATTTAATTTACCAGTCTGTGTAGGGCACTTATATTACATTCACCAGTCTGTGTGTAAAGATCTATTAAATTATCCAGTCTGTGTGTGCTATTATATTTTATTTACCAATCTGTGTGGATCACTTATATTAAATTTACTACTCTGTGTGGACACTTATATTAAATCTACCAGTCTGTGAGGGCACTTATATTAACTTGAACAGTCTGTGTGGGCACTTATATTACATTTACCAATGTGTGTGGGAACTTCTATTAAATGTTCCTGTCTGTGTGCATACTTTTATGAAATTTACCAGTCTGAAGGGGCACTTATATTAAATTTACCAGCCAGTGTGGGACACATTAAATTTAACAAATTTCTATCTGAGGCACTTATATTTAATTTAACATTCTGTGTGGGCACTTATATTTAATTCACCACTTTCTGTCTTGGGCACTAGTAGCTACCAGTCTTTGTTTGGGGCATTTATATTTACCAATCTCTGTGGGCACTTTGGGGCATTTCACCAACCACTGTTAACTGGCTGGTGAACTGGGGGGCGACTTTAAACTGGCTAGTGAACTGGAGGGCTGACTTAATACTGGCTGGTGAACTGGAAGGCTGACTTAACAGTGGCTGGTAAACTGCTGGACACTGCCCCCATTTCACCAGTTAAGACAGCCCTCTGGATGTTGGGTGGGGCTCATGGGTAGGTTAGAAAGATTGGACTAGATGGACGTATGTCTTTATTCAAACTAAAAGTGGGTGTAGCTAACATTTTGGTAGTATACTCTTTGCACTATTGCAAAAACCTCTTGAGGAACCTCCCCTTGGAAATTATGTACTTGCCCTGCAAACTCTGTACAGGATATCAGAAACATAAAGGCTATAAATTAAATGCAGCAGAAATTCAAGGATAAAAAACTTTATTTATGGGGTTTAATTACTTACTTGATTATTTTCTGTGTTCCACAAAATCTTGTGTTGTTGAATATTGAGTTTATGGCCTTTTATATTTCCTGCATCAAAATGACCCACATTAACATACTGATTACTTCCATTAGGCAATAGCTGCCAGTTCACAATGTCCACACTGATAGGGACATCCCCATTCTCATCAAAAAATGTTTGTTCCCCCGCAGTGTTGGTAAAGTTCACTTGTCTGATGTAATGAAGTAGCTGGAAGAAAGATTGGGTTATGGTGTTACTTACAGTTTATCCCCTACATTTTGTAAAGAGAAATAATGCGTAAAGAAATTAAGTTTAAATAGTAATTTTAAGGTTAAAAAGGATGTACTGTACAACCTATAGCTCTGCCTGCATTGGCAGATAAAATTTACCTAGAATAGTTATGTCACATTTTAAAAAAACTTATAGTGTAGTTGAGGCAAATATATTTGAAGGCAAAAAATGGGAATCCTGACTTATTATGATGTAGTCTATTGTTACATCAAATCAATACACTTTAAAGGGCCACTGTGATTGCCAAACAAGTTAGGGTTAAAGGAGAACTAAACTTATTTTTTTAATTTGAAAGCTTTTCTTCCCAGAACAACTATTCAAGGAAAGATTGTTCTCTAATATTAACTAAAAAGGCTTCCATGTTGTTGCCAGTGCAACTCATAGCCCATGTTGGCTTCAAGGAGCACAGAGATTCTGGCTTCTGTTTCTAGCAAAAGATAAACAGGGTTATTCAATAAAAGTTCTTATCGTTAAAAATGGTGCTAATTTTGCCCCAACCAATCAGATGTTATCTTTCAAATGTTATATAAGATCTCATTGGTTGGAGCAAAATTAGCACCATTTTTAACGATAAGAACCTATATTGAATCTCCCTGAAAGTTTCTAAATGTACCTATATTCATTGTTGAGCCATTGCTGACCCCTAAAACCCACATGTTAATTTCATAAATCCCCCAGCAACCACATCAAAGGGAGAGGTGAGACATCTTTGTGAATGTGCATTTTCTATTGGGGCAATGCTATCTAGAGACTTCCCCTTTAAATAAAAGCCTGCAGTCTTTCCTTTAAAATGAGCCCTGGATCACATCTTGTTTTACAGCCATTGAGAATGTTTAAATGTCCTGCTTCCATTTAGTTTATTTACTTCATCGAACCTACTGCTCATCCCCTCTGCCTCAGGGAAGGAGCGTGCTCACTTGAAAAAAACTGTTGAGAGTCTGGTCACATGACTACAAGCTGGTCACATGGCTGAAAACCAGAAGTGTGGGGGGTTTATGATGTGAAATATCTACATAAATTCATCCAACAGAGCAGTCATGGGGGGAAGGGGTATGATATGATATATATACATAAATTCATCCATCAGAGCAGTCCAAGGGGAGGAGGAGTATGATATGATATATATACATAAATTCATCCATCAGAGCAGTCCAAGGGGGAGTAGTATGATATGAAATATATACATAAATTCATCCATCAGAGCAGTCCACGGGGGAGGGTATGATATGATATATACATAAATTCATCCATCAGAGCAGTCCAAGGGGAGAGGAGTATGATATGAAATATATACATAAATTCATCCATCAGAGCAGTCCAAGGGAGGAGGAGTATGAATAGATATAATATATATATATATACATAATTCATTCATCAGAGCAGTCCAGGGGGGGAGGATATGATATGAAATATATACATAAATCATCCATCAGAGCAGTCCAGGGGGGTCGATAGGTGTATGATATGAATATATATACATAAATTCATCCATCAGAGCAGTCCAAGGGGAGGAGAGTATGATTATGATATATAATCCATAAATTCATCATCAGAGCAGTCCAAGGGGAGGAGGAGTATGTATTGAGTTATATAATATATATATTTATATTA